>OZ038314.1:28566577-28628163 GCA_964035775.1 Osedax frankpressi
GTACTAACCTTATTAAGTAGGCTAAACGTTCTTTATTTATTAATTTTACATAATAATGTTTTTTTTATTATTAAATGTTGTATATATTTTGAAGAATTTAAACTATTTTGTTTAACTAGTGAAATTAGCATGAGAACAGGATAATAATATAATTACAGATAGACATGATATTTATCGGAATACATAAATCAAATAGACAATAACACTAACAATAAGAATTAAATAGGTAGAGAATAAACATAACCCCTACAAAACACATTTTGTCATATAAACACCGAATACAAATAATTAATTAGAAAAACAAATGTGCCGTTAATTCGACATGAATATTTTTAATATAAATAAAATTAATTTTAAAAACCTTTACAAAAGTATCCAATGATTTTATAAATAATAACTACATTAAAATGTTTTTTATTACAAAATTAAATGAATATAACAATTATTATTTTTTATTATTTAAATTGTGTTATTATTTATAATTGTTTCGGGAAATATGCACAAGTTTATTTTAAAATCCTATAGGATAATATTGTAATACTAATTACAAGTTTTAGCCATACAACAATGTGGAACATATTTTTTTAAATGATATATATATATATATATATATATAGATATATATATATATATATATATATATATATATATATATATATTATAATAATAGTATACATATGTTATATATATAAATAGGCATGTCGTGTAATAATAGAATTAATTGTTGATTAATTAAACCCACCGATAGACAATAACTATTTACCGGTATTGTAAATATCTTATTTTAATAAATCATACTCAATAAATAGATGTTCAGAATTTAGTGTCATGACATTTTTATGGAAAATCAATCCTTTTATGCTGCAAAACACCGTAATTTATTATATAAATATCATTATTCCATGATAATGGCCCGCGTAAAACCCATTATTGTACGGTTAAAATGATTTTAGAAGAGATTGATCTAGAAATCCTACGGGTAACCACATTAGCGCATTATCTTACTTCCGGTGAGAATCGGCGAACCGGAAGTGCCGTTATCTTCGCTGAAAATTGCGATTTCCTGACGAATAACAACAATGTATACTAATTATATTGAACATGCGTCCTGGAAACATGCACCCGAGTCTGCTTGCAGACAGTTAGACGTATAATCGTAAAGTACGAGTATTATATAATCATTGTTTTATAGTATTGTCTTTTATGATATCCTATTGTAGTCGAAGTTAGCGTCGCATCGTGTAATCGTAATATGTGTACGTATATTTACGTGTATGTGAGCAGGTATGTGTGTGTATATGTATATATGTGTGTGGGTATGTTTGTTTATGTGTGCATATATGCATGTGTGTGTCTATGTGTGTGTATGTGTGTGTATGTTGGTATGTATGTGTGCGTTTAAGTGTAATTGTGTGCAAAGACTAAACCAACATAAAAAATGTATACAAGTCAATCAATTTTATTAGAATTTTGCTTATCTATTTTAATGTTTTATACAATAGTAGAGTAATAGTAGAGTAATAGTAGAGTAATATTAGAGTAGTAGTAGAGTAATAGTAGAGTAATAGTAGAGTAATAATAGAGTAATAGTAGAGTAGTAGTAGAGTAATAGTAGAGTAATAGTAGAGTAATAGTAGAGTAATAGTAGAGTAAATAGTAGAGTAGTAGTAGAGTAATAGTAGAGTAATAATAGAGTAATAGTAGAGTAATAGTAGAGTAATAGTAGAGTAATAGTAGAGTAATAGTAGAGTAGTAGTAGAGTAGTAGTAGAGTAATAATAGAGTAATAGTAGAGTAATAGTAGAGTAATAGTAGAGTAATAGTAGAGTAATAGTAGAGTAATAGTAGAGTAATAGTAGAGTAATAGTAGAGTAATAGTAGATTAGTAGTAGAGTAATAGTAGAGTAATAGTAGAGTAATAGTAGAGTAATAGTAGAGTAATAGTAGAGTAATAGTAGAGTAATAGTAGAGTAATAGTAGAGTAATAGTAGAGTAATAGTAGAGTAATAGTAGAGTAATAGTAGAGTAATAGTAGAGTAATAGTAGAGTAATAGTAGAGTAATAGTAGAGTAATAGTAGAGTAATAGTAGAGTAATAGTAGAGTAATAATAGAGTAATAGTAGAGTAATAGTAGAGTAATAGTAGAGTAATAGTAGAGTAATAGTAGAGTAATAGTAGAGTAATAGTAGAGTAATAGTAGAGTAATAGTAGAGTAATAGTAGAGTAATAGTATAGTAATAGTAGAGTAATAGTAGAGTAATAGTAGAGTAATAGTAGAGTAATAGTAGAGTAATAGTAGAGTAATAGTAGAGTAATAGTAGAGTAATAGTAGAGTAATAGTAGAGTAATAGTAGAGTAATAGTAGAGTAATAGTAGAGTAATAGTAGAGTAATAGTAGAGTAATAGTAGAGTAATAGTAGAGTACTAGTAGAGTAATAGTAGAGTAATAGTAGAGTAATAGTAGAGTAATAATAGAGTAATAGTAGAGTAATAGTAGAGTAATAGTAGAGTAATAGTAGAGTAATAGTAGAGTAATAGTAGAGTAGTAGTAGAGTAACAGTAGAGTAGTAGTAGAATAACAGTAGAGTAATAGTAGAGTAGTAGAAGAGTAATAGTAGAGTAATAGTAGAGTAATAGTAGAGTAATAGTAGAGTAATAGTAGAGTAATAGTAGAGTAATAGTAGAGTAATAGTAGAGTAATAGTAGAGTAATAGTAGAGTAATAGTAGAATAATAGTAGAGTAATAGTAGAGTAATAGTAGAGTAATAGTAGAGTAATAGTAGAGTAATAGTAGAGTAGTACTAGAGTAGTAGTAGAGTAATAGTAGAGTAGTAGTAGAGTAACAGTAGAGTAATAGTAGAGTAATAGTAGAGTAATAGTAGAGTAATAGTAGAGTAATAGTAGAGTAATAGTAGAGTAATAGTAGAGTAATAGTAGAGTAATAGTAGAGTAATAGTAGAGTAATAGTAGAGTAATAGTAGAGTAATAGTAGAGTAATAGTAGAGTAATAGTAGAGTAACAGTAGAGTAATAGTAGAGTAATAGTAGAGTAATAGTAGAGTAATAGTAGAGTAATAGTAGAGTAATAGTAGAGTAATAGTAGAGTAATAGTAGAGTAATAGTAGAGTAGAGTAATAGTAGAGTAATAGTAGAGTAATAGTAGAGTAATAGTAGAGTAATAGTAGAGTAATAGTAGAGTAATAGTAGAGTAATAGTAGAGTAAAAGTAGAGTAATAGTAGAGTAATAGTAGAGTAGTAGTAGAGTAATAGTATCAATATTAAGTAACTGAGAATAATGTAATTATTTTTAAATAAATCATTTCAAATAAAGATATAAAATTTAAAAAAATTACTTTTGTATTATATTTACATTTGTTTAAATTTCTCTTTATTACTAAATTTAAAAAAAATATAGTTAATTAATAAAAGTGATTTGCAGATTAAATTTAAATATAAAAGGGACGTAATATAATTTTATATGAACAATTTTAATTTAAAAATAATATCAGCATCATAATTCTCTATCGGTCCAAAATAATGAAATTCAAATAATTAGATTATTTTAAATATTTAATTATTTAATATTTTTAAAATAAAATTTGTTTCATAAAATGTACTCGAAAATTCTAAATTGTTCAAATATAGAATACGTTATAATGCATTCAATAGAATTAAATATTTAGTTAACCAATTATCTTGCAATATAATCAATGCATAAATGGATTGATCGAACAATAATTGCTACATACACATATCAATCTATCATTTTTTATTAAGAGTATATTTAATCGCTTGGAATGACATATCCAGATATATGTATATATGTGGACTTTAAGTGTGTAGTAAGGTTTTCTCGTAGAGTAGTAGTCAAGTATTAGGTGTAAGAGATATTAAACCAGCTAATCGTGTACATAAGGTTTTTTGAACCCTCATCGATATGAATTACGTAATCTATGACCGATTGTGACTCCAGTCGAAACGTTATAAAATCGTTTTGCAAGATTCACAGTCCGTTATGGTTTTGCAATATAACGGCTAAACATTTAAATACAGTTCAATAAAGGTCTACGCAGTATATTAGATAAGATCATTTAAGTATATTTATAATTATTAATTTGCATTTATTATTTATATATAGCATATGAGTAGTTCAGACTAGTGACATTAACTAGTAGATATAATAGCTGAAACGGTTCAATTAATGAATATAAAAAATTAAATGGGATTAGACGACACAGATTTATAAGTATTATATAAAAATAAATAGGTTAAATAGATAATAATATAAATTAGGTATTAATTGACGTAGAGTATTTTAAATCGTGTATAATAATAAGAACAACGAAAAGTTACAATAGTTTATAAAAGTTAAAATATGAATCGAAGATAAAAAATAATATTAATATTGTAATTAAAACTAGCAACGCAAGAAACACTTGAAATGAATATTCACCTTTTAACATTGTCCATGATCTCATGTTTTTGATGTCTTCGTTTTCTGGGTGCCAGGATTCAATTGATTTAATAATAACTGAAAAACAGCATCCATGGCTATGCATTAACTCATTCTTTAGGGATGTTCTAATATATTACATTGATGATTTAATGGATAAGTTATATAGACCATTATATTGGTAAACTATATGTTTGTGTAGCTTTTCATAGAGTTAAATCTTTCAAGATGAAATGAGATTTTATTGAACCATCCTGTAAATTTGCTTGACACAATTACATAAGAGTTTATTACGTGAAAAGAGATGTAATAAATACAATAATACGTATAACTATATGCAGGGAATGTTTTATTCGAAGAAAACTGGTTTCAACATTACTATGCACAAAAAGATAGAGTCGAGTTTTTTTGAGAATTTTCTATTAATCCAATTGTTAGATGATAACTTAATATCACTCAAAGCTTCTTATTTTTTAAGACAAATTAATTGATATAACGAACTTTTTCTTATTTTAACATGGAGTTTGCGAATAATATCGGATGGAGTACGATGGAATAGATATCGTCAACGAGTAATATGTAATGAATCCCATTATGAATGTTTGAGATCTCCTTGGCGTGATGTAATCGCGTTCATAAATTGACACTGGTTGAGCAGTATCTATATTTTACATTGCATCGCATTTAATATTTGGTATCTACTATCTATGATCGGTGGCCTAATAATTTCATGTCGAGATGTTATTCGACATCGATGATTTAGTTAAGAAGAAAAATATTTGTAAAAGTAATTTAACGACTACAGAGAAACAGAGTTGATAAAAATAATACAAGAGAAAATGATTTGTTGAAAATTAAAGTAGAATGATAAATAAAGTAAGATTTATATTTAAAAGTTGTTACATGTATGCGTGTGCATTATTTATGTATTGAGGACATAAATATTGAGGACATTTAAACTTTTTAAAAAAACAGAAAGAAAACACTTTCTATTTCGTAGGCTAGGTTAAGTTAATTTCAATTATATGTGTAATTTGAAGCTCAAGATTTAGAATATAAATTTTAATAAGTAAAATTAACGGTAACTCGTATACCTTCATCTACATAGTTTAGCGTTATCAATAATATGGTTAGACTTGTGTCTAAAAATAATACTTTTACTTAGTCGGATTTTGTATGTGTTTATAATACGAATATATCGGTTGATTATTTTGTCAGGTTTGTTTTGTTGTTTCTAAGAAATAATCATTAGCAATATTGAAGTCTAGATATTTATGGTTAGATGATACGTGCTCATAAAATATGGACTATATGTTATAGTAGTTATGTGATTAGTGAAGTTATTGAGATAGATAAGATATACGAACATATAGATAAACATCGATGACAAAGATGACTTTTGTACGACCTTTGAATAATTGGTTAGATATAATTCTGCCATTTTTGATGAATTGGGATGAACCAAGATCTTTTAGTTCGACAGGAGCGATAGTAAGATAGTTTTAAGTCATAAAAATATAATATAAATTGTTTAGAAGATAAGTATTAATACATTTAATAATATGCCAATGTTGGTAATGAAAAGTCAATGTTTTGTCATTGAAGTCAGTGCGTGAGATTAATGTATGTTTACGATGTCAACATTCACGGCTTACTCCATTCAATTAGTAGTTTATGGGTAATAGTCAGTGGTCTCAATATATAATGAAGTATGTTGTCAGTAAGTACTATACCTATTAGATAGGTATGCGGTTCATTAGGCCAGTTTCAGTCGCATATAGTTCATACGTTTTTGTCGAGTAGGTTCAACAGTTGACATCGAATAGTTATAGTTTCTGTTTATGGTGAAATGTTTGATATATTTCACGTATAGAAAATTACTTGTTCCCTTAGGTTATAGCTGCAACTTGACCTCGTGAACCTAGTTGGGGGTAGCGAGAGTCCATCGAGACTAAATCGTCGTAGTTCTCGTGTCAGTTAGTTTTTTTATTTGCTATTCACTCTCAGTTAGTTTCTCGGAATACACGCGAAGAAAGCCTGCTAACTTTTATGTCTGTACTCAGTTGCATGCAATTTTAGGAAGAAGGTATAACAGACTAGTCTATCGCGCTATAACAATGGGTAATTTACTTAAGTTACGAGTAATAGTTGCAATTAATAGCACTAGTTTTCGATTAGGATGGTACCATAATGGTGACTCATAACTCACGAAACCTTTGATTGCGTTAGAGGTTATTCTTCGATATCCGTGTACACTGGACAAATTCCAGAGTAGTTACTATATGCGGCTGACGAGTGGGATTTCGTAATCCGATGTATATAATAAAGTATAAGCGAATAAGTTAATAGACAAATTATTTTGAAGAACAATCATTTTAGATTACCGCTACAATGGATTATTAATTATAGGATATCTTATTCATTTTATTATATTAATTATAGAATCTATTATAAATGTTATTTCAGTTATAGGTAAATAACGATTAACTATTAGTAAGTTGGATACTAGGAAATCAAGTAGAGATTAATTCGATATAAATAATAATATTTAATGATTGTCAATTTAGTTAGTAGTTAATAAGATATTACAATATTAAACCGTTAGTTTTTGAGACCATTAATAGTAACTGTTTAATTTGCAGTAACGGTTAGTAGTTAGAGAGAGTAAACATTACTGGATAGTAGATGTTACTTAATGGATATTTAGTAGATATATAGTTACACAGTATATCAGTGTATAACTTTCATTAGGTGAGTATATTATGTCTTATTACGTAAGTAAGTAGTGTACATTTGTTTATAACTTTAGTTCCGTTAATTAACTATCAGTGGGATAAGTAAATAATTAGGATGTTTTCGAGAAGCTTAGATATAATAAGTATAAATATGTTAGTTGTCCTTAATGTCCTGTTATTGATATGTTGTTATAGGTGGCCGTACACAGCCGTTGTGTATGTGTGTGTGTGTGTGTGTGTGTGTGTGTGTGTGTGTGTGTATGTGTGTGTGTGTGTGTGTGTGTGTTTATATGTGTATGTGTGTGTATGTGTGTATATGTGTGTTTATATGTGTGTGTGTGTGTGTGTGTGTGTTTGTGTATGTATGTGTATGTATGTGTGTGTATGTGTGTGTTTATGTGTGTTTATATGTGTGTATATGTGTGTTTATATGTGTATGTGTGTGTGTGTCTGTGTGTGTGTGTGTGTGTGTGTGTGTGTGTGTGTTTGTGTGTGTATGTATATGCCAGTGTATGTGTATTTGTGTTTTTATGTAGATGCCTGATTATAATATGTTTGTATATATGTATGTGTGTATATGCATATGTGTATATGTGTGTTTGTATAAGTGTATATGTGTGTGACTATGTTTGTATATGCATATGTGTATATGTGTGTTTGTATAAGTGTATATGTGTGTGACTATGTTTGGGTATATGCGTAAATAACTATGTATGTGTGTGTATCAATGTTTATATGTATAAGCGAGCCTTTGTGTATGTGAAAGTGTCCGAGTGTTTATATTTGTATATACATGTGTGTATATTTGTCTTTATGTATTTTAATGTGTCACTTTATATGTGTTTGTATATGTGTGTGTGTGTGTGTGTGTGTGTGTGTGTGTGTTTGTGTGCGTGTGTATATATGTGCATATGAGTGTTTCTATAAAATAATCAGCTACTATTCCACTAAAGCCATTGTTAAACACGAAGAATCTGTAATAATTAAGTGTGGTGTAGTGTTACATAATATTTGCGATTTAACGGATTTCCGATAAGATAAGATGCGATAACGGTTTACTGAGGAGCCTGGGATACCGAATCAACAATTGCATCTCGGTTAATCTAGAGTAGTTTCCTTATGTGAATGTGTTTTGGTATTTCATTCCAGGAGTTATATCTTCGCAGTTCAAAATAGTATTTAATTGCATCTAGTAAGATCTAGTTTTATCTAGTGCTATCAAATAGTACTAGGTAGTATTAAGTAGTACCTAATAATAATTAGTATAATTAAATAATTACTAGTGGTATCAAGTATTGATTCATCACATTACCGATTATTGTTAATATTAGATATAATTTAAAGGTAACGAGTAACGTTTAGTTGTAAGGAACATTACATATACTCACTACTTATAAATACTGATTATTATCTATAATATCCAGTTATACTCAATATTACTTATGAATACTCATAATTATATGTAGAGTCCAGTAGTACATAAATTATCAATTGTTACATAGTAGTACATAGCATTATCCAATTGTAACTAATACTTAGGTTAACTATTATTATATCTATTAACTCTTAATTCTTCTATGTTCTACTACTACATATACTATCTAATAGTACTTCTATTATCGGTTAGTACATATAGTATACTATTTTACGTATTGGTATCTAGTAGTACACATTATAGTAATTTTAATCAAACGAATCTATTAGTTCCTGCCAATACTTTATAATACCTAATACTATATATCCGTAGCTAACAGTAGTTAACAATATATGTTTGTAATTTGAAGATTCTAATTGTACCCACCAGTACTAGCATTACATTGAAGTATCAACTAGTACCTAGTAGTATTTATAGAGCTTAGTTGTACCTAGAGTACCTTTGAATAACTAGTAGTTCCACTTAACATATCTAGTAACTTTTATTACATATAGTACCTAGTAGTACTACCTAGTAGTACTACCTAGTAGTACTACCTAGTAGTACTACCTAGTAGTACTACCTAGTAGTACTACCTAGTAGTACTACCTAGTAGTACTACCTAGTAGTACTACCTAGTAGTACTACCTAGTAGTACTACTAGGTAGTAACAGTAGTACTACCTAGTAGTACTACCTAGTAGTACTACCTAGTAGTACTACCTAGTAGTACTACCTAGTAGTACTACCTAGTAGTACTACCTAGTAGTACTACCTAGTAGTACTACCTAGTAGTACTACCTAGTAGTACTACCTAGTAGTACTACAAAGTAGTATTTGTTAATACCTAGTAGTACCTATTAATATCTAGTGGTACTTATTAATATCTAGTATTACATTTCATGGTGAATAAATGAATAAATATAATGTTGTATCTTAAGATAACCTTCTTAGATTTGACATTTATAGGCAATAATATGTAAATTCTCATGGTATAGTCAATATATGATACAAATTAATGTATATACACACACACACACATATATATATATATATATATATATATATATATATATATATATATATATATATATGTGTATATGGTTGTGTATATGTTAGTATGTATTCTGGGTATTGAGATTAATGTGGACCATGCATATTTAATACAGATCATTTTATATAATCAAATATCATATTCGAATATTATGTATACATATAATATAATCAATAATTATAATGTAAGTTAACAT
The DNA here is from genome assembly GCA_964035775.1 of Osedax frankpressi. Lineage (NCBI taxonomy): Eukaryota > Metazoa > Annelida > Polychaeta > Sabellida > Siboglinidae > Osedax > Osedax frankpressi. Next base: position 28,576,427 of record OZ038314.1, read on the forward strand.
ATTTTATAATTATTAATTACAATTTGGAAATGAGATCATTTCATATATTTTAATTGGACATCATATATCTAATGACTTTGGATACTTACATTTCATATATAATTATAGTTCAAAATATTAATAATTTACAAAATCACCGATATTATTAAAAGCAAATATTGATTATTATGATTATTATTTTTTTAATTATAATAATAATATTTATATTAAAACTTATTTAATATTTCATTAATTATAATTAATTAGAGTAAAAGAGTTTAACTATATTATTAATAATTGTATTATTTTTAGACAATTCAAATTAATTATAAATTAAATAAATAAATAATTAAATAAATAGAGTTAATGATATTTAATAAATATATTCGTTAAGTATTCTATCACATGGTATACATTTGATAGTAACCATAATATAGATAGTATTATCAATTATTGAATATAACTATTTATAAATAATTCCTAATAAAAAGATTAAATTAAATTAGTTTTCAAAAATAATTAATATTGTTTGTTGTAAATCAGATTAATAAATTAATATTAATAATAAATATTTGGTTAATTATATAACTTATACAAGAAATCTACTCTCATATTATAATATTAATATATTTTATTAATTACTTAATTAAATCTATTACATGTAATTAATAAGGATTTATATTATACTATATAATAATCTAGATGATATTAATATAAACTGAATATTATTCAGATATTATAATTATAGTTTTATGATTAATAATTAATACTTATAGTATGGTCAATTAGAGTAAAATCGTGGATTTTACAGATATATCTGAATTAAATCGTACAAATTAAATCATAAGTAATATAACACATTCAACAAAATTAAAATAATTAATATTATGTTAATTTAATATATAACTTTATTTTTAACTTTACTATAAATAAAAGAGTTATCATTATACTAATATCATTACATTTCGTTAATACATTAGTTATATATACACTATTTTAATAAATAATCATATTTACAATTGATGTACATATTAATTAATTCTATGGAGAAATCAACGAATAAATAGAAGAGAATATCAAATTTCTATAAATTGTGCGAATTATTAATAATAACGTTATCAAGAATTGTCTCTAATTGTCTTTATTCTGCTATATTTATACCTAAACCGAAATAATGTGAGTCATATTATCTATGCTGAAAAAGAAGATCTATGAATAGATTATAAATTGATATTAGCAAACATTACCATCTTAATTTCTAAATATAATCTTTACAAATTATAATTTCTATAGTTTAGAATTACTTATTTATTTTTAGAAAATACGAATTTTACTCAAAAAAATATATTTAATTATTAAAAGTATATTTGATCGTTTATTATAAATAATAACAGTTTTTAAAAACCGCAGTTTAATGATCATGATTATTTGAGAAGGTGTATTTCATGGGCTAAACATATTTCTGAAATATTAGATAATGATATAACCTTAGATTGTGATGCAATAGTGCGTGTGTGCTAACCAATCTATAATCTATTTATTACGTAACATAATGTTCGAATGTTTAATTGCATAATTGCAAAGTCTTGTTATTCAATAGTTACATGATAAATGGTTCATTCATATTGAATTATCGTATGTTACATTTTTGCAATACATAGTAATGAGTGAGTGAGTGAGTGAGTGAGTGAGTGAGTGAGTGAGTGAGTGAGTGAGTGAGTGAGTGAGTGGGTGGGTGAGTGAGTGAGTGAGTGAGTGAGTGAGTGAGTGAGTGAGTGAGTGAGTGAGTGAGTGAGTGAGTGAGTGAGTGAGTGAGTGAGTGAGTGGGTGGGTGGGTGGGTGGGTGAGTGAGTGAGTGAGTGAGTGAGTGAGTGAGTGAGTGAGTGAGTGAGTGAGTGAGTGAGTGAGTGAGTGAGTGAGTGAGTGAGTGAGTGAGTGAGTGAGTGAGTGAGTGAGTGAGTGAGTGAGTGAGTGAGTGAGTGAGTGAGTGAGTGAGTGAGTGAGTGAGTGAGTGAGTGAGTGAGTGAGTGAGTGAGTGAGTGAGTGAGTGAGTGAGTGAGTGAGTGAGTGAGTGAGTGAGTGAGTGAGTGAGTGAGTGAGTGAGTGAGTGAGTGAGTGAGTGAGTGAGTGAGTGAGTGAGTGAGTGAGTGAGTGAGTGAGTGAGTGAGTGAGTGAGTGAGTGAGTGAGTGAGTGAGTGAGTGAGTGAGTGAGTGAGTGAGTGAGTGAGTGAGTGAGTGAGTGAGTGAGTGAGTGAGTGAGTGAGTGAGTGAGTGAGTGAGTGAGTGAGTGAGTGGGTGGGTGAGTGAGTGAGTGAGTGAGTATGTGAATAAGTGTATTTTAAATTAACTTAATTATCTCCATATTCCGATATGTTAGGCATTAGTATATTATTATATTTTAATAATAAAAACCATAGTTATTAGTAGATATTTATATCCATTAATAGGATATAATATAGATAGTATAGTTTTCTATGGCGATATTTGTCAAATTTTTTTTATAATTAAAAATAAGATATATTCGTAATATTAATCTATACAAACAAGCTTCTTTAATGTACTGCGATATAATATATATATATATATATATATACACTCATATATTCACATAGTCACACATACACACATCTACATACAACCACAAACACACTCAAACACACCCACACACACATATATATATATATATATATATATATATATATATATATATATATATATATATATATATATATATACTGGTATCATTCATTAGCCCGCTACCTCATTGTTTTTAGATCATGCGATTTACATAAATACCAAGAAATATCAACTACTCGATGCCATCGGAGTCTGATTACTTCCATATATGCAATGTAATACTTCTATAGATTTATGTGGCATGTGTAGATCTCGAGAACCCATTCATTCTAATAATCATATTTAAATTGAAAGATAATTCCTGATGAAATAAATTTAGTATGATATCTAGGAATGAGATTGAGGATTATACCCACTAGGTATAGTTACCATAGTTACCAAATTATATCTAGTTATTAAATTATACCTAGTTACCAAATTATACCTAGTTACCAAATTATATCTAGTTACCAAATTATATCTAGTTACCAAATTATATCTAGTTACCAAATTATATCTAGTTACCAAATTATATCTAGTTATTAAATTATATCTAGTTATTAAATTATATCTAGTTACCAAATTATATCTAGTTACCAAATTATATCTAGTTACCAAATTATATCTAGTTACCAAATTATATCTAGTTACCAAATTATATCTAGTTATTAAATTATATCTAGTTATTAAATTATATCTAGTTACCAAATTATATCTAGTTATTAAATTATATCTAGTTATTAAATTATATCTAGTTATTAAATTATATCTAGTTATTAAATTATATCTAGTTACCAAATTATATCTAGTTATTAAATTATATCTAGTTATTAAATTATATCTAGTTACTAGATCATATCTAATTACCAAATTGTATCTAGTTATTAAATTATATCTAGTTATTAAATTATATCTAGTTATTAAATTATATCTAGTTACTAGGTTATATCTAGTTACCAAATTATATCTAGTTATTAAATTATATCTAGTTATTAAATTATATCTAGTTATTAAATTATATCTAGTTACTAGATTATATCTAGTTACCAAATTATATCTAGTTATTAAATTATATCTAGTTATTAAATTATATCTAGTTATTAAATTATATCTAATTATTAAATTATATCTAGTTACCAAATTATATCTAGTTATTAAATTATATCTAGTTATTAAATTATATCTAGTTACCAAATTATATCTAGTTATTAAATTATATCTAGTTACCAAATTATATCTAGTTATTAAATTATATCTAGTTATTAAATTATATCTAGTTATTAAATTATATCTAGTTACCAAATTATATCTAGTTATTAAATTATATCTAGTTACCAAATTATATCTAGTTACCAAATTATATCTAGTTATTAAATTATATCTAGGTACCAAATTATATCTAGTTACCAAATTATATCTAGTTATTAAATTATATATAGTTACCAAATTATATCTAGTTACCAAATTATATCTAGTTATTAAATTATATCTAGGTACCAAATTATATCTAATTACCAAATTATATCTTGTTATTAAATTATATCTAGGTACCAAATTATATCTAATTACAAAATTATATCTAGTTATTAAATTATATCTATGTACCAAATTATATCTAATTACCAAATTATATCTAGTTACCAAATTATACCTAGTAACCAAATTATATCTAGTTATTAAATTATATCTAGGTACCAAATTATATCTAATTACCAAATTATACCTAGTTACCAAATGATATCTAATTACAAAATTATATCTAGTTATTAAATTATATCTAGTGATGATCATTGATTCTAATTTTTAATGATAGATAATAATTCATTATCGATATTTGCCCGTTGCTTATATTAAATATAATAGTTTTCGCTGACATAATTAGAAATGTGTCTATATCATCATCTCTATCACTTTTACACCTGATATATCGACGTTTACAGATGCAGGTTTTACTTTGGCCCGTTTTTCGATACTACTGACCAGATAAAGGCAACACGATGTACCAATAGGAACAGCTTACAAGAAACGTAACAATAAAACTGAGTACTCTTGAGAACCGAAGATTTATTTGACTTTAGCGCATTACCCCGACACATCATCACTTGATACAATAAGTAATTCATTGTAACGCGAATACGTAGATTATCACTTCCTGGTACCCACACACGAGTAGTAGCGCTCATTATACACTCTAATTTCCAATTTGCCCTGTAGCAACACCTCCAAGTACTTCGACTAAACATCAATGTTCACTTCGCCACCCAACGCAGCCTTATAAATTACCCGACGACACGCCCCTTGTAAATTAGCCACGCCCACTCCGCTTAGCCACATTATTCTCGAAATGATAACTATTTCTAACGACCCGACTAACGGGACTCTGGAAGGTTACCGTACGTTGTTCTCAGCGGGACCACCGTATGCATCGTGCAGTTACCTCGACCCACATCTCGTGGTAAACCTCACATTGGTTCTTAATCAGAATACCAGGTTTTTATTACAATGAATGGTACAACTATATAATCTGCTGAATTAATTTATAATACGTGTAGTATGTATAAAGTATAAACACAATATTATTTAAACCATTTCCACGCCATACACCTGTCAATAACCAGGCAGATAAACGCGACCCTAATAATGCTCATAACTATACCTACAACCACGCCCATAACCACGCCATAACCATGACAATAACCAGGTAGATAAATACAACCATACGTGTCTAACGATTCTTCCCCTGATAATACCCTATTCCCGTTGGCAACCTGAACACTCCAATCTGAATGATAAATAATACTCAATTCCTTCCCCAATCGCGCCACTAACGGCTTCCCATAGACTACTGTAGGATAATCAATTGATATTCTCCTCTCCTATGCACGCCCCAGTTCAACCTTGACAACTCCTCTCAGGATATTTAACTATTAGATAGCTTCTGTCATAACCTCGTCATTAACCACGCCTAATTAAATACCTACTGTCTATATAACTCATCCTTTAACCACACCCATTTAACATGCCCATTCAAGATTATTACCTACTGAATAATTTCTCTACTAACCAATCCCTTAACCACGCCCAATAAGAATACCTACCAGCTATATAACTCCTCCATTAACCAAAACAACTTAGTATATTCATTTACTAGATCTAACTCTCTCCTAACCATACCACTAACCACGCATACTCAGGATGATTAATGGATATATGACTCCTCCTTTAATCGTTCTCACCGCGTTCACAAATATAATTATCTGTGTGGTGCTCTTAAAACCCCACATGAGGAGTCCGACCAACGCGATGCTGGTGTGGATGGCACTCTCCGACATGATGACAGGTAAATGTGACTTTATAATACGATGAAACTTAGGTTTATCTTCACGGGCGCCATGACATGTCTATTCCAGTTTCTATTATAATGATGGGTCGTTGACATTTACCAACGTAATGAAATGTCGGTGTCACTGTGTGGTATTAAGACATGTAGTTTTCTTATTATGGTACGCGCCATAGTGGAATGTCGAACGCCGGTGTTAATAATCCTATTGGTAGCAATACATTTTCAATTAAGTTATATCCAACTACTACCTTTCTTTTAAAAGCGACCACGCCCTTTTAAAAACAAACCACGCCCCTCTAGGTTTAGTCGCCCTCCCGCCTTATCTTTATTTCTATACGTATGGAGCCAGCGAGGAGAGGGTTCCCTACCACCTGTGCTATATATACGACGTATTCTGCGACTACCTCCCTACTCTGTTCCACACGGCCTCGATTTGGTTGACGGTGGCGTTAGCGGCTCAGGTTACCAGATCACGTGGTACTTACCAAATACAACATGTAGTTTGTTTGTCGTATTCATAAAATAAAGTTAATTTAATTTATATTCAGAATCTCAATAGGATTTTGGGGACTGTAATATATCTATATATAGATATACATATATGGAATATATATATATATATATATATATATATATATAGTGTTTGTGTGATTTTGAATGTAGATATACTGGTTGTAGTGCAATATATGGTGATAAATTCTGGAAGATATTGAGATAAAGTGAAAAATGATCAAATTAACAAAAATAAAATTAATGAAGTAAAACTGAATAGAAATATGAATAAAGGGTCTGGATGAGTTGTCAGCTAGAAAAGAATATTGTATTATAAACATTGTACATACAAATCTTTATCGTTATGTGAATTCATATTATTTCAGTCATCATAATTAATAATCAAAATGTGGTAAATTCTTTAATTACTTGTGTTTAATTATCCTGACACACGATTCCGGTAAATAAACTTCAAATTGTAAGACGGCTACAAATTATTCTAATTTGGTAGTTTTTATTTCAGCTTCTTGGTCAATATTGACATCGATAATATTAATAAAATATGTAAAATAATTAGACCTAAGACTAAACAAGAATCTTCCTTGAATTTGTATTTGATTTGTATTATATTCAATCAATCGAATAACGTTCGGAATAACCATGGACTATTATTTCAAGATAATCTAAGCATCTTCTGTATAACTTATCAAATAACCAGATAATATTTTATAGGTAAGTCATATTGATACTTCATACGAGTTTAATTATTCATATTCTAAGGAACAGTATTTATTATATAATTTAGCGGTATTTTCTTTGTTTTCTAAATCCATGCAATCATTTCGTCATCTCATTCCGATGGCTCTAAGTTTGGTTCAGCCACTCTCAGATTGTGGTTTATTTTCATCGGATATATAGATGTTAACACCAAGTTTGACTTCTGCAAGAAGAATGCATACAGACTTAATACCAGTAGATTTATATATATGCAAATAAGATATATATGTGTTTGTTAATATGTATATGTGTTTGCGAGTATGTGCATGGGTGTGTGTATGTGTTTATTGTGATTGTGTGTATGCTTATGTACATAATTGTGTACGTATGAGTACGTGAGTATACAACTCATACTGCTCATGTGTGCGTGTGTGTATGTTTGTTATGTGTTAATGAATTCCACGAGCAATGATTAATTTTTTTATTATTTCAAAACATCATTCCTAAGTTCATTGAAGCATTGTTAATTCAGAATTTAATTAGGCAATTACGAAATTTCTATGTAGATATTCTAATGAAAATTATATTGATTTAATATAGTTACGTAATAAATTCCTATTGATGATCAAGTTTACTGTACGCATATGTGGATTAGATTACAAATATATTAAAAACTTTTGTATTATAAACAATATGTTTATTTCTAAACAATAGACACACTGTATAGAAATCCCGCATGTAAGTGAGATATCGATAACAATTATTGAATCGCTTGGAACATCTACGCACCAAAAATAGAAACAATTTAACTCTAATAAACATTTTCATTATATTTAATAGACTTTAATATTACAATTCATTATCATATTTTGAATGGTCACATTTTTAATAAATTAATAATATAATTTTTTATATTAATTTTTTTATTTCAATTTTTAAATGAACTATTTCTTATTCATGTATATATTTGACTACATTGTTTTACTTTACATTATTATACACGTATTATTATAATCAATATATTGTGTACAAAAGTATCATTTAATAATCATACATTATAAGCTTCCGTAGCCTAAGGAATACTGCAATTATTATAATGTCTAATTATATTGAATATCCACCTTAATTTGACCTATACAAAATATTAATATTTCCGTGTGTATAAAGTTCTGACCAATTGCATATTGTTTTGATAACTATTCCTGGGATGTGTGATATACTCATTTAGACCAGATATCAATAAATATATCTCACTATATCAACAACTATATATAATTATACACCTATATCCGGTTACCAAGCATAGCTATCTGATAACATAATACACTTCTATAATTGTACTTATAACTTATAAATGAATAACATTTTTAATTTAGGCAATATATTTACTTTCATTAAACAATTGTTTTCATTCATTACATGCACGATCAGATATTAATTAATTTACAAGTTAATTTCAACGAAATGTAGTTCTGATTTTGATAATTAAAAACCGTTGTAACACAGCGAAATTTCTAAGGCAATTTAATTTAAATCATATCTAGCTGAATGAATCCATCTCGTATTTCTAAGAATGTATAAATTAATTAATATATTAATATACACAATTCTATATATTTATATATTAAAATAGTAAAGTATATTATTGTTATCCTGTAGAAAACTAGTATTCATAGAATTATTTAATAAGTACAGCATACTCTTGTATAAAATACTATATAATGCATATTATTATCATAATATACACATATTATATATTTATAATAAGTTATACAAATATATAATATGTATTTGAATTGATTTATAATAAGTAATTATATACACATAACATGTATGTGAATTGAACTATCAATATTATCCTAACATGATATTTTTCGTAAATTTTTTTTAAATATTTATATTATATATACTAATTTATATTGTATAGTATTATTTTATAGTAATTGGATCATTTATATTTTTAAATAAATATTGAATATTGAAACTATTAAACGAATATTATAATTGTTAAAAATAAATAATTTTACCATTACGCAATAATAATGTAAATATTCTAAAATGGAACGTAGATCATCAGATATTTAACAGAAACATTAATATTATAAATTTATTCGTAAATATTATTAAAACATGTGGCATGTGATGATATCTTAAATTACAATAATATTGAAATTACATATTTTGTAGTTTTGTGAAAATAAATTCTAACTTTTAAGTATTTTTTGATAACATTGTCATTCTAAAGATTTTACATTAATAGGAAATGAAAACTAATACAATATTTATTAAATACTTTCTTGATTTAACGTAATATTTTTTTTATAATAATTTTATAATATAATTCTTATTTATTTGTAATAAAATGGAATTTCTTAATTACAGAATGATAAATGAATTCGAATAATTAATGAATACACCATTGTCATAACAGAGGTACATCTGCATATGTCACTCAATCCTAGTGACCAGATGGGTCAACATTCGTAATGTAGTTGTCGCTGCCATTTGTATCTACACGGCTTCCGGTTTATCTCAATGTACACGGTTCTTTGAGAAGGTGTACACGAAAGTTGAGGTGCCTTCATTAATAAACCCGAGGTCGGTATTTATACTTTTCAGAGGTCATTGTAAGCCAGGTCAGATGTTATTAGTAGCATTAATCCTAGTTAACCTATTGTTTCAGATACAATAGGAGTTGTTCTAATGTAGGTAGTGTTCGATTATCAATATATATGTACGCGATTTATGATTGACAATTAATTGTATTACAACATGTTATTAATACTTTCAAAGATGACTCCAGCAGTGATTGTAGAGCAATCAATATAGATTAATCTAGCTATGTTTCAGTGTAGAACAATACTTTCAACATTAACTACTACTATAACTACTATAACAAATGATACACCAACCATCATACCGACGAATACACTGATCTATATACTCACCACTAGATAGAGAACTAAACTAAACTCTAAATTAACATTTACTCTAACCTCTACACTAACATCTACATTACCTATATACTAACCAATACACTAACCTATAGACCTACCACCACACTAAACTTTACATTAACCTCCACACTAACCTCTACACTCACTTTTACAATAATCTCTACAATAACCTCTACACAAACCTCTACACTATTCTCATATACTAACATATACACTAACCTATACACTAACCTCTACCATAACCACTATACTAAATTCCACACTGACATCTACCTTAACCTCTACATTCACCTCTACACTAACCTCAAAACTAACTTCTAAACTAATTTCTGCATTAATCTTTACACTAAACGTTACACTAAACTCTACACAAACCTCTACACTAACCTCATACACTAACCTCTACACTAACCTAAACACTAACCTCTAAAATTATATCTACACTAACCACTATATTAAATTCCACGCTAACATCTACCTTAACCTCTACATTCACCTCTATACTAACCTCTAAACTAACTTCTAATCTAATCTCTGCATTAATCTTTACACTAACCTTTATACTAACCACTACATTAAATTCTACACTAACCTCTACACAAACCTCTACACTAACCTCATACACTAACATCTACACTAACCTAAACACTAACCTCTAAAATAACATCTACGCTAACCACTATATTAAATTCCACACTAACATCTACCTTAACCTCTACATTCACCTCTACACTAACCTCTAAAATAACTTCTAAACTAATCTCTGCATTAATCTATACACTAACATGTACACTAACATCTACACTAACCTCTATGCTAACCTCTACACTAATATCTACACTAACCTCTACACTAACCTCTACACTAACATCTACACTAACCTCTAAAAGAACATATACACTAACCTCTACACTAACATATATTAATATCTACACTAATCTCTACACTACCCTCTACACTAACATCTAAACTAACATCTACACTAACCCTACACTAACATCTACACCAACCTCTAAAAGAACATCTACACTAACCTCTATATCAACATATAATAATGTCTACACTAACCTCTACACTAACCTCTACTCTAACATCTACATTAACCTCTAGGCTAACCTTTACACTAACATATATACTATAATATATACTAACTTCTATAATAACATCTACACTAATCTTTGCACAAATATCTACACTAACCTATGCACTAACCTCTACACTCAACATTGACCTCCCTTGACCCCGGCAGTGCTACGGTCAGCGCGTGCTGCATTGACCACCTGCCGATATTCGAGCACAATTTGAACACCTATTTCAACATCTACTATTGGTTCCGGATCGTTTGCATCCACTTGATCCCTTGCACCAGCCTCGTAGCTCTGAATGCTGTTCTCATCTATGTCATGAAGAAAGCTCAGGTCGGTCGCAGCGACTACGTTCGTTACGTAATCGTGGTATAATAATATTACGCAATCCATTAGCTCCACAACCTCAGCGTAATACCGCAAATACTAAACCCTGGTGTTCTATTAACCCGATATGCCCTATATCAACTATACACCCTATATAAACCCTACATCGTATACAAACCACTAACACAATATACACTCTGTATTGAATATAGTAACTACTGACCCCTAAACCCACACCTTGGCACTATGGGTCCCACAGTACCTTAATAATCTAACATAATATACTAGCCTTATAAACACCACTTACAACACCCGATCCCATATAATATCCATATTGCATAGTCTGTATACACAATACAAACCCTACTATTACTTACATAATGCGCCTACCTCCCAAACAATACATAGATATTTAATAATTAAACCAAATAACAATTGTTTACTGACAACTTATGACTTAAGTCATACCCTCCAAACCCAAACCCAAACCACATAAAACGACCACTATAATTCTAACCCCGTACACCCAACATAATATCCTAATAACCTAAACTCAATATCATAAGCTAACCATCTAAATGAGTCTACCCACACTAACTCTCCGAACTCAATGTACCCTCCTAATACATATAGCTAACGTAAACTGATAACCACTTTCCATATAAAAACCACAAACCTCTCAAACCTTACACATACCTCTAATCCACACATAAACATCTATCCCCTTACTCTATATAAAGCCATAACTCACTATTTCCCTACAAGTATCACCCATACAATATAGATAAATAGACAACTCATAATAGATGTCATGTAACATACCGTATCAAATATGATTCATAATATTTATATTATAATAATGAACTGATTTTTTGGTTTTCTGAGATTATAAATAAAATAATAAATAAATAAACCATATTATTGATATAGGTGTATATATATATATACATATATATATATATATATATATTTATGAGTATTAACAAAAAAAACTAATATTTAATATCAGAATCAATATATAAGATATTCTATTTTAATAATATTTCGTGAAACTGTTTCAAGGTAATTGATCATATCTCTCCGCAACATAAAATTAAACACGTATATTTGGGCTAATAACCTTCACACTCGACCATTGCACTTTAACCTTTAACCCCCCTCAGCACCGCCGTCACACGCTACTAATGCTGAACCGTAAGACCGAGTGTAAACGCATAAAAGACAAGAACGGAACAACGTACATGCTAGTGATCGTGGTGGCTGTCTTCCTCATCGTGGAGTTTCCTCTAGCTATCATACTGATCCTATTCACCATCTCCAACACCTTCCAGGTATGTACGAGACACGTTAGAGATGAAACCGCATCTCCGGAAACTCTTAGATAACTTATGTTTCCGGATAGCTGGTAAAACCATCTTATTGTGTTATTATTTACGTAATAGTGTATAATTAATGACGTCATTATTGGTATACAAATCTAATGGCAATTATTGCAGACTTAATATTTTATTAATTGCATCATATATCATTTATTGGCTACAATAATCTATAAAGAGATTCATAATATATCTATGATTGGTATCGCGGTTAGATGTTTACGATAATCCACGGGCGTCGAATCGTAAACAAACCCATATCGCAGATTAAATTGATTCCGGATGGATTCGAAACGATGCCGATGTACATAAACTTCTGCATTTCGCTGTCGTACCCTTTGAACTTCTTTATCTACTGCCGCATGTCCAAACAATTCCGGGACACCTTCAAACGGCTGTTCTGCAGGGGTGACTCTTCCCTGCGACCCCTGCAGACGGCGGCCTCCCATTACCAGACCGTTGCCAGCGAAATTCCGGCCTGTCAACACCGCGAACACGAAAACACCGAGCTGTGAATCATCGCGAGACGTCCCTGGTATCCTAAACCACGCCCTCCCCCCCTCCCCCTTTAACCAATCCCTATACATAGCCACAACACTCTAGTAACGCATCCCAACTTAACTTACGTCGCCTGTAATAAACTACACGCCTTCATTATCCCCGTTGTCTATCTAGGCACTTCAAATAATATACACCGCACCGTATCCGTTAATGCCTAGAGTAGCACCCATCATTAAATCATCTTTTAATCTGGCTACGCTTTCTCATAATCGTACAAACATTATCTATAATTAAAGACAACTACTAAAGTAAGTCTCGCTATAACGTGAATAACTATATCTCAATACTTCACTTAATGATAATAATTAATGTTTTCCAAACACTCACCTTGCCATCATTCACTTAATAGCTCTATTGAGTCACAGTTACAATCTCCACACCTCGCAGATCCAGCCAACCATATAGACACACCTCCAGCAATACCCACATCCTTTTTACATGCGTGCATACATCCTAGTGTGACCAAAGACACTTTATGTTTTAGTAGGCCATTATAGTACGACAACAACCCTTATACGCTCCCAAACCATCAAACGTTCAAGACACTCCCATAACCTGCCTACGTCTAGGCACGCTTTCTACTACTCTCATATCCATTATATTTTCTTGGCACGCCATCCACCATAGAGACACGCATATACACACATATTACCTTATAGCTATACCTTACTATGCCAATAACAATATTAAACTATAGACTCGCCTCCATAATAACTTAACTGCCATAACCACGCCAACGTACGTTCTACGTTCTAGCCACACCTCGTCTACGCCTATAACACTTCTGAGTTATAGTCTCCACTATACCCATCAACATCAGATACTGTATACACTGCCAAACGAAATCATATACGTCTACAATACTAGCCACGCCTCCGGACACGCCCACATACGTTCTACATTTTAGACACGCTTCCCTTCATGCCTACATCTATTCTACGTTCTAGCCACGCCTTCCAGTGTAGAGTCCCAGTGATATACCACCCTCAAAGTGTTAATGACGAAATATGTTTATATTAGAAAACTGAATTATCAAATCTTTAAAACCGAAATTGACAAACATTGAAATCGACAAGTAAAATAAAAATAAGCATGAAATCAATAATAAATAACGAAATCAACGCCATCCTGAAATTCAAGCCTGTATTGCAATAACATTATTATCAAGGTGACCGTAATGCAACCCTATTAGCTGTCATATGATCTAACAATCTCAGAAATGTGCAATCGCTTACGTTAGACCCGCTAACGGTTGAGTAATAACGTACAGAGTTATTGCGCAACTTCGAAACTGTTATTACTTGAAATTAATCAAATTTATATTTATAATCATTTTTATCACTTGACCAATTCACCGCGCTAAACGATTCGTAACAATGTTATGGTGGTAAAACAAACAACGCCTATGATATGTAATTTTTATATACGCGATATTTATCCCAGCAATATGAATTAAATATTAACCACATCGTCACCGCTACCCTATCTAGATGCTTACATATTACAAAATAACTAATTATAATAAATTTATGGAATTATGTAAAAATAATAACAATAATAATAATAATAATAATAACAATAACAATAATAATAATAATAATATATGTTGATAAGTTAACTTATATTAATTTCAATCAACTTAAGAATATAATGTAAATGGAGTTAATCTGATGTATTAATCATATGATATTGGAATATTAAAATGGATTTTCCAATACAGTATATTTTATAAATTAAATAGCTTGTCAATGGATAGTTTTTGTTATTACTGAAATCATATTACAATATTTTTGTAGTATATGTTTAGATTATACAATTTATATTATACATTGTAATCGTTATGAGGAATATAATAAATAGTGAGAATATCCGTAATATAAATTCTGATACAGAAAAGAGAAATTGATGAGTTTTCTACAGGCAATGTTTATGATTTAGAATTTTAATAACTTGATTACTCACAAGGGTAAATAAGTTTGTTGGGATCATAATTGAACTGTATCAACGCATATGATCTTTAGTCATTTACATGTTTTCTATAGATCAGCTGTCACTAATGAGTTATTAATTAATGAATTAATCTATTCATTATACTATATGAGTTTGGTATTCAATATATGTGTTAACGGAATAAATAGTTGAATTATCAATTGTTTGCATATTTTTATTCAATGTATCTTAATTTATTAATAACTAATTAGAGTATTATACAACACATTTTTCAAATTTCATAAACGTTATAGTTAAATGTTGCGTATAATATATTATATATAGTTGATATAATAACTAATTTATAGATTATAGTAACTAATTTATAACATTTATTTGCGCTATAAGTATTACAATTTTTAATAACCAATATACTTTATATAATATTATATATATATACAAATATATCATTTCCATGTATATGTTTTTATACCCGGAAGATTAATACAAGAATTTAGAAGTCGGCGATTAATAAATTAATAAAAAATAATTCAATAATATACTTAAAAACCATTTCTTTCTTTTTCATGGTAATTTTACTCTTTTGAGGGAACCTGATTTCTAAATATAAATTTAAAATATTGCTATTCGAATATTCAGGATCACTAAGCTTCTAATAGACATCGAAGATGACCTCATTATAAAAGGAAATAAATGTTATTTATTTAAAAAAAATACAAACTTATAATGTAAAAAAATAATTCATAATACTCTGCGTATGAAATACTGGAGAAGTGAATATTCAATATTCGTTTCTTGATCGCATCAAGTAATTTTATTTGAATTGTGTAATTGTATAATTGTGTAAAACTAACATTTAATAATTAATAATTTAAATAATTAAATAAAAATCCAATTATGCAACTGAAATAATTTTTAAGTTGATTAGTTTTTGACAATGGAATAGTTACGTGAATTGTATATCCGCTAGTACCTAGTAGTCACCCTCAAGGCACCAACAGTCAATGCAACTAAGTGTAAGAGATCTCGAGTATAAGATATTTGTAAAAATTCCCTCTACGGAGCTCCATTTATTCTGGGTCAAGGTAATTAAGCCGTCCAGCATAACATTTCATTTTCGAATTTCATTTTCTGAAAAGCGACTAGATTAAGTTTCTATGTACTTTCTCTATTTTAGCGTAAATACTATTAACTATCCGATCGTGTTAGCAAGTACTCAACACAGATATTCCTTATTCTAAATAATGTCTAGCATAAGTGAAATACATATTTTAACGATTAACGTTGTTATATCACTCGTAATAATAACCTACACTGATTATTTATATTAGCATACTCATAACTACTACTACTACTACTACTACTACTACTGCTACTACTACTACTACTACTACTACTACTACTACTACTACTACTACTACTACTACTACTACTACTACTACTACTACTACTACTACTACTACTACTACTACTACTACTACTACTACTACTACTACTACTACTACTACTACTACTACTACTACTACTACTACTACTACTACTACTACTACTACTACTACTACTACTACTACTACTACTACTACTACTACTACTACTACTACTACTACTACTACTACTACTACTACTACTACTACTACTACTACTACTACTACTACTACTACTACTACTACTACTACTACTACTACTACTACTACTACTACTACTACTACTACTACTACTACTACTACTACTACTACTACTACTACTACTACTACTACTACTACTACTACTACTACTACTACTACTACTACTACTACTACTACTACTACTACTACTACTACTACTACTACTACTACTACTACTACTACTACTACTACTACTACTACTACTACTACTACTACTACTACTACTACTACTACTACTACTACTACTACTACTACTACTACTACTACTACTACTACTACTACTACTACTACTACTACTACTACTACTACTACTACTACTACTACTACTACTACTACTACTACTACTACTACTACTACTACTACTACTACTACTACTACTATCAATCATCAATCAATCAATTAAAACGATTTATTTAGACAATTGTTTATCGGCATGGTGGGTTTGCCCTGACAAATGTTATGCAGTCGGAAACTGTATAGTTTCGATAAAAATAAGAATGCAATAAAAAATACGTCCATTTTCTTTTATCTACGCACAGTTTAATAATTCTTTCTTGAATTTCTTGTGATTCTCAACTGCTCTCAGATTTCTTGATAAATCGTTCCACAACAACGGTGCACTACTACTACTACTACTACTACTACTACTACTACTACTACTACTACTACTACTACTACTACTACTACTACTACTACAACTACTACTACTACTACTACTACTACTACTACTACTACTACTACTACTATTAATACTACTACTACTACTACTACTACTACTACTACTACTACTACTACTACTACTACTACTACTACTACTACTACTACTACTATTACTACTACTACTACTACTACTACTACTACTATTACTACTACTACTATTGCAACTAATGTTACTATCACTATCAATACTATAAATACTACTACTATTATCTCTACTACTACTAATAAAACGAATACTAATACTAATATTACAAATAATACTAAATATATTTAGTATATTACATATAATAATACAATTACGGGTTTATATATTATATATAATAATTTATTTTTATAAACATGATATTATATATATCTATAGATCAAATTAAATAAATTTATTTATTCTAATGTCTTTGATTAGATTTTATAAATTTACTTATTAAAATATTTTAAAATTTCAGAATTTATGCTTTAATTTTAAATGGATAATTTCTCTGAAAACGATTCTGATAAGGTATAAGTTTCATTAATATTTTTTTATAATTATATATAACTTAACAACATATTCGTATAATATACCCATTAAATCAACATTAATAATATCGTTGTTATGTAAACAAATAACAATTATCCTTATAAGTATTATCTTTATTTAAACTAAAATCGAATTAAAACCAATATTTATATAGTTGTATATAATTATATATTAATTACAATATAACTCTTGTATACCAATTACAAATATTATTTTTATAATATTTGTAATTTGTTTATAATGTATACTGTTTATATTTAGGATCGTAAAATACACCATAGATATGTACTTTTGTAATGGATATATTATAACATTAACTGAATTGAAGTGGATGAATATATATTATAATATAATAATATTCATATTTTTATTGCAAACATCTTATTTCAAGGGTAAGAGTATATTTTTTATGTTCTATCTTAGTAAGATAATTTCTAAATATATGTAAATGGATGCGATGTAGTTTTTAAATTTTGTAACAATTGCATGCATATCAATGTAGTATAGTTTTATACAAAGCTTTCTAATAAATGGTTTATAAACATATTATTACTAAAACAACATTTTATGAGAAATTTATTTCTTAGTTAAAATTTTTCTCTTCGGGTGTCATTTATATAAATACATCTTGAAAAAATTACCACTCGTCGATCCTTGCACCGAATTAAAAAATACATATTAATTCTTACTGTGATTTATTAAATTATTTATAATTCGAAAGCACATTTAGTTTTTTTGTTGCATTAAAAAATACTAATATATAAATATATTTATAAATTTATATTCACATATGTTTATATTGACACGGTTTGAAATTCAATTTACCGTTCAATTACATTCACCAATACCCTAGATATAATTTTAAGCCAACGAGTATTTCACCTACGAGCGTCTATTATTCCGCGCATACATCGCGTGTCGTAAATAGCGTCTAGTAAACATTGCCTCGTAGCCCCTTGACACTACAATCGACACCGCGACCGCGCAGGGTAAGAGCTTCTCCAATCAGCCGTACGACGAAGCGTTGGACGTCACCGGCGATCAGGAGGAGGTGACGAGTTTATACACTCCGACTCCTCGACACAGCAAAGACGATTACTTGGGTAAGTAGGGGGTCGCGTCGCCCCAGCTTGGATTTATATTTCCCCGTCAACGTATGCGACCAACCTATTACCACTCGTCTATCTATTATTCTATTCGCCCCGACGACTCCTCCTGTAACCACTCCCGCAACCGCTCCTCTATCCAAAACCCAAAAACCCGCTTAGCCTCATCGTTAACCCGTTTTCGCAGCGACTGCGAGTCAGATGTCAAACGATTCCGAAGATGAGTTCGAGATAGGTGGCGCCGGTGGTGGTGCGCTAGCTCCTCGTACAAATAGTCGCGAAAACTCTTCTTTAGGAGTAGGTGGCGCTGTCACGGCCCTACCGCCAGGTACCAAGGTTACTTTTCGTTGCGTATAAACCTGAGTTAATAAGTAGTTAAATATTCAATAATAGAACTAACTTTATTTCCCACAATGCACCAGTAGTTTAATATTCAATAATAGAACTAACTTTATTTCCCACAATGCACCATTAGTTTAATATTCAATAATAGAAATAACTTTATTTCCCATAATGCACCAGTAGTTTAATATTCAATAATAGGACTTACTTCACTTCCCACAATGCATCAGTAGTTTAATATTCAATAATAGGACTTACTTCATTTCCCACAATGCACCAGTAGTTTAATATTCAATAATTTCATTAACTTGTAAGAAAACTTTACTTTAATAGAAACGTATCGCAGAAGAAAACAAAATGTTTGAAGATGACGAGGATTCGGAGACGACAGGAAGTGACGAGGAAGATGATGAGCAATTAGGACACGCGGCTGTAGAGGGGTTCGTTTATTTATTCGTGACCTCCTTTTTCCATCCGTAATTTCTCAAGCCAAACTCACTCGTCAACTACACTAATACATACGAACACCGCTGCTCCCAGGATATGTGATCCCGCCCTCTATACTGTGACCTTTATGACCTCCATCTTCTACCATCCCAACCCTCGCGTGATATTTACATTTTACATAAAAATTACATATTAGTATTTTCCTTATCATTGATGTTACGTAATCCTACCATGTATTCACTCATTACTTACCTTATATTCACTCATTACTTACCATGTATTCACTCATTACTTACCATGTATTCACTCATTACTTACCATGTATTCACTCATTACTTATCATGTATTCACTCATTACCTTTCCAATTACTGTTATCACTCACCAGAGCTTATGATCCAGCCGAATATGAACATCTTCAAACAACGCCAGAGATCAAAGAACTCTTTCAATACATTACAAGGTTT
Organism: Osedax frankpressi; assembly: GCA_964035775.1. Lineage (NCBI taxonomy): Eukaryota > Metazoa > Annelida > Polychaeta > Sabellida > Siboglinidae > Osedax > Osedax frankpressi. The sequence goes on from OZ038314.1 coordinate 28,597,091, forward strand.
GTATCATTTTCTTGCTTTAAGTATTTACTAAATATCCTATTGTAATCTTTGGTATTCAAACATAGTCCGAAATGAATACGAGATATCTAGTAACAAAAATTTAATATTTGTTAGAAATATGAATAAATTAATTTTATATTTTAATTGATGTGTAAACATCAAATAAATGAAACAAAATTATTTCAGATCAATTTATATAAAAGTTTAATTTTTTATTAAATGGTTCTCATAAATACAAATATTATATAATTGTTACATAGGGGATCATAAATAAATATTTAATATTGATTTTAAAAATTGATTATTTTATCCGAATATGAATTTTTTCAATACTTTTTAAAATATATTAAATAAATTAGTGTTTAATTAGTGATTATATTATTATTGATTATCTGTGTATATGTATTTACTATAAACTTACTATATATGTATTTACTATAAACTTACTATAAATGTATTTACTATAAACTTACTATATATGTATTTACTTTAAACTTACTATATATGTATTTACTATATACTTACTATATATGTATTTACTATAAACTTACTATATATGTATTTACTATAAACTTACTATAAATGTATTTACTATAAACTTACTATATATGTATTTACTTTAAACTTACTATATATGTATTTACTATAAACTTACTATAAATGTATTTACTATAAACTTACTATATATGTATTTACTTTAAACTTACTATATATGTATTTACTATAAACTTACTATAAATGTATTTACTATAAACTTACTATAAACTTACTATATATGTATTTACTATAAACTTACTATATATGTATTTACTATAAACTTACTATATATGTATTTACTATAAACTTACTATATATGTATTTACTTTAAACTTACTATATATGTTTATACTATAAACTTACTATATATGTATTTACTATAAACTTACTATATATGTATTTACTATAAACTTACTATATATGTTTATACTATAAACTTACTATATATGTATTTACTATAAACTTACTATATATGTATTTACTATAAACTTACTATATATGTATTTACTATATACTTACTATATATGTATTTACTATAAACTTACTATAAACTTACTATAAACTTACTATATATGTATTTACTATAAACTTACTATATATGTATTTACTATAAACTTACTATATATGTATTTACTATAAACTTACTATATATGTATTTACTATATACTTACTATATATGTATTTACTATAAACTTACTATAAACTTACTATATATGTATTTACTATAAACTTACTATATATGTATTTACTATAAACTTACTATATATGTATTTACTTTAAACTTACTATATATGTTTATACTATAAACTTACTATATATGTATTTACTATAAACTTACTATATATGTATTTACTATAAACTTACTATATATGTTTATACTATAAACTTACTATATATGTATTTACTATAAACTTACTATATATGTATTTACTATAAACTTACTATATATGTATTTACTATATACTTACTATATATGTATTTACTATAAACTTACTATATATGAATTTACTATAAACTTACTATATATGTATTTACTATAAACTTACTATAAACTTACTATATATGTATTTACTATAAACTTACTATATATGTATTTACTATAAACTTACTATATATGTATTTACTATATACTTACTATATATGTATTTACTATAAACTTACTATAAACTTACTATATATGTATTTACTATAAACTTACTATATATGTATTTACTATAAACTTACTATATATGTATTTACTATAAACTTACTATATATGTATTTACTATAAACTTACTATATATGTATTTACTATATACTTACTATATATGTATTTACTATAAACTTACTATATATGTATTTACTATAAACTTACTATATATGTATTTACTATAAACTTACTATATATGTTTATACTATAAACTTACAATATATGTATTTACTATAAACTTACTATATATGTATTTACTATATACTTACTATATATGTATTTACTATAAACTTACTATATATGTATTTACTATAAACTTACTATATATGTATTTACTATAAACTTACTATATATGTATTTACTATAAACTTACTATATATGTATTTACTATAAACTTACTATATATGTATTTACTATAAACTTACTATATGTGTATTTACTATATACTTACTATATATGTATTTACTATAAACTTACTATAAACTTACTATATATGTATTTACTATAAACTTACTATATATGTATTTACTATAAACTTACTATATATGTATTTACTATAAACTTACTATATATGTATTTACTATAAACTTACTATATATGTATTTACTATAAACTTACTATATATGTATTTACTATAAACTTACTATATATGTATTTACTATAAACTTACTATATATGTATATACTATAAACTTATTATATATGTATTTACTATAAACTTACTATATATGTATTTACTATAAACTTACTATATATGTATTTACTATAAACTTACTATATATGTATTTACTATAAACTTACTATATATGTATTTACTATAAACTTACTATATATGTATTTACTATAAACTTACTATATATGTATTTAATATAAACTTACTATATATGTATTTACTATACATTTACTATATATGTATTTACTATACATTTACTATATATGTATTTACTATAAACTTACTATATATGTATTTACTATAAACTTACTATATATGTATTTACTATAAACTTACTATATATGTATTTACTATAAACTTACTATATATGTATTTACTATAAACTTACTATATATGTATTTACTATAAACTTACTATATATGTATTTACTATAAACTTACTATATATGTATTTACTATAAACTTACTATATATGTATTTACTATAAACTTACTATATATGTATTTACTATATACTTACTATATATGTATTTACTATAAACTTACTATATATGTATTTACTATAAACTTACTATATATGTATTTACTATAAACTTACTATATATGTATTTACTATAAACTTACTATATATGTATTTACTATAAACTTACTATATATGTATTTACTATAAACTTACTATATATGTATTTACTATATACTTACTATATATGTATTTACTATAAACTTACTATAAACTTACTATATATGTATTTACTATAAACTTACTATATATGTATTTACTATAAACTTACTATATATGTATTTACTATAAACTTACTATATATGTATTTACTATAAACTTACTATATATGTATTTACTATAAACTTACTATATATGTATTTACTATAAACTTACTATATATGTATTTACTATAAACTTACTATATATGTATATACTATAAACTTATTATATATGTATTTACTATAAACTTACTATATATGTATTTACTATAAACTTACTATATATGTATTTACTATAAACTTACTATATATGTATTTACTATAAACTTACTATATATGTATTTACTATAAACTTACTATATATGTATTTACTATAAACTTACTATATATGTATTTAATATAAACTTACTATATATGTATTTACTATACATTTACTATATATGTATTTACTATACATTAACTATATATGTATTTACTATAAACTTACTATATATGTATTTACTATAAACTTACTATATATGTATTTACTATAAACTTACTATATATGTATTTACTATAAACTTACTATATATGTATTTACTATAAACTTACTATATATGTATTTACTATAAACTTACTATATATGTATTTACTATAAACTTACTATATATGTATTTACTATAAACTTACTATATATGTATTTACTATAAACTTACTATATATGTATTTACTATAAACTTACTATATATGTATTTACTATAAACTTACTATATATGTATTTACTATAAACTTACTATATATGTATTTACTATAAACTTACTATATATGTATTTACTATAAACTTACTATATATGTATTTACTATAAACTTACTATATATGTATTTACTATAAACTTACTATATATGTATTTACTATACACTTACTATATATGTATTTACTATACACTTACTATATATGTATTTACTATACACTTACTATATATGTATTTACTATAAATTATGTAAAACTCAAATATTTCTATTCATTTATTTATTTGACATTATATTTTATAGTTTTGCCTTTAATTCTATAAAATATGTATTTCTAATATAATAAGCATACTAACAAATATTTCTTAAATAGTGATTAATCATTAATTAGTACTATATTAAATATCACATTTCCTTATATACTCAATAAATTCCAACACACATAAAAATACTGTAACAACTTAAGAATGACCGACGATATGCATCTAAACAAAATGTCTACTAATTAACATATTGAATCACCGTTGACCATTCAACTACATTTTATATTATCTTCAACTCGAAACATGATTTATGATCCTAGGTATTCTCCGCAAGTTATTGAACTCGAGACTAGGTTGAAGCCATTTATTCCGGATTTTATCCCCGCAGTTGGAGACATTGACGCCTTTCTAAAGGTTAAACTACAGATCTTAGATAATGTCTTAAATTAATCTTTTCTAAAAAGTAAACTATTGGTAATATCTTAGATAATGTCTTAAATTAATCCTTTCTGAAGAGTAAACTATTGGTAATATCTTAGATACTATCTTAAATTAATCCTTTCTAAAAAGTAAACTATTGGTAATATCTTAGATAATGTCTTAAATTAATCCTTTCTAAAGAGTAAACTATTGGTAATATCTTAGATACTATCTTAAATTAATCCTTTCTAAAAAGTAAACTATTGGTAATATCTTAGATAATGTCTTAAATTAATCCTTTCTAAAGAGTAAATTATTGGTAATATCTTAGATACTATCTTAAATTAATCCTTTCTAAAAAGTAAACTATTGGTAATATCTTAGATAATGTCTTAAATTAATCCTTTCTAAAGAGTAAACTATTGGTAATATCTTAGATACTATCTTAAATTAATCCTTTCTAAAAAGTAAGCTATTTTTGATATCTTAAATTAATCCTTTTAAATATTAAATCTCTTAGATACTATATAAAATAACTCCTCTCTTAAGGTGAAACTAGAATTCACCAGACATTATTTTAATTTTAATTCTGAAATATAACCGCAATCAATAATTACCTCTTTATTATATATAAATATATTTTCAATTGATTTTGATTTCTTACATACATACACCGCGAGATTGATCGCTTTACCTTTATTCCTACCCCCCCCCCCTACCCCCCCTACCCCCTCCCTACCCCCGCCTACATGTATTACAACCTAAATATATCATCAATATACTCATGCATATATCCCCTAAGCTCACTTATCTCGATCCCTCTTCAGTTTAACATGCATATATCTCCTAGGCTCACTTATCTCTATCCCTCTTCAGTTTAACTTGCCTTTGTAGGTGAATCATCCCGAAAGTAAACCAGAGATGCTTGGACTGGTTATTCTTGACGAACCTTGTTCAAAACAATCTGATCCGACAATCCTTGACCTCCAGTTGCGATCTCTTTCCAAACAATATAACCTTAAACAAGTAGTGAGTATATCCTCTCTTACATATTAACATATAGATATATATATATTTATATATATATACATGTGTGTATATATAGATTTATATATTAGTAAATATTCAAATTCACTATTGAAATAAAATTAATTTTGTTATTGTGTAAGATAAATTCATAACTAATTATACATATATATATACTCACAGGATTCCTTTTAAATTAAGATATTCATTAAATATATATAATTAAAAAATGTATGATCTGTTAATTTATTTTGTAATTATCTCAATATTTATAAATTAATATTCTGATTTATCTTCTGTGTTTTTAAAGTCGGTGAAGAGCATCGAGAGTGCAGATACCAATCCTAAAACAATAAATACCTGGATAGATAACATCAGGAATCTTCATAGAACAAAACCAATGCCCAATGTACATTACAGCAAGTTTGTGTAATTATATCAACTTGTAGGTCGTAGTTTTTAGAATTGTCTGATTCTTTATTTATCTATTATTACTATTTATATATTATTACTAAATGTTGTCAATCTATACATGAATAGTTTACTATTCCAATTATGTCTTGTAGGATATTGTTTTAAGTTACGCCTACATGATATATAGCATTTAATAACGATTAATATCTATTGACTTGCTTAAATAATTAATACGACAGTATTATTGTATTATATCAGTACTCGGAGTGTAGGCAATGAAACCGCTATTACATAAACAATGATAAATAACGTAACATTGATGTCATATTGAGATCTACATCAAGTTAAATATGCTCCTATTATAAAAGACATATTAACACTCGAGTATGATTATAAATATATTTACAGTTTTTTCCGAGGTTACAGTTTTAAATTCCCGCGCTACATTTTTGTTTGTGAAAAGATATTTCGTTAATATATAATTATTAAACTAATTCATTATATTATCAATTTTATATGTGATTTACCGAGATTCACGACGGATTACGTAATTAACTCGTAAAAGGATCTCAGTTCGATTGGCTGAACTTAATTCATCATAAGATAATGTTTAATAAAAATTAAAATACATCATGACACCATTTATATCAATTTTTTACAATTTTATTTTTAATTCATCATTTAAAACCAATTTTTTGTCTCGTTTTTTCATGTCTCACGATAGCTAATTAATAACTAATTAAATTAAATATTTATAAATGAGAATAAACAAATTATATACATATTCATGCGTGTATGAAAATTTAATTAGCTTAAACTATAATAATTTAACATATAACATATTTAGCTGATAATTTATCTCATTATTATTTAACAATTAATTAATATAGTAATAATGTTACATCTTATAATATTATTTAGTGAGGCTATTTGCTAATGTGGATGATTTTAATTTCAATGAGTTTATTTCATAAGAAATTGGGATACTGCTCATATATTCAGAATATAAATTGTTTATGAAGAGGTTATCACTGGCATAGTAGTGTCATAGTAGTGGTTGAAATGATCTATGTATATAAATAGTATTTACTAAATATCATTGATAAAATACATTGGTAGAATATAAAATAACAACGTAAAAACTACTTGAGATATAAATTATACTTAGAATTATTTATTTTGAAATTAAATTTTTAATAATTATTAATTATTATTACTTGCATAATTTTATATATCAAGACCATACTTTGATATTTTTGAGTGTGGAAATTTCAGACAACATTCCAAGACTATCTACAATAGATAAATACATTCACTGATTACACGATTCTAGGCAATTGTCTGCCCATCTAAACAGACATAGTCTCTACACTATAATCCTAATCTAAACAGAGTTCCTTATAGAGATGACACCACATGAATCATATCATAGACTCTTTCTTAAACAATATGATTCTCACAAACCATACATACAATTATATAACCGGATCTATCTATCTATTTTTTTTTATTATTAATTTATCCCATTTATTTATAAGAAAATATAGGGAAAGTAACAAATGTTGTATGCTAACAGAACTTAACTGGCAATATTGTCGGAATTAGTTTTTTACTGATATACAAAACCTAATTATTTATTGACCAATCAATTCGTTCTTCTGAATTATCAATTTCATCAATATTTCCATAAATTACAATAGACAATAAAGGTAATGCCAACATATTACAAATATTATTAATAGAAATATTTATAACTTAGTCAACATTTGTAAATTAATAAAAATAACTAAGCTCATATTTTTAAAAAATATGTTGAATGGCAAGTTTTTTTATTATACTTTTGATTACTAACTCATGTTCGTCATAACAGTATCGTATTATCTATTTGTATATAGAGTATATACCTTGAATATTCTCCATTATACCGGAGAGTAGTATCCCCATCTTACGCACTTGTAATCTTTTAGGCCTATGCCTGATATAGATATTCTTATGGAAGAATGGCCCAAAGAATTTGAAGAATATCTAAAAGAGGTTTTAACACTTTATAGTTTCTTGACCAATGTTAATTAATTATTAATTAACATCTGGTTGTATTCAATATATAAATAGTTGGTAATAGCAATTTGCTAATCAATGTCTATTTATTGCCCACAACAATTTTTTTATAAAGTGATTATATATTTACTGCATATCAAAAACAATACAATTTATTTATTTATTAATGAATAAATTATAGATAATCACAAAATTTAAATACACAGTGAATGATATTTGGATATTAATTATGCAGATACAAATAAATAATGTTCTAAAAACCAATATAATATTATTTGCATATGATTATCATAATTTAAATTTCTCTATATGTTCTTTGGAAGTATTTTATTTATTAATGTAAATTATCTTCTGTATTTACCCTGCATGGCAATAACCACTGTACTTTCTTACTGGAATATATCATCACATTTTTTAATACTATCCAGATATCTCTACCAACTGCAGAGCTCGACTGTTCATTGGCTAAATTCTCTGAAATAGTTTGCTGTTAGTCAAGTACATATAACATAGATAACATATTAATCCCATAATTATATCCCATACATTATGTACTTTAGAATTCCTGTCAATATTCATTTTAATACGAAATGAGCTCAATTTATATTGAAATTATTATTTATTATATTTACTCATAATTATATAAATCCAGTGCAAAGTATCTAAAATGGTCACTAATCTCAATATTGTAAATTACAGCTATTCTAGATATTCCAGTTTACAACTCCAAGATACAATCTTTGCATCTGCTTTTCAACCTTTTCTCGGAATTTAAAAATTCTCAAGTTAGTTTTATATTTTAATAAAACTAGATTTACTTCATTTTAACAATATTTGTAATTCTATTCCATTTTCAGCACTTCAACTCCTTGGCTAATCAAAACGATATCGACAATTCTTTAAAAACAAATGATAATGCAGATACTCTAAAATTATAAATTTGTTTACACCAATAAATAATAAAAACAAATAAGTATAATAAAATAACAAATAGTTAAATAGTTTATTAGTTAAGGTTAACAGTATATTTTGTTTTCTACTACTCCTAGCGGTCGGCTTCGAGTTCTACTTCCAACTTATGAGCCTGCGTAAATATATTAAATTTGTAAATTACACTTGCAAGAAAATAAATATAAAATAATATGCAGGTTTGTGAGTAATTACTAGTGTTCAAATAAAATACTAATTTCTGTGTTGATTACAATAGCTATGAGATTGTAAGCGAGTGAACAAATGAAGGCTGGTTGTCAAGGTAACGTCTATTATAGTCAGTGGTGACGTCAACACTAACTTTGCTGTACATGTGAGCTCTAAACGGTTGAGGTCCATTGAAACTACGTGCACATAAATCGCATTTGTATGGCTCCTGTTTCCCAGTTGATTTATTCTGAGGACCTTTCACTCCTGTACGCGGTGGAGATAATTGACTAAAGTGAATATATCGAAACCGAGTTATATTAATACGAAGAGAAATAGGTACTCAAATCGCAACAGAAATACTGAATTCATAAGAGATACATTGTAATGTGAATCATTGCTTACCAAAAGCAACAGCTTCAGTTTTAACTTCTTTTTTACCGTGTTCCCACGCATTGCCTTTTAATTTAGAAACTGACTGTAAAAAATGGTTCCCTATTATGTTATATGTAGTACATGTTACATGTTATATGTAGTAGAAATATATTTTTTATATTTATATATAATAATCCGTAAAGGTCCATCAGTAATCTGTCAATAAATATGAAAATGAAATGCAACCATTATATATCCAGTAGGTACATATCCTTGACTGCCGTCCTTCTTTTTAATTAAAGACCATGAATTATTTGATTCACACAAACGGATAAACTTCATATTCTCTTCTTTCTGTGAAAATAATTGTTTAAACAACTTAGAAAATAGATCATTTTCTATATTTTGTGTTCTAACAACACAATTGAGCTTAAACATTTTTATTTCTTGAATATGGTTAAATAAAAAGTATATTTGATATGCGAAACCATTGTAAGGATAGATTCTTTTACAAATGAATAAGAAAATCATTTTACAACAAGATGTGAAGAAATATAATATAATGCTTCAATTTCATAAAATTGCAACTTAATTTAACAAATGATAAATTGTTTCCAATTGTGTTTGAAAATATTATCTAAATATTGAAATATATATTAAATATAATATTGTCGTATAATAAAAAACTAAGCGATTGCACTGCAGAATTACCTGAATCAGATTCAGCTCTTTACCTATGGGACTCGATTGCTGAGCTTTGTATGAAAATTTGGCAAGAAGAGGAACACCTTCGATGAGCAATTCACTCGCTGTAATAAATGACATTCTTATAGAAGTTAAAGATGTCTTTAGTGAATATTTAATATATTTATATTAATTTTATAGATTTAATTGAATACTTTTATATATATTCAATATACAGTATCTCCAAATTATGAGATTTGTTGCTAGATAATTGAATGTATTAAGAATTAATGTAAACAATTAATTTTAGAAAATGTTATTATTTAAAATCACTTTTATTATGATATTTAATATTGTTCAGTTAAAGTAAAATAAACCTGATACACAATCAGTGTTCATCTTAGTTGATACAGAATTCAAAATATTCACAATTCTATTATAATTATATTAATTTTAATTATATTAAAAAATAATAGAAAAATAACATAATCAAACTATTTATAAATTTAAAAACAATTCTTATATAATTAATTAGATAGTTACCTGCTATATACTACCTAGTCTAAATATACTTATAAAAGGTTCGTATCAATCATTATATTCAAAAACTATATATAACTGTACATAATAACTATATGATAACTGTATATAAATGTATATAAATGTATATAACTATATAATAACTGTATATAACTTTATATAACTTTATATAATAACTTTATAATAACTCTATAATAACTTGGTATAACTGTATACAACTACATATAATCGTATACAATAATTGTATATAATCGTATATAAAAACTGTATATAACTGTATATAATAACTATATATGAATGTATATAATAACTATATATAACTTTATATAATTATATATAATAACTGTATATGGTTAGATATATAATAACTTTATATGGTTAGATATTCTCAATTTAATATGAAAAACTCAAATAGTTCAAATTAATTTAAATTCCAAAACTTTCGATTAAAGAAATGGTTTTACTATTAAAATATAAGTTTATAGTTAAAACTTTTTAATGGTTTAACAATTTCAATAATAATACATTTTAATCAAATATATAAAATTAACTTAATTTTAATATACATTATCATTCTTATGAACCACAGTATATTTAATTTACAACATTGTAATCCAATAATCAAATGAAGTAATTTAGAAATAATTTCAGTCACTATTTATAGAATGTATTATATAAAATATATATCACTCAGATAATAATATCATAGAAAACTAATATATTCTTATAAAATTAATATATTCTTAACAATATCATAAAGATTGTAAAAAAAGTATTATGTGATCATCTTTTTGATTTTTTAAATGGAATAATATAAATAAATTGCATATAAATTAATAAATATTTTTGTATTAAAATTTTTTTTAAATCAATAGGATAATTTAAATTGAGTGCTGTAATTGTTTAATCATAATTATTGATATATATTATTAGTAGAATTTATTATATAGAAGATAAATTGAACCTAGCAAAAATAAGGTTTAAATTTATATTATAATACTCGGGTTATTAATATATTTTATATAGCAAAATATATATATATAATTTTCTTATCTTATTTATTAAAGTTATATATATTTTATCATACAGTTTATTATAGCATATATAGTCATGTAAAATAATCTATTACATATAATCTAATATATATATAAATATTTAGTACTATTTTTTAAAACTTTTTTGTATAAATTTTATCTAAACTTCTCTCTAAATATTTGATTTCGTATCTATTTAATATATGTGTTATAATGTACATTTATTAAATCAATTAAAAATACAAAAAATTTTTAATATTTTATTTATACGTTTCGCATATTTATTTTTTTATTAAATTAATTTAAATAATTTAATTATTAAATATGTATTACTTTATCAATTTAGTATTATTCTTATTTATAAAAACAATAACTGGTTTAAAATTAAAATTATACGTAGTAGTATCTACATTAAATTATCTACTATTATCATCAATAATAAAGTATGAAAACTATGAATATGTTTAAATTAAATTTAAATTATTTAAAATAATTTTAACATTAAACAATTTCGTATTAGATAATTATTTAATTATAACTTTTTTAATTGTAATACAATGTAATTAAGCATGGTGGATCAAAGTTTAGTATACTCAAAGACATTTTCCATAAATAACATATAATTGCATTGGGGTATTTTTTTATAATAATTACTAATAATTCACTAACCAATAAAATTTAAATTGGGAACTACACAACAGTCTGCACATTATTATAAAATCATAGGTTAAAATAGGATTTTATTATATAATCATTAATTATAGATAAACCTATAAAACAAGATTTACTTTTTAAAATTATTTATCTATGATAAATCATTATAACCTTAGTAATCGTGGATTAAATCATAAATACATCTTAGATAGTTGAGTCCGTATATACCCACTCAACTATCTATGTATACATGACTTTTATATAAATTACGAAATTAATATATATAACAAATACGTAATGGAATTTGTTAAATATATCATTCCATCTATACTACGATAGTTTGCATGGCACCACGGTGCATATACATTATTTAAAGTGATATGGTATTGGTATTTACGTAAATACTTAAATAAAGGGTTAATAATGGTTTAATAATGGTAATAAATATACATATATATATATATATATATATATATATATATATATAAATATATATATTTATAAATTTAGATATATATTATCATCCACTTTAACTTCCCGATGATATGTTCATTTAAATACTTGTTTTAAATTATTTTATATATGTAATATTGTAATTATATGTAACATTGTAATTATTTATTTAATTTCATAACAACATAATATGTATTACTTTTAGGTATAATTATTTATCTGTACTTTATTAGTATAATCAAGAAATTAAAAACATAATAATCTAGTTTGTTTATTTTAAATTAATCTTAATTATTTTATTGATATCATCAATAATATCACTTAAATTGTAATGTTTATTCTGTAATAAGTCGATAAATAGATTATAAAATATATTAATAGGTAACCATTTAATTTGCATAGTTATAATTATTAATATATTGCGTTTGTTTCTTTAACTTCTTCATCACTATTCTGTTTATTCAAATAGAAATATTATTAATAGAAATAATTACTAATATTAAATGAGGAAAAAAAGTAATTTATATTGACATATAAAGTAGTTAAATCGTAGAAAAACCTTATATTTCATATTGACACAATTATATACAACCAGTATCCGAAGCAATTTGAATATTGTATAATTCTGCTTACTTATGTATTATAAATTTATAAATAATTTATTATCATGCCAAAAATGTGCATATACACAAAAAAGTTAATAATAAAATACAATATAAGTGTATGAAAAATCAAACAAATAATGTATATAAACATAATAATAATAAAAAATGTATATTTTAAAATTGTTGATATAAATCTATTTTTTCCATGTTGTTATTTATTCAAATCTTCAAATTTTAAAAATACATTACATTAATAAATTGTATTTTCATACTTCAATTATAAATTATCATGTATGTGCACAGTGTAAGAAGTCATTACACAGCGTAAACAGTCATTACACGGTGTAATAAATCATTAGACACATCGTAATAAGTTATTACACAGTGTACGAAGTCATTAGACAGTGTAATAAGTTAATAAACAAAATGCAATGTAAACTGCTATTATAATTATCATTACACATTTGTAGAAATCTTTTTATATATTCACATTACCATGTTATGACTAATGACACATTATTTTATCCTACGCTAAACAATTATTCAAGCAATACCTCATTTATATGAATCGTAAATTTGTATTATTTAAGTCTAAATCATTATCTAAAATATTTCTAAATTAATAAAAGATTTACTTTTAAAAAACTTTATAAAATAGCTTAACTATTTAATTTACAATTTTTTATTTTATTTCGTTTAAATTAAATTTTCTAACTTTAAGAGCTTATTAAAATTACTTAAAAATTTAAATATGTTTAAAATAATGTAATCTGAAAATGAAAAAGTGATTAAAATATAGAATATATAGGTTAAATACATATTACTGTACAATATTATGTATCTGTTTAAATACATTTATTGCGGTAAGCTTTATTATGTGCATACAAAATGTGCACATGACAGGCATAATTATTAGAAAGCATATATATCAATGTCTTGGTTATAATCCATTCAATTGACTCAAGATAGAATTCCACATCTAGTAATAAAGAAATCAGTTATAATAGGAACCATGTTTGGTTTAAAGTGTTATGGTTAATCATGAAATATTCAAAAAACGTAATCATATATGTATAGCACATGAATACAGGTTATTATAATAGTTTGTGTGTTATTATTCAATCTTATCAAAATCTAAATTACAAAGAAATTAATAATTGTATAGTTTTATAATATTCTACTACTTTCCTTAAAGAATGTGGTTCAATTTACTAACATCTTTCGAAGTACATAAAATGGATCTCACGAAAATTAGTTGGCAATTTGAATCATACCTCCTAAAAACAACTTGATTTCCTAGCAATAGATTGTAAATATTGATGGTTTCATTTATTAGAATCAATTTGTAAAATATGTAATACAATATTTGAAAGGTATGATATTTAAATATATATATATTTATATGGTAATATAATTTTTAATTGTATCTTGTTTAAATAAAAATCTATTACCATTGAATCAAATGGGAAACTATACTAATAAATTGACTAAATAGCCTTGTAAAATTATTTGATGTGCCGAGAAAAATTAAAAATAATGTAAAAAAATTTATTCAATTTAGGAAATGTAATTATCCGAATTATTATCAGTGAGTTGATACATTAGTAATTACTATAGATTAACCTCTCAATGACTGACTATACTTGCCGTCTTTATCTGCAATATACGCCGACATATCGTTATTGAAGGAAATCTGCAAGTTAATTACAAATCATGCCTCGAATGCAAATGAATCCAATATTTAATATATCCATTAAAAATTGATTTCTTATTCAGTTATATATTAGGCAGTTATAAAATAAATTTAAAATTGAAAGTACAATTGAAATCAAATCATTATTCATAATGGCATTTCTATAATGATTATTTTGAACATATTTTTTGATGACACAGCATCTCTAAAGTAAATTTGATTTCTTCCGATTTTAATTACACTCGACCTGATCGATTGAGTGCAAGTTGATCATGACATCAGCCGACACTTCGTAGTGAAGGACACTCGAGGTGTCGGTGCCATTGAAGGGCTGCGAGCAGTTGTAAAGGTCGGGACATGCGGGTAGTCGTAGAAAACTACCCCTTGTCTCCGATGCGCAGCATTCCGAAGGGAAACTATCATCGGTATCCAGGCACCTGTGGAAGTCATACTTGTGGAAATTCTAATAACCGATAATAAATGATCGCATATTAATTATACATATTTTACGGTATTTATTAAATAATAAAATATCTTTAATATAATTATATAATATTTAATAATATATAATATTAATAATATAATTAATTCCTTTTATTTAATCATATTGGTATTCTATAAACATTAAGAACATTTGTATCAATTTATATGTTTCGTACACATGAAATATACCTTTTCTTGTTATTTTGCACATACTTTGTAATTCCCAACATAATATCTGGAGTTTCTGCAACAAAGGTCATTTTACTGATTAACATATATCAAACATTTTAACTTATTAGATCAACAATACATCTATTATAAGTTATTTGATATATTCTGTTTGTAAATAAAGAACAGATTTCATTTTTCAATCGGAATTACGTAAAATATAAAATGATTTATCATATTTGCATAATAAAAAAGCTAGCGATTACAAAGAAATTACAATTTAAATATTTATTTTAAATATATGAAAAATAATCATGTTCTAACTTACTTTCTATACGGTAAAGCATTGTAAAATAACTATAGTTTGGTGTTATGCAGAACAGTGGTTTATTTATATATTGCTTTATATTGTCAAATGTATTTGTAATAGATTCTTATTAATTATTTATTAAAGATAAATAAAATTAAATTAAACAAATTATATTATATATTATGACATCAATTCATATTAAGGGACGCTTTCTTTGGGAGTGATAATATCAGCCAATATCCCATTCAAATAGCTTGGTCCTATTTCCTTTATATTCTTAAATATTTAAAATTATTTACCGATAATTTTTGAATTTATTATTACGATATGACTAAATAATAATGTATGTATACAATATGATAATATATCTATTGATACAACAAATAGTCTTATTTTCAAATATATGTATTTAATTTCATATATATATCCTATAAACAGTCTAATCTATGTACAAAAAAAATTAAATATATATTCAAGTTTTGGACATGATAAAAGGCTTTAACCGATTACTATCACAAAAATGTACTTTAAAATGTGAGAATACGTGTTTTTTATAAGTAGGTCAAAAAATGTTGGCAATATTCCAAAAAATAAATCACTAGTTACATTTTATGTAGAGTTAGAAATCCTGTCTACTTTGCAAATATTGACGACTGAGACCACCCCTTAAATAATAATTAATTTAATAATAAATGTATCACACGAGAAGGTTAAAGATCATGATGACATCATTTGTAAATTAAAATATTCTGACATCGTAAAAATAATGATAATAAATTTTCGTGCTTAAAAACGAACTGTGTTTAAGAAGAAATAATAATTGATTACAAATAAAATTTGCCTTAAAAAATTGTCAAATTTTTTTTAGAAATATACACATATCCATTATAAAATATTAACCAACTCCTTTTTATGATCCTATACTTGCTATATATCGTTTAGTTAAAGAATAAATTAATTTTTAAATTGAATTTAAAAAGTGAGAGTTATTAATTTAGAGAGTTGTTAACAATATATACAATAGTATACTATAGTTTAAAAAACTCCTTATTTATACAATTTTTATTTTAATAAGTATGGTAAATCGTCTATATAATATTAGATATATATCATATATAATATGTTTATAAAGTATATGTATAGAATAAAGAATATAGAATATATACTACAAGAATATAGAATACATTAATAAAGAATTATATGATTGCATTTGATACTTGTGAAATATAATGAATACTATAGAAGTTAGTAAAATTATCATTTAGTAAAAGAAATGTTAACTACTTTTTCGTGCTCAGAAATCTATTTATTGGATCCGTTACATAGTGGATATAGATACATACCTGATCAAGCTTTCAATTTAAGCAAAATAAATGAAGATGAATTTGTGATTTCGAAATTAATGATTAAATTAACAAATAAATATATAATCACCTTAATATATATATTTAGTTTGAATAGTAACAGTGTTGTATGTAATATGGATTACTATAATTATATTGTTGTGTGCAATTTTGTCAACTATGCAATTTTGATTATTATGACCTGCCCTCTTCTATTATCTTTGTAAATATGACGAAAACATCTATTGTCGTATGCAATTTGGCAAGCTATGCAATTTGGCACACTTCCTGTGATTTTATCTATTTTCATTGTAATACACTTTATAAAATTATATAAAAATAAATTATAATTCTACAATGATTACAAATAATGTAATTAATCATTATTTATCACAATATATTTTTTTAATTAATATTAAATATTATGATTTAACTATTTTATAATTGGGCGTATTTATAGGCGTGATTAATTTGAAATTCAAATTATTACATGTGTATAATTTTTAAATTGTTATTAATTATATTGTATATTATCATGAGTTTCGATTTAGTCAAAGAAATTTATTATTTTTTATTAAATAATACATTTTCAACATGTTTCATTTTCGACATGTAACACTACATATCGATTATATGAGAAAACATATATTTAATAAATTAACTTTGTAAATTATTTATCATTTTATACAGATTGTTAATTATATTTAAATATATATACAATGTATGATATTTATTATCATACTTGATATTTAATACCGCCGAGTTAGTTAACTAACTTTTGCATTTAATAGTTTATAATATATATATATATATTCCTTTGGAAATTTACTATTTAATATTATACTAGTATTATCAAATACATTTAATTCAAAAAATATATAGTATATCATATTAGCAAGACCGAGATCAGTAAAGTAAATACTTATGTCTCCCCAATTAAAAAATAAGTAGATACATTCAGTAATATCGTATATAAAGAATTACTTTATTAAAGTAATTATTATATTATTAAAATTTAACAATTCTATTTATGTATCGCTAGGCGACGCCCAGTGGGCGTGTCTATTTTCAACTAACTGACAGTATGAATACCCTAACTGACCCTAACTGACCCTAACTGACAGGATGAATACTTGAAATTGGAAATTATTTTATTGAGTATTAATGAAAATATTTTAAGTACCACTATCTTATTTTAACCTTTAAAAATTACAAAATTAATTATACGTATATTATTACATTGTCATAAAGCAATTTCATTAACTTTCAAGATTATTTATAATTTATATTGTAGTTTTTGAAAGTTGAAATAACCTCGCAGTCAATGGTATTTGCCAAATTGCATAGCTTGCCAAATTGCACATGACACTATTCAAATTATATTACAACGAACATATATGTATTTATAGTATATTATTTATAGTTTATTTTGTAGAATACAAACTATAGATTTATAAATAATTATATTAATCAGATATGACTTTATATTATTTTTCTGGAATATTAATCCTTTAAATGTTTATTAATTGTAAAATAATAAAAATAAACGTGCACTTTATAAAAAGGCGTGTCTAATATTAAATTCAAAATAATATTTAATAACATATGTTTTTTATAAATTTCAAATATATATATATATATATATATTGTTCATTATGAATTTTTTAAACTATGATGATATATACTATTATATATCAAACGGGGGGTTTTCAAAAGAAGTATAAAATAAAGATATACTGAACATAAAAAGAGTATTAAACATACTCAATTAGAGTCCAATGTATGATAAATAAAGATATATGAAATATAGTGATAGTCATCATTTATTATATAGTTACTATTAGCTACTCATTGTGCTAATAATGTACTAATGATACAATTATCCAATATATTGATAACAATTATATTTATTTAATATGTCTAATTAATTATTTATACCCATATATTATAATTATATAATAATGCACAAATGATAGTATAATTAATATTAAGGTATTTATTTGTTAATATAGTATATATGTGTATAACGTATCATGACTGCACTCTAATATAAATAAAACATATATAGTATAAAAAACTCAACAGTAAATTGAGTATAAATTACCCAATAATCCTGATATTATAGTTGCTAATATAATAAATAAATAGTGACCTTGTAATTAATTGTATTTTATAATGTTATTTTAGAATACAATTTAAATAAATTAGATTATAAAATAAAATAATATTTTATAAATCAAATTATATTATATTTGTCTTTAGATACTTTTGATTAGAATACAAATGCATTTCATGAGATGAATATTGTCATATATATATATAAATATATATATATATATATATATATATATATATATATATACCATACTAGCCTATTTTTTTATAATTGTATGGTATATACTATATACCATACATTTAAAGTATATATACAATATACTAGATAAGCATAACTTATTTTCCATAATAATTGGTAATTGGTTAAGGACAAATTAAAAATATTTGATTACTTTTGAAGGAAAGCACCAATTACCTTTGATCAGTGATTATATTCTGATAGGAAGAGATCATTAAAATATGATCACATTCAAACATTAAATTCATATAAATTATTAAAAACCAAATTTTAATTTAAAGCTTACCAAACTACAAGAAATATAATTCAAAGTTTATTAAATTTATATTTTTATCGTATGATTTAAGATATTACTATAATATAATATAATTATGTGCACATCAATAATATTAACAATTTAAAATTTTGATTAAATGTATCTGAGAATATCATAGCAAATATCACACAAAATACCATAGATAACATTCATATATAAAGAATGAAGTATTTATAAAAGTTCAAACTAAAATAATTACATTTTATTAAATTATTGATATTACTTCATTACATTTATTTCTAAATAAAATTATCTTTATTTTGAAAATGATGCAATTATTATTCATAATTTGTAGTGAACAAAATTAATTTGTAACCTATTTTTTGCGTCAAATAACATATATGAAATTCAAGTTAAGATTATAGATTAAATGATTTTAAATGTATTCAACAATATATGTTAGTAATTCACTAATCTTTAATAGTGACAATTTAATAATACCAGATTAATTATATTCATGTAAATTTTGGTTTTAATTTAATAATATTCACTTTATGTTCACGATATGTTCACTCAATATTCACTTTATATAATGGTTGGTTAAATATATTTGAAATTATTTAATGTATTAATTATGTTAAATTATACATCAATTTTATAATGATAATGATATATTATAAAACATGATTTACTAGTAATATATTTATGTTAGATTATAGAGCTTTATTTGCAAATTGTTACTCAAAAATATGTCATTTCTTGAAGAGAATTATATCTGGAAAGTATAATACAATAGTTAATAAGAAACTTTTAATAAACTTTTAATATTAATTATTAATATTAATTATTAATATTAATTATTTTAATATTAATATTAATTTTAAATGAATTAATAATAACGGTATTAACATTATTCATTAAAATTATTTAAAGGAAATGGTATGATAATGTTCGTAATAAAATAATATAAACTATAAATGAAAATTTTGTTTTGAATTAAATATTCGCATATTTTTAGATTGAGATTTTGAGATTTTGAGATCTTTTGAAATACAAGAATTTTAGATGTTTCGGATACCAGGGACATACTCCACTCCACTGTCTGATTGTGTGTGTGTGTGTGTGTGTGTGTGTGTGTGTGTGTGTGTGTGTGTGTGAGTGTGTGTGTGTGTGAGTGAGTGTGAAGAATGTATTATACACAAAGAATTTAAAATTTCGATAAATGTTCTACAATGTTAAGTAAATGAATACAAATGAACAATAAAGTAATGCATGCATGACTAGGTAATTGTAAGCGTAAATGAGAATAATATCAAATATAGGGAAAGTAATCATTCTCACCGGAAATCTTTTTTTGCCTGTGCTTAGATACATTAGTGTCGAGGGTGGGAATATCAGTGTTTTGGGAATGTGGTTCAATTTTCTTGGAGCCAGCCAGCGAAACTTTTTATTCCCAACCGATATACATTTGCGTTTACTAGTATTTAAAATGGTAACATCACATCCTATAATCTTTTTAATGTTTACATATTTTAATATATTCATAATTATAATTTTGATATAAAATTATGATAAACAAAATATATGTACCATAGGATATACTTTTAAGTATTATAAATAAGACCCCTAGTAATATTTGAATATTATAAAATAAAAGAAAATATAAACTTAATTTCTGAAATGTCTTCTGCGACTTCAATCGTAATTATGAAATTGTAAATATTAGTGGCGTGTCCTTTTCCACTAATTATAAAATGAGTTCTGAACTCTGTTCCTGGTTTGGTAACGAAAGTTAAATGCTCTTCATTCTTAAATGTTCCGTCTGCTTATCGGGTACCGTCTATCTTTCCATTGAAGTAGAGGACATTCATTGTTAAATTGGCTCCATCATATGAGAACCTATATCAATTAAATTATGAATATAATGGAAATTTTAATTTTAGTATTCATTTTAGTTTTAATTATATAATTTACATTATTCAAAAATGCTTATTTTATTGAATATGAGCCATACTTCTGTAAGCTTGGTGTAGGCTCATAATGAATTGTGTTCATTATTACTTTCACCTAAATTCTTGGAGACACCCATATCATATTATGCAATCATACTACAATAGAATGATAGTTATATATAGATAAATTAGTTCGCAAAATAATACAGAACAGTTTAACTAAAAATACTCTTATTTTATTAATTATTATATAAACATATTTTTCTGTTTCATATATAGTCGTGGAACTAATACTATTTAAAGTTATATTATTATTAATTATGATTTAACTGATTTTATTAATTACACGTTTATATAATAATATAGTTATATATTAATTTAGTTAAATTATTTATTGTAGTTAATAAAATGTTTACAACATAATTTAATTCAAAATATATTAATGGTTATTATTATTAGTTATTAATTTAGTGTCGAAGTGGATAGTTAATTACTTGGAGAGGTCAAACATCTACTATGGAAAGTAGTGGGTGTTCTAGAAGTTACCTCTATGTACATACTTTTAACAGATCTCTGGTCATGATGAATTATCTCTCGTTGATTGGATTTTTAAAGTGCGATTAGCATTGACAACTATACATATTTTTTATTTACATGATGCAATGTCAAAAAGAATATCATACTTTTCGAAATGAGAATTCATCCTATTATCATTATTATGCCTTCGAAAAGTATTGTCATGATCTATTATTATATAAAACTTTAAATGTATTCCGCGAAGAGATTGTATATGGAAGAACTACATCAAATATCAATAACTTTTTAAAGTATATCAGTCATTGATTTATTATCTCTATCATATATATATATAT
Source organism: Osedax frankpressi (assembly GCA_964035775.1). Taxonomy (NCBI): domain Eukaryota; kingdom Metazoa; phylum Annelida; class Polychaeta; order Sabellida; family Siboglinidae; genus Osedax; species Osedax frankpressi. The sequence goes on from OZ038314.1 coordinate 28,620,029, forward strand.
ATATATATATATATATATATATATATATATATATATATATATATATAATTATGGAGTATAAACGGTATGGATATTAGTATTCTGTTGCATTTCATATACATATATACATACATATATTATTGCATTGCATAACATAAAAATGTCAGCACAATTTAAATACAAATTAACTTTTCCAATTTGTTCTGCCAAATGAACTCGCTTGATTGTTAATTTGATTCATAGTCAAATAAAATGTATTACATTTTTTTTGTATTCAAATTGATACTCAAATAAAAGTTATTAATATTTCTTAAGAGTTCATTTTATAGATATAAATCAATTTCTGATTTAATGACAATGTTTACACTGTTAATAACTAAATATATTAACGTATAATAAGTAAATAATAACTAAAATACATTATATTTAATAATTATATAAAATATATAGTTATTATATATTAACTTATTATAGATACAATTATGTTCTTATTAATTTTGGTTTACTGTTACGTAATTTATAATTATATTTTATAATGAAAATCTAGTATTATAATAATAGTAGTATACTATTAATAATATAAAAATAACGTATAATATTTATTATTGTTTATTTTGTTGTTAATGTTAACGTTGTTTATAATATGTATACGTGTTGATTGATATGTTTAGAATCACATTGAAATCATTATATTATAAAATTGGATTTATTTTTTTAATTAATAGAAAATATATACAATACAATATATATCTTAATTATTTTATTATATTAAAGAATTAAAATTTATGTATCATAAAATATAAATATTATATAGTAAAGTACAGGAAATCATACATGATATAGTTTATATTAGCGCTATCGAAAATATGTTAAGATCTGCATATACGTGTCTTCTATAAATAGATCAACAAAAGGTGGCAATATTCAAAAAATGGAATCACTTTTTATATATCTATGTCTATTATAAAAATTGTAAAATATAAACTATATATTTTTTAATTAATATTTGACGACTTCTATCCTCTTAATATATAGTAATATGTAATCTTTATCATAGTTACGATTAGTTGGTATATTAATATACCAACCAATAGTAAACATCATAAACATGTTTTGTTCCAAATTAAGGAGGTAGATTCCTAAATACAAATTATATTCGATAATATTTCTACATATATTTATTTAATAAATACGCTATTAAATATATTTATAAAACCTTATAATTATATTTTTAAAGTTTAGGCACTAGTAATAATGTTTATATATATTCTAAAGGATATCATAATTTAATATATTTAGCTATGAATATATATACATATAATTATAGATATATATAATTCTCTTGAGAGAATTGAAAACAATCGCAATACGTAATAGGTATATATATATATATATATATATATATATATATATATATATATATATATTTATATATTTGAATACCTACAATCTAATTTTATTTGAATAAATTCATTAATAATGTAATTACTTAAAATTAATGTATTTTTATAATTTAAGATTAATGTCTTAGCTATATGTTTGGTTGTAAATCTCTTGAATAAATACAAACTGAAATTATACAACTATATATATATATATATATATATATATATATATATTAATACATAGAAATGTATTTACATGTAGTTTCATTTAACCCAATTTCCATTGAGTTATGATTATTGAGTCTAAATTATTAATATGTGTATAACATATGCTACATGTAATATTGTATGTAATGGTTATTCACTTTTTTTTGTTAGCATATGTGGAATTATAAGATAGTGGTATGAAATATATGCTTATGAACTATGACCTAATTTCCGACATTTCAGATACTTGTTATTTTCATGTATATTATATCAACTATAAAAATAGGTTATATTACATTACATTCGTATGACATTTCTAAATTATAATAGAAGTTTAGTTTATAATTGAACTGTAAAATGTATAGTATACTTTCATTCATATTTCTATTAAATAATATATTCCAATATTAGCAAAGTAACATTGAAAATACCAGACAAAGCATTTTTAAATAAATAGATTTTAAGTTTCTTATATTTAGTAGATATTGTAGCAATTTAAATTATAGAAACTTACGATATATTTAATAAAATATAAATAAGAATATAGTCTAAAAATATATATGTGTTATTATAAAACTTCGAATTAATACAACTAATCCGTAATGACATGTTTATAGAATCTTTGATATATTTGCAATAAATATATATATATATATATATATATATATATATATATATATATAAATAATAAATTATATTGTACGGAAACTAATTTTAATCTGTAATTTTTATTTGTAATAATCCGTATAATTTTATTTTGGATTATTTTGATTTTATTTATATAATTTTGATCATTGTAAATATATTTTATACATACACATAATTATATTTACCCGTAGCTACATTCTAAATAATATATATTGTAAAAGTAAAGTTATGTATAGTAATAATACTAAAATAAAAAATATGATATTATTTTAAGTGAATATTTAATTTTAGATAATGTATTTTTTAATCTAAATACATCATTTTAAAAATAAGGTTTATTATGTAAGATACCCAACATTATTTATGCATTAACTTCATATAATTCATAGGTATCGAAAAATATTATTAATATATTATTATATAAAAAAATATTATTATTAAAGATACATTTTATTTGTGGTTGAAAACATCATTTATTTAAGTGTTTAAGTCATTAATATTATCGTTGTCTTAAGTGATAGTGGTATCTTCAGCATATAATAACAATTTAGTGTAATCTTTATTACGATAATTAGTGCTAATTCATTTATGTGTAATATAAATATAAATGGTCTACAAATCGGATACCGGATAACTTATTTATGTGTAATAATTGTTATCAACTCTAGTTCCTAGTTTTTGTCAAGTGGAAGATATTATCTATTATCTATTACTATATATATATATATATATATATATATATATATATATATATATATATATATATATTCAATACATAGGATTAGTATGACTAAACAATGACTGACATTTAGGCTTTGTGAATATTACCATTAAAATATTTATAACTGTGTCTCCAGTGATCCCTGAAGATGAAACCACGCCCAACGAGACCTTTGTCTGACTGCTCCAATTTAGGAACATCTAGCGGACCAATAGAGCGGTCATCGTGTGATCAGATACGAATATCGTTCACTATTAAGTTGTAATGTACCCTGTATGGTAACATATTTATATATGTATCATATCTGTTATATATGATACAGATAATATAGATAAGCTTAACGAGGTTCAAATTCAATTCAACTTCTTTACGAAATATCTATTGAGAATGCAAGTAAACCTATAGATAATAAATGTAGTTTATAAGTATTGTTTAAGATACGGATTACAATTTCAATACGTCAGCTTTGTCACATTTTGTTACATAAGCGGTAAAAGAAAGCCTACGTGAATCCAAAGTACACCAACCACCGGATTGAGGATTCGTAACGGAGTTGTAACGCTCGCTTTAAGAGTAGTAACGGATATCCGAAGTCGATGACTAAAGATAAGATAACGTAAACATGCTATTGATAAAGAACATTGCATTTAGAAGGTTAGTAAAACTATACACCGTTCTTTTGGCGAGCAATTAGAAATATAAACAAAATATACTTTATATTAAACCAGTAAACACAGTGAACTATTGATATGATAACTAAATAAATAATGAATAACATTATTTATATCAATTATTTTCTTTACCTGGATTGTTTTCTGAGAATATATATATATAAATATATATATATATATATATATATATATAGTTATAAAATAATTGGTTAATAGAAAATATAGAACAATTAGTTTGAATATACATTTTAGAATAAAACTTAATTTTAATGTAATATTTATGTATTTAGTGTTAGTGACACACATTAATTATAAATATATTTAAAATTATAATTAATAAGTTGTACGATAGTTATGTAATTATTATATTGGTGTTTAAATCCTTAAAAATTATTTTTAACATAATTTTATATAATAATATATCTCAATAAAATGACCAGGATTATTTACCTTACATAGGATAAATCAAGGTATGCATATACTGTGTATAAAAACTTAACAATCTTTCTAGTAAATATAATTATGTAATGGTTTAATAACATCCTTTCAAGTATTTCAAAAATATCCAAGAAATCTTATGATGTAAATTTTTTTACAATCTAATATAATGATTTCAAATAAAATATAATTGTAATATAAATACAAATAGATAATATTTTCATTGTTTTATATAACAAAAAATCTATAATGACCTGGATGGTTTCCAGTATATTTCACAATAAATAATCCCTGTAATTTAATTTTTTGTATTGACTAATTTCTTTTATATTAATTATATGCACTACTTTTTTTAATACATGAAAGTATTTATAAAAATATTACAATATTCTGTTTCATGGGTATTACATATTATATAATAGTCTTATTGTGTATTGTTTATCATATTAATAATGCGTATTATATTATTATCTAATGCGTGATACATGCGCAAAAATCACGAATTAATTACCTTTATTTCTATAGAATTTATTTATAAATTACATTTTTTATATAAAAACATGTTATTCACGTATTACCTTAAATATATATATAATACAGGTAAGACTCGAATAACACATTTTTATATAAAAAATGTCATATATAAATCAATATATATATATATATATATATATATAAGTTATACTGTTCATACATTTGCAGCCAAGTTTATACTAAATGTCATCGATTTATTAAGGAATGAATCATTCTTGATATGCTTATGAGCAAATTTTATATAACAGCACAATAGATAAATATAGCTATATACATATATATATATATATATATATATATATATATATATATATATATATATATATATATATATATATATATATATATATATATAGCCATAGACAATTATACATTTATACAGCCGTAAACATATTGGCAAATACATATATCAATATAGCATAATGCAGTAATCTTGATCAGTGGGGGCTAGTCGTGCGCGCGCAGGTAAACATCTCTATGCTGACGTTATTGGACGGACCAGCGGTGGCGCGATATCAATAATAATACCACGTGACTGTCTAGAGCCAAGCTGATTGGTGCATTTGTATTTACATTTTCGGCGCGCTCCATTCATGCATGATGGTCGCAGAACGTGTACTGCGAATATATTATTCGTAAATCAACACCGAGACTAGTTGTAGGACCGTTTCGAGTGGTTTTACGTGAACCTCGGTCGTCTAGTTGATCTCCCTATTCCCCCGTTGTTCGATATAGCGTCTCGAACCTAGTACAGGTCGCTAGTAACTACCGATCGTGACGTGTATAGAGTATTCCTATTATTACTTGCCGACCTCGCGCACGTCCATCATTATATTAAATATCTCCTACTTATCTACTGCCTCCTTGCTAGATAAACGGTACTAAGTTTTCTAGAAGTAAGGCGATATTTCATTTATCAAAACCACTTTATTAGAACCCTGATCATATTTATACGTCCAGACGATATCATCAACCTAGAAAACAATTTTTAACTTTTCATCTATTACCCGAAGTCATGATTAAACGTCGACTCGCCAACATTGTTAGGAAACATGGCCATGATAAGAGATCGTCTTCAACGGAAGACATTCACCAAGGTTCCGAGAGTGCTTCCGGTACGTCTAGACGTACCGGATCCGTAAATAGCACAGCTGATTATGAGGAATTATCAGCCGATATGATACCGGAAGAGGAGAAAATTCCGTCACGCCCTATTGACTTTGGACCTAACTTCATACCTGACTCCAAGTTAGTCATTTCTACCGCTACTGCATCTGCTACTGCTACTGCCACTGCCACTGCCTTTACCACTACCACTGCCACTACCACTGCCACTACCACTGCTATTGCTACTGCTACTACTACTGCTACTGCTACTGCTACTGCCACTGCCACTGCCACTGCCACTGCCACTGCCACTGCCACTGCCACTGCCACTGCCACTGCCACTGCCACTGCCACTGCCACTACATCTGCTACCACATCTGCTACTATATATTCTACTGCTACTGCCACTACATCTGCCACAACATCTGCTACTACCACTATCACTGCTACTGCTACTGCTATTGCTACTGCTACTGCCACTTCCACTACCACTACCACGGCCATTGCCTCTGCCATTGCATCTGCCACTGCCACTACCACTGCCACCGCCACTGACACTGTCACTACCACTGCTACTGCTACTGCCATTGCCTCTGCCATTGCATCTGCCATTGCCTCTGGCACTGTCACTACCACTGCTACTGCTACTACTACTGCCACTGCCACTGCCACTACCACTGCTACTGCTACTGCCTCTGCCATTGCATCTGCCATTGCCTCTGGCACTGTCACTACCACTGCTACTGCTACTGCTACTGCCACTTCCACTACCACTACCACGGCCATTGCCTCTGCCATTGCATCTGCCACTGCCACTACCACTGCCACCGCCACTGACACTGTCACTACCACTGCTACTGCTACTGCCATTGCCTCTGCCATTGCATCTGCCATTGCCTCTGGCACTGTCACTACCACTGCTACTGCTACTGCTACTGCCACTTCGACTGCCACTGCCACTGCCACTGCCACTGCCACTGCCACTGCCACTGCCATTGCCTCTGCCATTGCATCTGCCATTGCCTCTGCCATTGCCTCTGCCATTGCCTCTGCCATTGCCTCTGCCATTGCCTCTGTCATTGCCTCTGCCATTGCATCTGCCACTACATATGCTACCACATCTGCTACTATATCTTCTACTGCTACTATAGAACTATAGTTAAGATAATTGCCATTGAACATTAACATATCAAATTGAAAAGATTTGCTGGTATTCACCAGAAGTACATTATAAGCAAAAATATCAATTTCTTGTTTAGTTAATTCGACACGATTTTAGTTAGTTCATATGGAGTAGGATTTCCGTAATGTTTGGAGAGCTTTTTCCATTTAAGGTCTTACGGTAGGATTACCACTAACCCGGGTTTTATATTGTTCGTATATAGATTTTATATGCATATAAGGCTTAGTTTATTGTGTTCGTAATTATGCATTAAAAGCGAGTGGCTACAGTAAATCCATGCAATAGTAGACCACCACAAAACAATGATACACCCAACTACTATTGCACTGCTATATCTACAGTTAGTACAATCTCTGCCGTTACTGTTACTGCTGTAGATAATGCTTTTAAACTAATACCAATACCGACATCGATAACAGATTTGAAAACATAAATATTGTCCGTTCTATTTATATATCTTATATAGTAATTATACTCATTGTCTATATATAATTTCTATGTATTCGATTGCATACAAACACTTCACAATCGCATACTACTACTCATAACAAAACACTACGCTTGAGCCTTGTTTACCAAGTACACAATTATTAATTATGTTCCGTTGTACGAAGACTGTACAGAAATTCTTTGAAATGATATAATCTATCCTGTAAAAAGTTGATTTAACCGATAATTTAGTATGTATTGATCACCAGAGTTTAGTTATATGGTTATTCGCTAGGAGAATTGTTGTTTGTATTTATTTGAACCCAAAACTTACCTGTCTGCATATATAGGATAATCTATACAGGGTAATAACAATTATAAGTTTATTGAACCCACCTATTATATTACCAGCATACGATAGTCACAAAGCCTGTATATATACAACTTAAATATGTATTAGAGTATATATTATGTTTACCGTGAATATATAATATACATCAATATGAACTCGTACGACTACAGTATATTCTGTACATATGATTAATGATTCTAAACAATGAATATTTAATAGTATTTAATCAAAAATCGATGATACGCGTAAAAAAAACGCCAATAAGTGATATATAAATTGAAATGGCTTTGAAATCGACCATAATATATGACATATAATATATGACATATAATATATGTCATATAATATATGACATATAATATATGACATATAATATTTGACATATAATATATGACATATAATATATGACATATAATATATGACATATAATATATGACATATAATATATGACATATAATATATGACATATAATATATGACAT
>OZ038314.1:28628363-28638363 GCA_964035775.1 Osedax frankpressi
AGTAGACCTTAGTTAAAGTAGACCTTAGTTAAAGTAGACCTTAGTTAAAGTAGACCTTAGTTAAAGTAGACCTTAGTTAAAGTAGACCTTAGTTAAAGTAGACCTTAGTTAAAGTAGACCTTAGTTAAAGTAGACCTTAGTTAAAGTAGACCTTAGTTAAAGTAGACCTTAGTTAAAGTAGACCTTAGTTAAAGTAGACCTTAGTTAAAGTAGACCTTAGTTAAAGTAGACCTTAGTTAAAGTAGACCTTAGTTAAAGTAGACCTTAGTTAAAGTAGACCTTAGTTAAAGTAGACCTTAGTTAAAGTAGACCTTAGTTAAAGTAGACCTTAGTTAAAGTAGACCTTAGTTAAAGTAGACCTTAGTTAAAGTAGACCTTAGTTAAAGTAGACCTTAGTTAAAGTAGACCTTAGTTAAAGTAGACCTTAGTTAAAGTAGACCTTAGTTAAAGTAGACCTTAGTTAAAGTAGACCTTAGTTAAAGTAGACCTTAGTTAAAGTAGACCTTAGTTAAAGTAGACCTTAGTTAAAGTAGACCTTAGTTAAAGTAGACCTTAGTTAAAGTAGACCTTAGTTAAAGTAGACCTTAGTTAAAGTAGACCTTAGTTAAAGTAGACCTTAGTTAAAGTAGACCTTAGTTAAAGTAGACCTTAGTTAAAGTAGACCTTAGTTAAAGTAGACCTTAGTTAAAGTAGACCTTAGTTAAAGTAGACCTTAGTTAAAGTAGACCTTAGTTAAAGTAGACCTTAGTTAAAGTAGACCTTAGTTAAAGTATACCTTAGTTAAAGTATACCTTAGTTAAAGTAGACCTTAGTTAAAGTAGACCTTAGTTAAAGTAGACCTTAGTTAAAGTAGACCTTAGTTAAAGTAGACCTTAGTTAAAGTAGACCTTAGTTAAAGTAGACCTTAGTTAAAGTAGACCTTAGTTAAAGTAGACCTTAGTTAAAGTAGACCGTAGTTCAAGTAGACCTTAGTTAAAGTAGACCTTAGTTAAAGTAGACCTTAGTTAAAGTAGACCTTAGTTAAAGTAGACCTTAGTTAAAGTAGACCTTAGTTAAAGTAGACCTTAGTTAAAGTAGACCTTAGTTAAAGTAGACCTTAGTTAAAGTAGACCTTAGTTAAAGTAGACCTTAGTTAAAGTAGACCTTAGTTAAAGTAGACCTTAGTTAAAGTAGACCTTAGTTAAAGTAGACCTTAGTTAAAGTAGACCTTAGTTAAAGTAGACATTAGTTAAAGTAGACATTAGTTAAAGTAGACCTTAGTTAAAGTAGACCTTAGTTAAAGTAGACCTTAGTTAAAGTAGACCTTAGTTAAAGTAGACCTTAGTTAAAGTAGACCTTAGTTAAAGTAGACCTTAGTTAAAGTAGACCTTAGTTAAAGTAGACCTTAGTTAAAGTAGACCTTAGTTAAAGTAGACCTTAGTTAAAGTAGACCTTAGTTAAAGTAGACCTTAGTTAACGTTGACCTTAGTTAACGTTGACCTTAGTTAACGTTGACCTTAGTTAAAGTAGACCTTAGTTAAAGTAGACCTTAGTTAAAGTAGACCTTAGTTAAAGTAGACCTTAGTTAAAGTAGACCTTAGTTAAAGTAGACCTTAGTTAAAGTAGACCTTAGTTAAAGTAGACCTTAGTTAAAGTAGACCTTAGTTAAAGTAGACCTTAGTTAAAGTAGACCTTAGTTAAAGTAGACCTTAGTTAAAGTAGACCTTAGTTAAAGTAGACCTTAGTTAACGTAGACCTTAGTTAACGTAGACCTTAGTTAAAGTAGACCTTAGTTAAAGTAGACCTTAGTTAAAGTAGACCTTAGTTAAAGTAGACCTTAGTTAAAGTAGACCTTAGTTAAAGTAGACCTTAGTTAAAGTAGACCTTAGTTAAAGTAGACCTTAGTTAAAGTAGACCTTAGTTAAAGTAGACCTTAGTTAAAGTAGACCTTAGTTAAAGTAGACCTTAGTTAAAGTAGACCTTAGTTAAAGTAGACCTTAGTTAAAGTAGACCTTAGTTAAAGTAGACCTTAGTTAAAGTAGACCTTAGTTAAAGTAGACCTTAGTTAAAGTAGACCTTAGTTAAAGTAGACCTTAGTTAAAGTAGACCTTAGTTAAAGTAGACCTTAGTTAAAGTAGACCTTAGTTAAAGTAGACCTTAGTTAAAGTAGACCTTAGTTAAAGTAGACCTTAGTTAAAGTAGACCTTAGTTAAAGTAGACCTTAGTTAAAGTAGACCTTAGTTAAAGTAGACCTTAGTTAAAGTAGACCTTAGTTAAAGTAGACCTTAGTTAAAGTAGACCTTAGTTAAAGTAGACCTTAGTTAAAGTAGACCTTAGTTAAAGTAGACCTTAGTTAAAGTAGACCTTAGTTAAAGTAGACCTTAGTTAAAGTAGACCTTAGTTAAAGTAGACCTTAGTTAAAGTAGACCTTAGTTAAAGTAGACCTTAGTTAAAGTAGACCTTAGTTAAAGTAGACCTTAGTTAAAGTAGACCTTAGTTAAAGTAGACCTTAGTTAAAGTAGACCTTAGTTAAAGTATACCTTAGTTAAAGTATACCTTAGTTAAAGTATACCTTAGTTAAAGTAGACCTTAGTTAAAGTAGACCTTAGTTAAAGTAGACCTTAGTTAAAGTAGACCTTAGTTAAAGTAGACCTTAGTTAAAGTAGACCTTAGTTAAAGTAGACCTTAGTTAAAGTAGACCTTAGTTAAAGTAGACCTTAGTTAAAGTAGACCGTAGTTCAAGTAGACCTTAGTTAAAGTAGACCTTAGTTAAAGTAGACCTTAGTTAAAGTAGACCGTAGTTCAAGTAGACCTTAGTTAAAGTAGACCTTAGTTAAAGTAGACCTTAGTTAAAGTAGACCTTAGTTAAAGTAGACCTTAGTTAAAGTAGACCTTAGTTAAAGTAGACCTTAGTTAAAGTAGACCTTAGTTAAAGTAGACCTTAGTTAAAGTAGACCTTAGTTAAAGTAGACCTTAGTTAAAGTAGACCTTAGTTAAAGTAGACCTTAGTTAAAGTAGACCTTAGTTAAAGTAGACATTAGTTAAAGTAGACATTAGTTAAAGTAGACCTTAGTTAAAGTAGACCTTAGTTAAAGTAGACCTTAGTTAAAGTAGACCTTAGTTAAAGTAGACCTTAGTTAAAGTAGACCTTAGTTAAAGTAGACCTTAGTTAAAGTAGACCTTAGTTAAAGTAGACCTTAGTTAAAGTAGACCTTAGTTAAAGTAGACCTTAGTTAACGTTGACCTTAGTTAACGTTGACCTTAGTTAACGTTGACCTTAGTTAAAGTAGACCTTAGTTAAAGTAGACCTTAGTTAAAGTAGACCTTAGTTAAAGTAGACCTTAGTTAAAGTAGACCTTAGTTAAAGTAGACCTTAGTTAAAGTAGACCTTAGTTAAAGTAGACCTTAGTTAAAGTAGACCTTAGTTAAAGTAGACCTTAGTTAAAGTAGACCTTAGTTAAAGTAGACCTTAGTTAAAGTAGACCTTAGTTAAAGTAGACCTTAGTTAAAGTAGACCTTAGTTAAAGTAGACCTTAGTTAACGTAGACCTTAGTTAACGTAGACCTTAGTTAAAGTAGACCTTAGTTAAAGTAGACCTTAGTTAAAGTAGACCTTAGTTAAAGTAGACCTTAGTTAAAGTAGACCTTAGTTAAAGTAGACCTTAGTTAAAGTAGACCTTAGTTAAAGTAGACCTTAGTTAAAGTAGACCTTAGTTAAAGTAGACCTTAGTTAAAGTAGACCTTAGTTAAAGTAGACCTTAGTTAAAGTAGACCTTAGTTAAAGTAGACCTTAGTTAAAGTAGACCTTAGCTAAATTAGACCTTAGCTAAATTAGACCATAGTTTATGTATAAAGATAAAAATATAATCTATATTAAGTAGACATTACTATTATGCCGTACTCCATTATATAACTGGACGTCTAGCCAATACGAAAAATATTAATTTAGATAATATAAAAAGTTGATACCAATGAATATAATTGCACCATTAATGAACTAGCCAGTGGTAAGAATTAATACATATCATCATTACATCATATCATCATCATTAGAAGTTACTTCGTTCAAGGTTGTCGCTATTTTCTCAATGATGTTCGTTATAATGATATCTTACTTTCACCAATTACGTAACACGTATCTATTTTTAGATTGCAACCTGGTTACTTTGTATATGTACACTGTGGATATACAAAGTAGATAGATAGTAGATTTACCATGAGCACACTGTACAATGTACAGTGTGCAATGTACACTGTACAATGTACAGTGTACATTATACAGTATATGGGTTCTCATAGTAAATCTACTATATATCTACTCTACTACATTACACTGCTGCTTCTAAACTAGTTTTCTTTGTACGTCGAGTAGAGGATAGAGTAAAAGATTTTAGTCTGCGAATTTTCTTAATATACAAATTTCATGAAAACAATGATTATATAAGATGTTTTTTAAAAAAACATGCTATACAAACATATTACATAGTATTACACATACTCTAATGTATATGATAATAGTAATTTAAAAATAATAATAATTAATAAATTTGATTATATAAATGATTAATATTATTTTATATAAATTGCAATATATTTGATTGCTAATTAATGGTTAGAGTAAAAGAGATAGCAGATTAGTAACGGTTCTCGGTACCATAGAGAAATAAGTAATATAATAAGTAGAGGGTGGTGGTGATCACGTCACTACTGCATACATTAATAATTGTATGATTATTTTTAAGATCGATAAACTTTCATTCATTTACGAGATTATTCCATAGTGTACAAACACGCGAATAGTTTCTACCAGTATAGAATTATGAATTTGTATCACGTGTCTACTTTACTAACAACCATGGTATTATTAATCGGTATATTCTAGCTGTGACGTCATATCGCCGGACGTAAAGATATATAATATCGAGTACTTCGCCCGTCTACCGATGTAGACCTATTAACTCACGCAATGGCGCCCGCCACGACGCCCGCCTCACGGTCCAGCGACAACTTATTCAATTGCATTGCGGTCGTCTCCACCTCTTCCATAACGGAGAATACCATATATATCCTATGCGATTTGTACATGCGTTTTGGCCTACGTTTTTCTTTGCGAATAAAGGTCAAGGTTCAAAATCAGGTATTCGGACTGTATCTATTTTAAAAGGTAGGTTGCCTTTTTTATTCAGTTTACATATCTATTATATATATATATATATATATATATATATATATATATGTATGTATATATATATATATATATATATATATATATATATATATAAATATATATATATTATATATATATATATATATATATATATCATATATATAACATTTATATAACATGTATATATATATATATATACATGTAACGTGATGTAATGTATACTTTATGCAATCAATGGTGCACTTTATACGGTGTGGATTGCCTTCCCCCCTACGAGTGTTCCCTTTCTTACTGTATATTCCAAGACCATACAAGTAAAGAATGTGTTATTAATCAATCTTTATGGTGATACACTGTGTAATAGTGAAATTGTGTGGTTATTTGGTAGTGTATGGTGTCGTGGAGTTGTTGTGCGGTGTGTTATAGTGGTATGGTGGTGTAGTTGTGTTTTAGTGGTGGTGTAGTTGTGTTTTAGTGGTGGTGTGGTGGTGTGGTGTGGTCGTGGAGTGGTGTAGTTGTGTGGTGTGTTATAGTGGTATGGTGGTGTAGTTGTGTTTTAGTGGTGGTATGGTGGTGTGGTGTGGTCGTGGAGTGGTGTAGTTGTGTGGTGTGTTATAGTGGAGTGGTGATGTAGTTGCGTGGTATGGTGGTGATGTAGTGGTGTGGTATGGTATGGTTTTGTGGTGTGGTGTGGTTTTGTGGTAGTGGTGCGGTGTGGTGTGGTGTGGTTATATGCTGGTGTGGTGTGATGGCGATATGGTAAAAGGTTGTTCCAACGATTGTAATAAGTAAATGTATATCTATTAATGAAGTATTTTGTGCATATGCGTGAACTTCTGCTTGTAGTTACTTACCTAGTAATGGAGTGTAGAGTAAGTAGAGTAGAGTAGTTACTTACCTAGTCTCTATAAAGTAAAGTCACGTGATTTATGGAGCGTATGGTGAGTAGAGTAGAGTAGTTATTTACCTAGTCTCTAAAGTAAGGTCATGTGGTTTATGTAGTATAGAGTGAAGAGAGTAGAGTAGTTACTTACCTAATCTCTATCGAGTAAAATCACGTGGTTTATGGAGTATAGAGTAAGTAGAGTAGAGTAGCTACTTACTTAAACTCGGTACATTAAAGCGAGGTATGTTTATAAGGTATGTGGGGGTTATCATAGAGGATGGTATATAGTTATTGTGTTCAATTTGTTAAGAAATATTGAGGTCTATGATGATGTCTTAATTTTGTAGATAATGAATCGATTTTTATTTGCATGATAATATACAAAAACTTTCAATAATATATTTAAACTGACGCAATGTGATTGTCTGAATTATATCCTCAAAAGGATATATTCTGTTGTAACTAATGTAACTAATAATATATCACGTGAATAAGTACTTTATATTTGATAAGAAGTACTTTATAATTACACCATTTGTTCCTAAGTGAGTTCCTTTGCAATACCAATGTACATACTTTAGCTATATATAACAATACACTTTTGTAATCTGGTTTATTATCTACATCTGCATTATATCAATATTATAGTATTTATAGATCTATTTATAGATCTATATATATAGATCTATATATAGATCTATATATAGATCTATATATATATATATATATAAATATATATAGATGTATATATATACTCTTATATCATTTTATATATCATCAATTATCTTTTCTAGTATTTCCTATATATATATGGTATATACTATACTATATACAATGATGGTAATCATATAGTATATCATATAGTATATCATATAGTATATCATATAGTATATCATATAGTATATCATATAGTATATCATATAGTATATCATATAGTATATCATATAGTATATCATATAGTATATCATATAGTATATCATATAGTATATCATATAGTATATCATATAGTATATCATATAGTATATCATATAGTATATCATATAGTATATCATATAGTATATCATATAGTATATCATATAGTATATCATATAGTATATCATATAGTATATCATATAGTATATCATATAGTATATCATATAGTATATCATATAGTATATCATATAGTATATCATATAGTATATCATATAGTATATCATATAGTATATCATATAGTATATCATATAGTATATCATATAGTATATCATATAGTATATCATATAGTATATCATATAGTATATCATATAGTATATCATATAGTATATCATATAGTATATCATATAGTATATCATATAGTATATCATATAGTATATCATATAGTATATCATATAGTATATCATATAGTATATCATATAGTATATCATATAGTATATCATATAGTATATCATATAGTATATCATATAGTATATCATATAGTATATCATATAGTATATCATATAGTATATCATATAGTATATCATATAGTATATCATATAGTATATCATATAGTATATCATATAGTATATCATATAGTATATCATATAGTATATCATATAGTATATCATATAGTATATCATATAGTATATCATATAGTATATCATATAGTATATCATATAGTATATCATATAGTATATCATATAGTATATCATATAGTATATCATATAGTATATCATATAGTATATCATATAGTATATCATATAGTATATCATATAGTATATCATATAGTATATCATATAGTATATCATATAGTATATCATATAGTATATCATATAGTATATCATATAGTATATCATATAGTATATCATATAGTATATCATATAGTATATCATATAGTATATCATATAGTATATCATATAGTATATCATATAGTATATCATATAGTATATCATATAGTATATCATATAGTATATCATATAGTATATCATATAGTATATCATATAGTATATCATATAGTATATCATATAGTATATCATATAGTATATCATATAGTATATCATATAGTATATCATATAGTATATCATATAGTATATCATATAGTATATCATATAGTATATCATATAGTATATCATATAGTATATCATATAGTATATCATATAGTATATCATATAGTATATCATATAGTATATCATATAGTATATCATATAGTATATCATATAGTATATCATATAGTATATCATATAGTATATCATATAGTATATCATATAGTATATCATATAGTATATCATATAGTATATCATATAGTATATCATATAGTATATCATATAGTATATCATATAGTATATCATATAGTATATCATATAGTATATCATATAGTATATCATATAGTATATCATATAGTATATCATATAGTATATCATATAGTATATCATATAGTATATCATATAGTATATCATATAGTATATCATATAGTATATCATATAGTATATCATATAGTATATCATATAGTATATCATATAGTATATCATATAGTATATCATATAGTATATCATATAGTATATCATATAGTATATCATATAGTATATCATATAGTATATCATATAGTATATCATATAGTATATCATATAGTATATCATATAGTATATCATATAGTATATCATATAGTATATCATATAGTATATCATATAGTATATCATATAGTATATCATATAGTATATCATATAGTATATCATCTAGTATATCATATAGTATATCATCTAGTATATCATCTAATATATCATCTAGTATATCATCTAGTATATCATCTAGTATATCATCTAGTATATCATCTAGTATATCATCTAGTATATCATCTAGTATATCATCTAGTATATCATCTAGTATATCATCTAGTATATCATCTAGTATATCATCTAGTATATCATCTAGTATATCATCTAGTATATCATCTAGTATATCATCTAGTATATCATCTAGTATATCATCTAGTATATCATCTAGTATATCATCTAGTATATCATCTAGTATATCATCTAGTATATCATCTAGTATATCATCTAGTATATCATCTAGTATATCATCTAGTATATCATCTAGTATATCATCTAGTATATCATCTAGTATATCATCTAGTATATCATCTAGTATATCATCTAGTATATCATCTAGTATATCATCTAGTATATCATCTAGTATATCATCTAGTATATCATCTAGTATATCATCTAGTATATCATCTAGTATATCATATAGTATATCATATAGTATATCATATAGTATATCATATAGTATATCATCTAGTATATCATCTAGTATATCATCTAGTATATCATATAGTATATCATATAGTATATCATCTAGTATATCATCTAGTATATCATATAGTATATCATATAGTATATCATATAGTATATGCTATACTATAAACTAGCTACCATTATGTAATTCAAAACGTATAAAACATTTAGCCAGCAAACAGAATGACGTAATAAATGTATAAAATCATTTCATATTTAACGAATATTATTAAACTAATTAGTTTACGTAAAATCAATTATTAACACAAAACATTTACTACTTGTATTATTACCAGAGATGCATAGAAAGTAGTTCTAGGCCAATATATCATCCCGTTAACAATAGCCGGTTAAATGATCACCAATTCAATCTATTATTTAACTAATTGGTAGATCAGCTATAGATCTGTGTCTACGCATTAAATATAACATAGGGTATTGATAACTCCATATGGTTTCTATTGGATATTACATCACAAAATGATGAAATAAGTATGATATAATAAATGTAATCAATTATGAATAAATAGCGGGTTGATAATTTACAATATTCACGCACGAACTCTTATTATATAACATGTTACTTATTAAATAACCTCTTACTTATTATATAATATTGATATTAATACTGTGATATGAATACTGTGATATTTATTTAATTCTACTATAGTAGTTATAGTAGTTGTATTATATATACTACTATAGTAGTTGTATTATATAT
>OZ038314.1:28648363-28673188 GCA_964035775.1 Osedax frankpressi
TTATCATAGCTAAGCTCTGTATACCATAAATGATGTTTATAGCAGTTTCCATCTCTGCTATTTAATAATCCGCATGCGAATTCAATATATATTAATTAATTTGCTACGATGTATGAATTTATGTTTAGATTAATATTAAATAACTGAACTACGTTGATAAATCATTACAAATATAGTCTTTTTATTAGTACATATCATTACTTTGAAATTAATACATCCATAGTGAGAAATAGATTTCTTTCTTTCTAAGAAAATATATATTTTTAACTTAGTTGCAAATTAATTATAATAATTTTTCAATTAAGAGTTTATTTTAAAATAATATCATATTAAATATACCATTTTTATTTATTTAGACTGTTTAAATTATTACTCTTTTATTAAATCCTTATTTAAAATCTATTATTGGTTCTATTTAAAATCCGCATTTAAACTTGATTCTGTTTTACCACGATTCAATACCTCAGATTACTCGTGTGCACTGCAGAAAGATATCCTGATCCAGGGTAGACTTTACGTATCTCAGAACTTCATCTGCTTCTATGCCAACATATTCAGATGGGAGACTGTGGTAAGCGGACTACGGCATGCTGCGATGTACACCTATTTGTAGCTCTTCTGAACTATGACCTTTACCTATTAACTGTCTATAATTATCCGCAATTAGCATTCCGAGAATCGATAACAACCAAACGTAATAATTGAATATGAAAAACACATAATACGACGTCGATATCTATTTATAGATCGACATATAGTACAGAGGACAATACCTATCTATCTATCGCGGGTATTCTCCTCGGCCAGCTAACCGACCACTTGACCCCCGCAGTTGACCATACGAATCGACGACATCACGTCGATTACGAAGGAGCGCACGGCTCGCGTGATTCCCAACGCCATTCAGATCGCCACCGCCGAGGACAAGTTCTTTTTTTCGTCGTTCGGAGCTCGCGACAAGACTCACATAGTTCTGTTTCGTCTGTGGCACAATTGCCTGCTCGACCAGGTACGTCGTCGATTACGCCCGACTCTAATGCTTCATTAATTCTCCGGTTTCACTGCTATATATTTCCTTTTCATTTTCTGTTAGTGTCGAATCTCTTCTTTGCTACGCTGCTTTACTAATTTCTTTTTGAATTTTCATTTCATTTCAAAAAATTTATTTTTCAATATTTACTCATTTTGATACAAATTAAATAATATCGAACCCAAGTTACAATAATATATAATTAATTTTGTATATTTAATAATTAAAATAAGGACAGAATTGTTAAGGAAACATTTTTTTTATAGAAATAATTTCATTTTGACTATAAAAAATAATATTATTATTTATACAAATTATATCTACTTTATTATATACATCTTAATATCCTATCAGTTCATATTTAGTAAAATATTGATAGTATTTGTAATAGTATTAAATTGATAAAATGTGCTTAATTTTATTACTACTTAATATTTGATACATTTATATAACCAAATTAATTGAATTCTATCTATTTTAAGTTTATATACATACATAGTATCTAAATATTAAGGATATCAAATTATAAATATATTTAATATTAATATTACAATTGTTCCTTGAATGCTATTTTTTTACTATATTATTTATTTAATTTATATAATGAATTTTATGGTGAATTCAATTATTGTCAAAAATATTATCTATTTACTTTATATTTTTTCGTTTAATATTAATAGAAAATATATTTTTAAAAATACTCACACATTAAGAATATTTTAAATATATCCATTTTTGTACAATTAATATCCTTAATTACTTTTATTTCTTATAGAATTATTCTAAATTATTTTTAAATTTAAAAATAATGTTATACTTATTTACTGATGGGTTTGATTATATCATAAGAATCATCCTCAATATTCAATATCAATTTTAATTATATAATGAGTATTAACTAAATATTCCTATATAAAATCTGGGTATTAATCTTCTAAAATTACAATATTTAACTATCAGATTCTCATAATATTTATTATTTCTTTATAGTTAATAAATTTGTTACTGAATTTTTAACAGTGAACTTTCAGTATACAATTTTGTATTAAATTTGCATTAAAAAATGATTAATAAATTTGATCTCTAAAACATAAAATATAAATTTTTTTTCAATATTTTACACCGATTCGACCATATTTTCTCTCTCGTGTCCAGCCTCTATCCACTAATGATCAATGGCGATGGGTGCACTATAACTATGGAGACGACCTGCACTTGACCTCTTCAGATGACGACTATATCGCTGCCCCCTATCTTCTCGACAAGAAACATAACAGGAAGTTACCCTTTTCTCCGAATGGCTCAGCTGCTGGAATGGCCGTTTCAGGAGATTTGCCGGTTTGATACAATCCCTTCTAGTACTCTATAGCAGTCTGTAAGTGCAATTGATTAACCACTACATAACAAAATGTGCTTTTAATTAATACAAAGGCTGACTTTTGAATATATTAATTTTGAATAAATTTGACTTCGAATTTTTATGATTGTAAATATTCATGATTATTTGATGTATGTATTCAATGAGATTAAGGAAATAATTTAGTTGTATTCATTTGTGTATTAGAGCACAGTAGACATTATAGTTGCCTTTTTAATCTTTATTGCTTTGCTATTAATATTCTCACCTATGTATATAATAACATTAATTAAGATTATTATTGATTTTTAAAATATTTTCAAATGTTTACAAAATAATTTTAAGATTTTGAAAAATATATGTAATTATATATATTTGTATATATTCTATATGTAATTATATATATTTTATATGATTTCTAAAATCTTTATATAATATATAAATATATATAAATGCAATATAAATCGTTTAAATATATACACTATTTATTTATATATAAATATATATACTATTTATTTATATATAAATATATCATCAGCTATTAGCATAATTTATTATATGTGAATATATATAATGTAGTCGGTATGTTATATTGTATACTTCCATGCTTTATTATTTATATATATATATACATATTTTTTATTTCAAAACTAGTGTTGCCCCCTAGTTTTGAAAATTTACTATATTAAAAAACTCTATTTCTCTCTGTCCATCGCTATATATAGCTGTACAGTTGTAAAATTTGAGTCACCATTATACATAGGCTGTTTTTACTCTTCGTATTTTTATCACCTTAAATATCTACACTTTTCGAGTAAATTCAATATACTCTCAAATATTGCCGGACTGTGTTTAAGTAACTATTTAATATTCAGCGCATTCGTTGACATGTGTATAAGTGGATATTGTGCAGTCGGCAGTAGAGTAATTATCTGCGTTATCCATTCCGACCCTCGCTATTGTCTCGGCTCTAGCAATTGTAGTGTTAAGTGATAATGTGTATCTCTCTACATCTGCTAGCTTACCCGTTAAGTTTACGACACGATGACATCGTCTTGCATTGAAACATATCCATAGGACCGTTATATTTCCCTTCTCTACTCCCTCCCCTACTCCCTCCTATACTCCTTTGCCAACTCCATTGCCTACTCCCTTGCCTACTCCCTTGCCTACTCCCTTGACTACTCCCTTGACTGCTCCCTTGCCTATTCCTACCCTTATTACCTCCCCTACTCTATTACCCTATTCCTTCGCCCTCTTATACCCTCCTCCATTTCACTACACTCCCTGTTCAATTCCCAGAGCCACTATTATTACTTTCATTCTATCGTTTATTTCAGCCTCTCCTCGGTTATAGCATCTCATCTCACCACTCTCCTCCTCTTCACATTAGCTTATTGTTTCTCTTCCCACCACCCCTCTACCTTCCCTCACTGTTCCTTCCCTCACTATTCCTTACCTCACTGTTCCTTCCCTCACTGTTCCTTCCCTCTTCCCTAGCGTGCCCAGTAACTCTCCCCGTACCCTACCCCGTCGTCCATCCTTCACTTCATGTCCCACACGATGATTAAGAAGATAACTCCGCGTGCCCTGCGCCGCGATAAACGGTCAAGCGATGGACATCCCATCGCCAGCCATACCCTGCTTGTCCAGGACACCTTGATCGGAGTGGTCAGCCAAGGATGGCACAGCGAGCCGCCCTCGCGATCCTCTTCATTGGTTGTTATCTTGTCTTTCGGACCATCCCTCCACTATATGTTCTATTCGATTTCCTCTCTACACCAGTATAGGGTTATAGCATTTTAGTGCTTCATTAGAATTGTTATTAGAATATATTTATTATTATTAAAGAAAATAGCATTGCCATAAATATATATTAGTATATATATATATATATATATATTTATATATATATATATATATATAAATACATAGATCCTAGAGTTGATATTTGGTAGTTATACCAGCAATATAGAGATGCATTATGTTATTGTAATATTGTTTTATCATGCAATATTTTATTTTATCCATTATCTTGTCTTTATATTCTTGCAGTTCATTTTATGATGGCGAAATTTCTAGGAATTATAAATAGATTATAATGTTATTTACATTTCATACATATATATATATATATATATATTAATATATATATATATATATATATATATGTGTGTGCATAAATATGAATGCATTTATTTGAAAAAAGGTATATTAAATTAATAGTGCCATTTTTTATGATAAGATCATTGTATTTATATGTAACTAACCAGTATCTAGGTGTTTTCATTTTTTGTGTTACATAATTTCTTTTATATTATTTTTTATTTCTGTTTACACATCATAGAATTTTACAAAACTATTACATCACTATTACATCACTGTGTTTGCTGGCCATTTTCTATTTACTTTATTATTGGCATAGTAAATATATTAATGTATATTAATGAAAATTAATGAATATTAATATATATTAATTAATGAATATTATCATTTAATAATTAGATAATGATGCATATTAATGATATGTGAAACTATCAAAATAATTATATCCAATACAAAATAATTATTTTATATTTTACAAAATACAATAAATAATAAAAAATTAGTTATAATATTATTTTGTTAAATTATATAATCACGTTTGTTATATTCACTATACATATTATGTTTACCTATATTCCAACTGTGTTCTACGTTACATTATAAACTGATATTATTATGTTTTTTATTTCATTTTTAAATCGCTAACTAAATGTAAATTACGCCAGTAAATTATATTAATCATCGATACATTGGAGATTTTGCTGTATTTACATTATGAACATCATAACGGATTCGATTACAATATACTGTATATTGTTATGCAATACATGTTACATAATTAATGAACTTAATATGATCTGCATTATTCATTTACTTCAGATATTTCAACTTGTATGTGAATTTGCGGTACAGAAATATAATTCCTCTATATTTAATATTGATGCACGCATCTTAATGTGCCAACCATATTGATTTGTTATTCTCTCTCAGATACCTGTACCTTACACTATGTGCACTGTTACTGTAGTTAATTAATTAAATAGAGTTTGCTGCCACTAAAACCATGCCAAGCTTACATATATAACTATATAACTATATATATATATATATAACTATATATATATATATAACTATAGAATAACTGTATAATATACAATATAGTATAATATTATAATAGTATTGTTACTAAATACACATTTTATATTACAATTGATTTTACATTTTTATAATAAATATTCTAATAATATTTTTAATTTATACATTTTAATATATTTTCTATACAAATTTAAGGAACTAATAAATTGTGTTTACAAATTTATAAACCTACTATTTAGTTTTCTTTTGTGTCTGTATTTGTCCCAATTTGTATCATTTTATACATGTTAAATAATGTAAACACTATTATATAGTATATAGTATATTAGTATTTACTAGAAATACAATATAATATAATATATATTATATACTATATACTATCTTATGTATTAATAATGTTAATATATCATATAATGACTTTTCGTCATTACCAAGAAAACAATAAAATTAATAATGTTTTAATAAATACAAATTTAGAAATACAAAACCCTGAGTACACAATACACTGAGTACACAATACACTGACTACACAATACACTGACTATACAATACATTGACTATACAATACATTGACTGCATCTAAGTTACTGAATTTACATTCCCAAATAGAACATAAATCTATAATCTAATAAAGTGTACCACTTTAACTTCTATACTAGATGCCAATTATCATTCTTAAAACACTACATTCATTCATATCCCTAACAATACATCACTTGTTTAATTTCATTAACGATAAATCATGCATCCTCGTTTAATTATTACAATATTATAAGACTACTACTCAAAAAATCCAAAACCAAGATAAATTAAATTAAAAATAACAAACTAATATCCTATCTACATTAGCCAAGACACTTGAATGTATAATCATTTGACAAATTACCTACAAACATTTTCCTAACACTTAAATAAATATAATTTGCACAATAAATTTCAATTGGGATCCAGAAAATATTACTCTACTGCAATTGCACTTCCACGTATTACTTTAGTTACTGACCAACTACAAAATATTGCATACCAACCTTTAACCTTGAGATTTTCATAAGTTTGATCGTGACATGCAAAGCCAGACATTACTTAACATTATCTACTCACTGGAAAGTTACTTTCACAATCGCATCTATAATATTAAACTAGAATTTACATTCAATAAACTTCCCCTGGTTTTTGTAGTCCCCGCAAAGTTCTATACTTGGATCTATTCTATGCTCTTTCTGCAGCACACCTCAAGAATATATATTTGATAAATACCTTACGATTTCTTACTATCTGTGGCAGTTATATCGCTGAAAACTAACACACGAATGAAACACAAATAGATATTAATAACTGGATGTGCGTACACTACTTACTGATAATCTCGCTGAACTAGACGTAAACATTAATATATCAACATTTCCACTAATTACACTTGACAATAAAATAATACCACAAACAAACCAAATGCAGTTCTAGGAATTACATAACCAATGACATAATCCACAGGAAAAAATAATTACCTAAACAAAAATACTTACTTCAAACTCTACCAAATTTATTATGTAAAATATGGAAATCATTTCCTGTTGAGTACCAAGCTATTTACAAATGCAGTGATTTTCTCACATCTTGACTACGGTTCAATACTATTAATAAAGCCATCGCAAGCACATTTATGGCTACTTAACAGAATCATAAATTTACAACCAGATTAGTTTTAAATAAATGTAAATACAATATCAATACTACTTACAACTGACATTCATATAAGAACAACTTACCTTCTGACAATAGGAACAACTTACCTTGTGACAACTAGAACAACTTACCTTGTGACAACTAGAACAACTTACCTTGTGACAACTAGAACAACTTACCTTGTGACAACTAGAACAACTTACCTTCTGACAACTAGAACAACTTACCTTGTGACAACTAGAACAACTTACCTTCTGACAACTAGAACAACTTACCTTGTGACAACTAGAACAACTTACCTTGTGACAACTAGAACAACTTACCTTGTGACAACTAGAACAACTTACCTTGTGACAACTAGAACAACTTACCTTGTGACAACTAGAACAACTTACCTTGTGACAACTAGAACAACTTACCTTGTGACAACTAGAACAACTTACCTTGTGACAACTAGAACAACTTACCTTGT
Organism: Osedax frankpressi; assembly: GCA_964035775.1. NCBI lineage: Eukaryota > Metazoa > Annelida > Polychaeta > Sabellida > Siboglinidae > Osedax > Osedax frankpressi. The sequence goes on from OZ038314.1 coordinate 28,656,047, forward strand.
GACAACTAGAACAACTTACCTTGTGACAACTAGAACAACTTACCTTGTGACAACTAGAACAACTTACCTTCTGACAACTAGAACAACTTACCTTGTGACAACTAGAACAACTTACCTTGTGACAACTAGAACAACTTACCTTGTGACAACTAGAACAACTTACCTTGTGACAACTAGAACAACTTACCTTCTGACAACTAGAACAACTTACCTTGTGACAACTAGAACAACTTACCTTGTGACAACTAGAACAACTTACCTTCTGACAACTAGAACAACTTACCTTGTGACAACTAGAACAACTTACCTTGTGACAACTAGAACAACTTACCTTGTGACAACTAGAACAACTTACCTTGTGACAACTAGAACAACTTACCTTGTGACAACTAGAACAACTTACCTTGTGACAACTAGAACAACTTACCTTGTGACAACTAGAACAACTTACCTTCTGACAACTAGAACAACTTACCTTGTGACAACTAGAACAACTTACCTTGTGACAACTAGAACAACTTACCTTGTGACAACTAGAACAACTTACCTTCTGACAACTAGAACAACTTACCTTGTGACAACTAGAACAACTTACCTTGTGACAACTAGAACAACTTACCTTGTGACAACTAGAACAACTTACCTTGTGACAACTAGAACAACTTACCTTGTGACAACTAGAACAACTTACCTTGTGACAACTAGAACAACTTACCTTGTGACAACTAGAACAACTTACCTTGTGACAACTAGAACAACTTACCTTGTGACAACTAGAACAACTTACCTTGTGACAACTAGAACAACTTACCTTCTGACAACTAGAACAACTTACCTTCTGACAACTAGAACAACTTACCTTGTGACAACTAGAACAACTTACCTTGTGACAACTAGAACAACTTACCTTGTGACAACTAGAACAACTTACCTTGTGACAACTAGAACAACTTACCTTGTGACAACTAGAACAACTTACCTTGTGACAACTAGAACAACTTACCTTGTGACAACTAGAACAACTTACCTTGTGACAACTAGAACAACTTACCTTGTGACAACTAGAACAACTTACCTTCTGACAACTAGAACAACTTACCTTGTGACAACTAGAACAACTTACCTTGTGACAACTAGAACAACTTACCTTGTGACAACTAGAACAACTTACCTTCTGACAACTAGAACAACTTACCTTGTGACAACTAGAACAACTTACCTTGTGACAACTAGAACAACTTACCTTGTGACAACTAGAACAACTTACCTTGTGACAACTAGAACAACTTACCTTCTGACAACTAGAACAACTTACCTTCTGACAACTAGAACAACTTACCTTGTGACAACTAGAACAACTTACCTTGTGACAACTAGAACAACTTACCTTGTGACAACTAGAACAACTTACCTTGTGACAACTAGAACAACTTACCTTCTGATAACTAGAACAACTTACCTTGTGACAACTAGAACAACTTACCTTGTGACAACTAGAACAACTTACCTTGTGACAACTAGAACAACTTACCTTGTGACAACTAGAACAACTTACCTTGTGACAACTAGAACAACTTACCTTGTGACAACTAGAACAACTTACCTTGTGACAACTAGAACAACTTACCTTCTGACAACTAGAACAACTTACCTTGTGACAACTAGAACAACTTACCTTGTGACAACTAGAACAACTTACCTTGTGACAACTAGAACAACTTACCTTGTGACAACTAGAACAACTTACCTTGTGACAACTAGAACAACTTACCTTCTGACAACTAGAACAACTTACCTTGTGACAACTAGAACAACTTACCTTCTGACAACTAGAACAACTTACCTTGTGACAACTAGAACAACTTACCTTGTGACAACTAGAACAACTTACCTTGTGACAACTAGAACAACTTACCTTGTGACAACTAGAACAACTTACCTTCTGACAACTAGAACAACTTACCTTGTGACAACTAGAACAACTTACCTTGTGACAACTAGAACAACTTACCTTCTAACAACTAGAACAACTTACCTTGTGACAACTAGAACAACTTACCTTGTGACAACTAGAACAACTTACCTTGTGACAACTAGAACAACTTACCTACTGACAACTAGAACAACTTACCTTGTGACAACTAGAACAACTTACCTTGTGACAACTAGAACAACTTACCTTGTGACAACTAGAACAACTTACCTTGTGACAACTAGAACAACTTACCTTGTGACAACTAGAACAACTTACCTTGTGACAACTAGAACAACTTACCTTGTGACAACTAGAACAACTTACCTACTGACAACTAGAACAACTTACCTTGTGACAACTAGAACAACTTACCTTGTGACAACTAGAACAACTTACCTTGTGACAACTAGAACAACTTACCTTGTGACAACTAGAACAACTTACCTTGTGACAACTAGAACAACTTACCTACTGACAACTAGAACAACTTACCTTGTGACAACTAGAACAACTTACCTTGTGACAACTAGAACAACTTACCTTGTGACAACTAGAACAACTTACCTTGTGACAACTAGAACAACTTACCTTGTGACAACTAGAACAACTTACCTACTGACAACTAGAACAACTTACCTTGTGACAACTAGAACAACTTACCTTGTGACAACTAGAACAACTTACCTTGTGACAACTAGAACAACTTACCTTCTGACAACTAGAACAACTTACCTTGTGACAACTAGAACAACTTACCTTGTGACAACTAGAACAACTTACCTTGTGACAACTAGAACAACTTACCTTGTGACAACTAGAACAACTTACCTTGTGACAACTAGAACAACTTACCTTGTGACAACTAGAACAACTTACCTTGTGACAACTAGAACAACTTACCTTGTGACAACTAGAACAACTTACCTTGTGACAACTAGAACAACTTACCTTGTGACAACTAGAACAACTTACCTTGTGACAACTAGAACAACTTACCTTGTGACAACTAGAACAACTTACCTTCTGACAACTAGAACAACTTACCTTCTGACAACTAGAACAACTTACCTTGTGACAACTAGAACAACTTACCTTGTGACAACTAGAACAACTTACCTTGTGACAACTAGAACAACTTACCTTGTGACAACTAGAACAACTTACCTTCTGACAACTAGAACAACTTACCTTGTGACAACTAGAACAACTTACCTTGTGACAACTAGAACAACTTACCTTGTGACAACTAGAACAACTTACCTTCTGACAACTAGAACAACTTACCTTCTGACAACTAGAACAACTTACCTTGTGACAACTAGAACAACTTACCTTGTGACAACTAGAACAACTTACCTTGTGACAACTAGAACAACTTACCTTGTGACAACTAGAACAACTTACCTTGTGACAACTAGAACAACTTACCTTGTGACAACTAGAACAACTTACCTTGTGACAACTAGAACAACTTACCTTGTGACAACTAGAACAACTTACCTTCTGACAACTAGAACAACTTACCTTGTGACAACTAGAACAACTTACCTTGTGACAACTAGAACAACTTACCTTGTGACAACTAGAACAACTTACCTTGTGACAACTAGAACAACTTACCTTGTGACAACTAGAACAACTTACCTTCTGACAACTAGAACAACTTACCTTGTGACAACTAGAACAACTTACCTTGTGACAACTAGAACAACTTACCTTGTGACAACTAGAACAACTTACCTTGTGACAACTAGAACAACTTACCTTCTGACAACTAGAACAACTTACCTTCTGACAACTAGAACAACTTACCTTGTGACAACTAGAACAACTTACCTTGTGACAACTAGAACAACTTACCTTGTGACAACTAGAACAACTTACCTTCTGACAACTAGAACAACTTACCTTCTGACAACTAGAACAACTTACCTTCTGACAACTAGAACAACTTACCTTGTGACAACTAGAACAACTTACCTTGTGACAACTAGAACAACTTACCTTGTGACAACTAGAACAACTTACCTTGTGACAACTAGAACAACTTACCTTGTGACAACTAGAACAACTTACCTTGTGACAACTAGAACAACTTACCTTGTGACAACTAGAACAACTTACCTTGTGACAACTAGAACAACTTACCTTCTGACAACTAGAACAACTTACCTTGTGACAACTAGAACAACTTACCTTGTGACAACTAGAACAACTTACCTTGTGACAACTAGAACAACTTACCTTGTGACAACTAGAACAACTTACCTTCTGACAACTAGAACAACTTACCTTGTGACAACTAGAACAACTTACCTTGTGACAACTAGAACAACTTACCTTCTGACAACTAGAACAACTTACCTTGTGACAACTAGAACAACTTACCTTGTGACAACTAGAACAACTTACCTTGTGACAACTAGAACAACTTACCTTGTGACAACTAGAACAACTTACCTTGTGACAACTAGAACAACTTACCTTGTGACAACTAGAACAACTTACCTTGTGACAACTAGAACAACTTACCTTGTGACAACTAGAACAACTTACCTTGTGACAACTAGAACAACTTACCTTGTGACAACTAGAACAACTTACCTTGTGACAACTAGAACAACTTACCTTGTGACAACTAGAACAACTTACCTTCTGACAACTAGAACAACTTACCTTGTGACAACTAGAACAACTTACCTTGTGACAACTAGAACAACTTACCTTGTGACAACTAGAACAACTTACCTTGTGACAACTAGAACAACTTACCTTGTGACAACTAGAACAACTTACCTTGTGACAACTAGAACAACTTACCTTGTGACAACTAGAACAACTTACCTTGTGACAACTAGAACAACTTACCTTGTGACAACTAGAACAACTTACCTTGTGACAACTAGAACAACTTACCTTGTGACAACTAGAACAACTTACCTTCTGACAACTAGAACAACTTACCTTGTGACAACTAGAACAACTTACCTTGTGACAACTAGAACAACTTACCTTGTGACAACTAGAACAACTTACCTTGTGACAACTAGAACAACTTACCTTGTGACAACTAGAACAACTTACCTTGTGACAACTAGAACAACTTACCTTGTGACAACTAGAACAACTTACCTTGTGACAACTAGAACAACTTACCTTGTGACAACTAGAACAACTTACCTTGTGACAACTAGAACAACTTACCTTGTGACAACTAGAACAACTTACCTTGTGACAACTAGAACAACTTACCTTGTGACAACTAGAACAACTTACCTTCTGACAACTAGAACAACTTACCTTGTGACAACTAGAACAACTTACCTTGTGACAACTAGAACAACTTACCTTGTGACAACTAGAACAACTTACCTTGTGACAACTAGAACAACTTACCTTGTGACAACTAGAACAACTTACCTTGTGACAACTAGAACAACTTACCTTGTGACAACTAGAACAACTTACCTTGTGACAACTAGAACAACTTACCTTGTGACAACTAGAACAACTTACCTTGTGACAACTAGAACAACTTACCTTGTGACAACTAGAACAACTTACCTTGTGACAACTAGAACAACTTACCTTGTGACAACTAGAACAACTTACCTTGTGACAACTAGAACAACTTACCTTGTGACAACTAGAACAACTTACCTTGTGACAACTAGAACAACTTACCTTGTGACAACTAGAACAACTTACCTTGTGACAACTAGAACAACTTACCTTGTGACAACTAGAACAACTTACCTTGTGACAACTAGAACAACTTACCTTGTGACAACTAGAACAACTTACCTTGTGACAACTAGAACAACTTACCTTGTGACAACTAGAACAACTTACCTTGTGACAACTAGAACAACTTACCTTGTGACAACTAGAACAACTTACCTTGTGACAACTAGAACAACTTACCTTGTGACAACTAGAACAACTTACCTTGTGACAACTAGAACAACTTACCTTGTGACAACTAGAACAACTTACCTTGTGACAACTAGAACAACTTACCTTGTGACAACTAGAACAACTTACCTTGTGACAACTAGAACAACTTACCTTGTGACAACTAGAACAACTTACCTTGTGACAACTAGAACAACTTACCTTGTGACAACTAGAACAACTTACCTTGTGACAACTAGAACAACTTACCTTGTGACAACTAGAACAACTTACCTTGTGACAACTAGAACAACTTACCTTGTGACAACTAGAACAACTTACCTTGTGACAACTAGAACAACTTACCTTGTGACAACTAGAACAACTTACCTTGTGACAACTAGAACAACTTACCTTGTGACAACTAGAACAACTTACCTTGTGACAACTAGAACAACTTACCTTGTGACAACTAGAACAACTTACCTTGTGACAACTAGAACAACTTACCTTGTGACAACTAGAACAACTTACCTTGTGACAACTAGAACAACTTACCTTGTGACAACTAGAACAACTTACCTTGTGACAACTAGAACAACTTACCTTGTGACAACTAGAACAACTTACCTTGTGACAACTAGAACAACTTACCTTGTGACAACTAGAACAACTTACCTTGTGACAACTAGAACAACTTACCTTGTGACAACTAGAACAACTTACCTTGTGACAACTAGAACAACTTACCTTGTGACAACTAGAACAACTTACCTTGTGACAACTAGAACAACTTACCTTGTGACAACTAGAACAACTTACCTTGTGACAACTAGAACAACTTACCTTGTGACAACTAGAACAACTTACCTTGTGACAACTAGAACAACTTACCTTGTGACAACTAGAACAACTTACCTTCTGACAACTAGAACAACTTACCTTGTGACAACTAGAACAACTTACCTTGTGACAACTAGAACAACTTACCTTGTGACAACTAGAACAACTTACCTTGTGACAACTAGAACAACTTACCTTGTGACAACTAGAACAACTTACCTTGTGACAACTAGAACAACTTACCTTGTGACAACTAGAACAACTTACCTTGTGACAACTAGAACAACTTACCTTGTGACAACTAGAACAACTTACCTTGTGACAACTAGAACAACTTACCTTGTGACAACTAGAACAACTTACCTTGTGACAACTAGAACAACTTACCTTGTGACAACTAGAACAACTTACCTTCTGACAACTAGAACAACTTACCTTGTGACAACTAGAACAACTTACCTTGTGACAACTAGAACAACTTACCTTGTGACAACTAGAACAACTTACCTTGTGACAACTAGAACAACTTACCTTGTGACAACTAGAACAACTTACCTTGTGACAACTAGAACAACTTACCTTGTGACAACTAGAACAACTTACCTTGTGACAACTAGAACAACTTACCTTGTGACAACTAGAACAACTTACCTTGTGACAACTAGAACAACTTACCTTGTGACAACTAGAACAACTTACCTTGTGACAACTAGAACAACTTACCTTGTGACAACTAGAACAACTTACCTTGTGACAACTAGAACAACTTACCTTGTGACAACTAGAACAACTTACCTTGTGACAACTAGAACAACTTACCTTGTGACAACTAGAACAACTTACCTTGTGACAACTAGAACAACTTACCTTGTGACAACTAGAACAACTTACCTTGTGACAACTAGAACAACTTACCTTGTGACAACTAGAACAACTTACCTTGTGACAACTAGAACAACTTACCTTGTGACAACTAGAACAACTTACCTTGTGACAACTAGAACAACTTACCTTGTGACAACTAGAACAACTTACCTTGTGACAACTAGAACAACTTACCTTGTGACAACTAGAACAACTTACCTTGTGACAACTAGAACAACTTACCTTGTGACAACTAGAACAACTTACCTTGTGACAACTAGAACAACTTACCTTGTGACAACTAGAACAACTTACCTTGTGACAACTAGAACAACTTACCTTGTGACAACTAGAACAACTTACCTTCTGACAACTAGAACAACTTACCTTGTGACAACTAGAACAACTTACCTTGTGACAACTAGAACAACTTACCTTGTGACAACTAGAACAACTTACCTTGTGACAACTAGAACAACTTACCTTGTGACAACTAGAACAACTTACCTTGTGACAACTAGAACAACTTACCTTGTGACAACTAGAACAACTTACCTTGTGACAACTAGAACAACTTACCTTGTGACAACTAGAACAACTTACCTTGTGACAACTAGAACAACTTACCTTGTGACAACTAGAACAACTTACCTTGTGACAACTAGAACAACTTACCTTGTGACAACTAGAACAACTTACCTTGTGACAACTAGAACAACTTACCTTGTGACAACTAGAACAACTTACCTTGTGACAACTAGAACAACTTACCTTCTGACAACTAGAACAACTTACCTTGTGACAACTAGAACAACTTACCTTGTGACAACTAGAACAACTTACCTTGTGACAACTAGAACAACTTACCTTGTGACAACTAGAACAACTTACCTTGTGACAACTAGAACAACTTACCTTGTGACAACTAGAACAACTTACCTTGTGACAACTAGAACAACTTACCTTGTGACAACTAGAACAACTTACCTTGTGACAACTAGAACAACTTACCTTCTGACAACTAGAACAACTTACCTTGTGACAACTAGAACAACTTACCTTGTGACAACTAGAACAACTTACCTTGTGACAACTAGAACAACTTACCTTGTGACAACTAGAACAACTTACCTTGTGACAACTAGAACAACTTACCTTGTGACAACTAGAACAACTTACCTTGTGACAACTAGAACAACTTACCTTGTGACAACTAGAACAACTTACCTTGTGACAACTAGAACAACTTACCTTGCTGACAACTAGAACAACTTACCTTGTGACAACTAGAACAACTTACCTTGTGACAACTAGAACAACTTACCTTGTGACAACTAGAACAACTTACCTTGTGACAACTAGAACAACTTACCTTGTGACAACTAGAACAACTTACCTTCTGACAACTAGAACAACTTACCTTGTGACAACTAGAACAACTTACCTTCTGACAACTAGAACAACTTACCTTGTGACAACTAGAACAACTTACCTTGTGACAACTAGAACAACTTACCTTGTGACAACTAGAACAACTTACCTTGTGACAACTAGAACAACTTACCTTGTGACAACTAGAACAACTTACCTTGTGACAACTAGAACAACTTACCTTGTGACAACTAGAACAACTTACCTTCTGACAACTAGAACAACTTACCTTGTGACAACTAGAACAACTTACCTTGTGACAACTAGAACAACTTACCTTGTGACAACTAGAACAACTTACCTTGTGACAACTAGAACAACTTACCTTGTGACAACTAGAACAACTTACCTTGTGACAACTAGAACAACTTACCTTGTGACAACTAGAACAACTTACCTTGTGACAACTAGAACAACTTACCTTGTGACAACTAGAACAACTTACCTTGTGACAACTAGAACAACTTACCTTGTGACAACTAGAACAACTTACCTTGTGACAACTAGAACAACTTACCTTGTGACAACTAGAACAACTTACCTTGTGACAACTAGAACAACTTACCTTGTGACAACTAGAACAACTTACCTTGTGACAACTAGAACAACTTACCTTGTGACAACTAGAACAACTTACCTTGTGACAACTAGAACAACTTACCTTGTGACAACTAGAACAACTTACCTTGTGACAACTAGAACAACTTACCTTGTGACAACTAGAACAACTTACCTTGTGACAACTAGAACAACTTACCTTGTGACAACTAGAACAACTTACCTTGTGACAACTAGAACAACTTACCTTGTGACAACTAGAACAACTTACCTTGTGACAACTAGAACAACTTACCTTGTGACAACTAGAACAACTTACCTTGTGACAACTAGAACAACTTACCTTGTGACAACTAGAACAACTTACCTTGTGACAACTAGAACAACTTACCTTGTGACAACTAGAACAACTTACCTTGTGACAACTAGAACAACTTACCTTGTGACAACTAGAACAACTTACCTTGTGACAACTAGAACAACTTACCTTGTGACAACTAGAACAACTTACCTTGTGACAACTAGAACAACTTACCTTGTGACAACTAGAACAACTTACCTTGTGACAACTAGAACAACTTACCTTGTGACAACTAGAACAACTTACCTTGTGACAACTAGAACAACTTACCTTGTGACAACTAGAACAACTTACCTTGTGACAACTAGAACAACTTACCTTGTGACAACTAGAACAACTTACCTTGTGACAACTAGAACAACTTACCTTGTGACAACTAGAACAACTTACCTTGTGACAACTAGAACAACTTACCTTGTGACAACTAGAACAACTTACCTTGTGACAACTAGAACAACTTACCTTGTGACAACTAGAACAACTTACCTTCTGACAACTAGAACAACTTACCTTGTGACAACTAGAACAACTTACCTTGTGACAACTAGAACAACTTACCTTGTGACAACTAGAACAACTTACCTTGTGACAACTAGAACAACTTACCTTGTGACAACTAGAACAACTTACCTTGTGACAACTAGAACAACTTACCTTGTGACAACTAGAACAACTTACCTTGTGACAACTAGAACAACTTACCTTGTGACAACTAGAACAACTTACCTTGTGACAACTAGAACAACTTACCTTGTGACAACTAGAACAACTTACCTTGTGACAACTAGAACAACTTACCTTGTGACAACTAGAACAACTTACCTTGTGACAACTAGAACAACTTACCTTGTGACAACTAGAACAACTTACCTTGTGACAACTAGAACAACTTACCTTGTGACAACTAGAACAACTTACCTTGTGACAACTAGAACAACTTACCTTGTGACAACTAGAACAACTTACCTTGTGACAACTAGAACAACTTACCTTGTGACAACTAGAACAACTTACCTTGTGACAACTAGAACAACTTACCTTGTGACAACTAGAACAACTTACCTTCTGACAACTAGAACAACTTACCTTGTGACAACTAGAACAACTTACCTTGTGACAACTAGAACAACTTACCTTGTGACAACTAGAACAACTTACCTTGTGACAACTAGAACAACTTACCTTGTGACAACTAGAACAACTTACCTTGTGACAACTAGAACAACTTACCTTGTGACAACTAGAACAACTTACCTTGTGACAACTAGAACAACTTACCTTGTGACAACTAGAACAACTTACCTTGTGACAACTAGAACAACTTACCTTGTGACAACTAGAACAACTTACCTTGTGACAACTAGAACAACTTACCTTGTGACAACTAGAACAACTTACCTTGTGACAACTAGAACAACTTACCTTGTGACAACTAGAACAACTTACCTTGTGACAACTAGAACAACTTACCTTGTGACAACTAGAACAACTTACCTTGTGACAACTAGAACAACTTACCTTGTGACAACTAGAACAACTTACCTTGTGACAACTAGAACAACTTACCTTGTGACAACTAGAACAACTTACCTTGTGACAACTAGAACAACTTACCTTGTGACAACTAGAACAACTTACCTTGTGACAACTAGAACAACTTACCTTGTGACAACTAGAACAACTTACCTTGTGACAACTAGAACAACTTACCTTGTGACAACTAGAACAACTTACCTTGTGACAACTAGAACAACTTACCTTGTGACAACTAGAACAACTTACCTTGTGACAACTAGAACAACTTACCTTGTGACAACTAGAACTGAACTATGAACAACTTACCTTGTGACAACTAGAACAACTTACCTTGTGACAACTAGAACAACTTACCTTGTGACAACTAGAACAACTTACCTTGTGACAACTAGAACAACTTACCTTGTGACAACTAGAACAACTTACCTTGTGACAACTAGAACAACTTACCTTGTGACAACTAGAACAACTTACCTTGTGACAACTAGAACAACTTACCTTGTGACAACTAGAACAACTTACCTTGTGACAACTAGAACAACTTACCTTGTGACAACTAGAACAACTTACCTTGTGACAACTAGAACAACTTACCTTGTGACAACTAGAACAACTTACCTTGTGACAACTAGAACAACTTACCTTGTGACAACTAGAACAACTTACCTTGTGACAACTAGAACAACTTACCTTGTGACAACTAGAACAACTTACCTTGTGACAACTAGAACAACTTACCTTGTGACAACTAGAACAACTTACCTTGTGACAACTAGAACAACTTACCTTGTGACAACTAGAACAACTTACCTTGTGACAACTAGAACAACTTACCTTGTGACAACTAGAACAACTTACCTTGTGACAACTAGAACAACTTACCTTGTGACAACTAGAACAACTTACCTTGTGACAACTAGAACAACTTACCTTGTGACAACTAGAACAACTTACCTTGTGACAACTAGAACAACTTACCTTGTGACAACTAGAACAACTTACCTTGTGACAACTAGAACAACTTACCTTGTGACAACTAGAACAACTTACCTTCTGACAACAATAGAACAACTTACCTTTGACAACTAGAACAACTTACCTTGTGACAACTAGAACAACTTACCTTGTGACAACTAGAACAACTTACCTTGTGACAACTAGAACAACTTACCTTGTGACAACTAGAACAACTTACCTTGTGACAACTAGAACAACTTACCTTGTGACAACTAGAACAACTTACCTTGTGACAACTAGAACAACTTACCTTGTGACAACTAGAACAACTTACCTTGTGACAACTAGAACAACTTACCTTGTGACAACTAGAACAACTTACCTTGTGACAACTAGAACAACTTACCTTGTGACAACTAGAACAACTTACCTTGTGACAACTAGAACAACTTACCTTGTGACAACTAGAACAACTTACCTTGTGACAACTAGAACAACTTACCTTGTGACAACTAGAACAACTTACCTTGTGACAACTAGAACAACTTACCTTGTGACAACTAGAACAACTTACCTTGTGACAACTAGAACAACTTACCTTGTGACAACTAGAACAACTTACCTTGTGACAACTAGAACAACTTACCTTGTGACAACTAGAACAACTTACCTTGTGACAACTAGAACAACTTACCTTGTGACAACTAGAACAACTTACCTTGTGACAACTAGAACAACTTACCTTGTGACAACTAGAACAACTTACCTTGTGACAACTAGAACAACTTACCTTGTGACAACTAGAACAACTTACCTTGTGACAACTAGAACAACTTACCTTGTGACAACTAGAACAACTTACCTTGTGACAACTAGAACAACTTACCTTGTGACAACTAGAACAACTTACCTTGTGACAACTAGAACAACTTACCTTGTGACAACTAGAACAACTTACCTTGTGACAACTAGAACAACTTACCTTGTGACAACTAGAACAACTTACCTTGTGACAACTAGAACAACTTACCTTGTGACAACTAGAACAACTTACCTTGTGACAACTAGAACAACTTACCTTGTGACAACTAGAACAACTTACCTTGTGACAACTAGAACAACTTACCTTGTGACAACTAGAACAACTTACCTTGTGACAACTAGAACAACTTACCTTGTGACAACTAGAACAACTTACCTTGTGACAACTAGAACAACTTACCTTGTGACAACTAGAACAACTTACCTTCTGACAACTAGAACAACTTACCTTGTGACAACTAGAACAACTTACCTTGTGACAACTAGAACAACTTACCTTGTGACAACTAGAACAACTTACCTTGTGACAACTAGAACAACTTACCTTGTGACAACTAGAACAACTTACCTTGTGACAACTAGAACAACTTACCTTGTGACAACTAGAACAACTTACCTTGTGACAACTAGAACAACTTACCTTGTGACAACTAGAACAACTTACCTTGTGACAACTAGAACAACTTACCTTGTGACAACTAGAACAACTTACCTTGTGACAACTAGAACAACTTACCTTGTGACAACTAGAACAACTTACCTTGTGACAACTAGAACAACTTACCTTCTGACAACTAGAACAACTTACCTTGTGACAACTAGAACAACTTACCTTGTGACAACTAGAACAACTTACCTTGTGACAACTAGAACAACTTACCTTGTGACAACTAGAACAACTTACCTTGTGACAACTAGAACAACTTACCTTGTGACAACTAGAACAACTTACCTTGTGACAACTAGAACAACTTACCTTGTGACAACTAGAACAACTTACCTTGTGACAACTAGAACAACTTACCTTGTGACAACTAGAACAACTTACCTTGTGACAACTAGAACAACTTACCTTGTGACAACTAGAACAACTTACCTTGTGACAACTAGAACAACTTACCTTGTGACAACTAGAACAACTTACCTTGTGACAACTAGAACAACTTACCTTGTGACAACTAGAACAACTTACCTTGTGACAACTAGAACAACTTACCTTGTGACAACTAGAACAACTTACCTTGTGACAACTAGAACAACTTACCTTGTGACAACTAGAACAACTTACCTTGTGACAACTAGAACAACTTACCTTGTGACAACTAGAACAACTTACCTTGTGACAACTAGAACAACTTACCTTGTGACAACTAGAACAACTTACCTTGTGACAACTAGAACAACTTACCTTGTGACAACTAGAACAACTTACCTTGTGACAACTAGAACAACTTACCTTGTGACAACTAGAACAACTTACCTTGTGACAACTAGAACAACTTACCTTGTGACAACTAGAACAACTTACCTTGTGACAACTAGAACAACTTACCTTGTGACAACTAGAACAACTTACCTTGTGACAACTAGAACAACTTACCTTGTGACAACTAGAACAACTTACCTTGTGACAACTAGAACAACTTACCTTGTGACAACTAGAACAACTTACCTTGTGACAACTAGAACAACTTACCTTGTGACAACTAGAACAACTTACCTTGTGACAACTAGAACAACTTACCTTGTGACAACTAGAACAACTTACCTTGTGACAACTAGAACAACTTACCTTGTGACAACTAGAACAACTTACCTTTGACAACTACCTTGTGACAACTAGAACAACTTACCTTGTGACAACTAGAACAACTTACCTTGTGACAACTAGAACAACTTACCTTCTGACAACTAGAACAACTTACCTTGTGACAACTAGAACAACTTACCTTGTGACAACTAGAACAACTTACCTTGTGACAACTAGAACAACTTACCTTGTGACAACTAGAACAACTTACCTTGTGACAACTAGAACAACTTACCTTGTGACAACTAGAACAACTTACCTTGTGACAACTAGAACAACTTACCTTGTGACAACTAGAACAACTTACCTTGTGACAACTAGAACAACTTACCTTGTGACAACTAGAACAACTTACCTTGTGACAACTAGAACAACTTACCTTGTGACAACTAGAACAACTTACCTTGTGACAACTAGAACAACTTACCTTGTGACAACTAGAACAACTTACCTTGTGACAACTAGAACAACTTACCTTGTGACAACTAGAACAACTTACCTTGTGACAACTAGAACAACTTACCTTGTGACAACTAGAACAACTTACCTTGTGACAACTAGAACAACTTACCTTGTGACAACTAGAACAACTTACCTTGTGACAACTAGAACAACTTACCTTGTGACAACTAGAACAACTTACCTTGTGACAACTAGAACAACTTACCTTGTGACAACTAGAACAACTTACCTTGTGACAACTAGAACAACTTACCTTCTGACAACTAGAACAACTTACCTTGTGACAACTAGAACAACTTACCTTGTGACAACTAGAACAACTTACCTTGTGACAACTAGAACAACTTACCTTGTGACAACTAGAACAACTTACCTTGTGACAACTAGAACAACTTACCTTCTGACAACTAGAACAACTTACCTTGTGACAACTAGAACAACTTACCTTGTGACAACTAGAACAACTTACCTTGTGACAACTAGAACAACTTACCTTGTGACAACTAGAACAACTTACCTTGTGACAACTAGAACAACTTACCTTGTGACAACTAGAACAACTTACCTTGTGACAACTAGAACAACTTACCTTGTGACAACTAGAACAACTTACCTTGTGACAACTAGAACAACTTACCTTGTGACAACTAGAACAACTTACCTTGTGACAACTAGAACAACTTACCTTGTGACAACTAGAACAACTTACCTTGTGACAACTAGAACAACTTACCTTGTGACAACTAGAACAACTTACCTTGTGACAACTAGAACAACTTACCTTGTGACAACTAGAACAACTTACCTTGTGACAACTAGAACAACTTACCTTCTGACAACTAGAACAACTTACCTTCTGACAACTAGAACAACTTACCTTGTGACAACTAGAACAACTTACCTTGTGACAACTAGAACAACTTACCTTGTGACAACTAGAACAACTTACCTTGTGACAACTAGAACAACTTACCTTGTGACAACTAGAACAACTTACCTTGTGACAACTAGAACAACTTACCTTGTGACAACTAGAACAACTTACCTTGTGACAACTAGAACAACTTACCTTGTGACAACTAGAACAACTTACCTTGTGACAACTAGAACAACTTACCTTGTGACAACTAGAACAACTTACCTTGTGACAACTAGAACAACTTACCTTGTGACAACTAGAACAACTTACCTTGTGACAACTAGAACAACTTACCTTGTGACAACTAGAACAACTTACCTTGTGACAACTAGAACAACTTACCTTGTGACAACTAGAACAACTTACCTTGTGACAACTAGAACAACTTACCTTGTGACAACTAGAACAACTTACCTTGTGACAACTAGAACAACTTACCTTGTGACAACTAGAACAACTTACCTTGTGACAACTAGAACAACTTACCTTGTGACAACTAGAACAACTTACCTTGTGACAACTAGAACAACTTACCTTGTGACAACTAGAACAACTTACCTTGTGACAACTAGAACAACTTACCTTGTGACAACTAGAACAACTTACCTTGTGACAACTAGAACAACTTACCTTGTGACAACTAGAACAACTTACCTTGTGACAACTAGAACAACTTACCTTGTGACAACTAGAACAACTTACCTTGTGAC
>OZ038314.1:28673388-28742112 GCA_964035775.1 Osedax frankpressi
TATATGATACCATTGTACTATTAAGTCTATAGATAACTGTATATAGTGGTCTATTTCGATATTGGTGGTATTGTATTTTAAAATATACATTTCAATTTTGTTTCGAAAATTTGAAACTATTGGTTTTGGATTAATATCAATATTAATTATAATATCCTAATATATTTGAAAAGAAAATGAAAATATTATAATCAATTTAATATTAATATAGAATTAATATTGAATTATTATTATATAGAATTATAATTATAATATAGAATTATTTATAGAAATTTCCATGGGTGTTAGATGCTAGATTCCTATCACATTTATCAAACTTATTAATATATACTTATTAAATATATGAAATTTGTCGTGAAGTAATATTGTTGATTTCAAAACGAAAACATAAAATATAACAATATCATTTTGAATATAAATTCTATTAATACATTGGTATTTAATGGTTTTAAAATGTAATCTATGTATTTCATTCAATCATTACTAATTTTACATATACTAGATAGTACTACTCCAGATATTTCAATTCGAAAATATGTTATTTGCAGTTAATTAACAGTATTACTTATATATATATATAGTATCATCTAGTATATGTAAATATTGCAATGATTATATATATATATATTTATGTTTTACGTATGTAATCACTGTTATTAATTGAGTGTTAATCATTTATATAAGTATATGTATGTAACTTCTATCACTTAAAAATATATGAATTCATCTATACATCTATCCATGCATTCTAGAATAAATGTATAAAATATAAATAATTAACTTTGATCTAATTACATTCACTATATGTTTTTATTTAGTTGTTATATATAATATATTTCATTTATATTTAACCATATGTATCGCTATAAGGTAGCCAGTTATAGAATATAATCAAAAGGAATATAATCAATAGGAATATATATTATAATATATTATAATATACAACAAGCTATTATAGTCTACATAATATTTAATATATCGATACAAATGATAATAAATATAATAATTTTAAATGTAATTAATCTATGCATGACATATATTCATGAACATAATCTATGATGATTGTTAATATGTTTTATTAATTTATTCTCTATGTTTTTCTATTTAATAATTTAAAAAATAATTTTCTAAATTATTGTGTTTTATATAAGTTAATATAAATAAATTAATAATTAAAATTTATGATATATACCAAATAGATTATATATGTCTTATATATACATATTAGAAAATATATTATTTACTATTATAGATACTATATACTCATTTATTTTGTAATCAAATATATACATCGGATATACATATTTATAATGAATAAATAATCCATGGTAATAAAAAAGATAAAAATATAAAAATTTCCCGTAATATTCACACATGTCAGGTTCAACAACAAATTGAAACATATGCATATGCATTTTGATGAAACTTTTCTATCATACAAACTCCGAGATGCCATAAATACAATCACCATATTCTTTACAAAATTAATTATAACAACCTTCACAACATAGGTTGTCAATCTGTGCCAATCTCTCCTGCAATAAAAGTCGACGTAATTTCCAATACAACATCTGGAGCATTTTCTCCCATTTCTCATTCTACACCATCGGTTTCGGCTTCGGTACACAATGGTTCCGGTGTTGTAGTGTTACCTCCGCCATCCTGTTCTAAAGAACACAATGGCAAGTCGTCTAAGTCTGGATCTGATTCGAAGAAAAAGAAATCCTCTGCATGGTATAATGTTAGTCAGACAATTATTTCCTTAAATATTTGCTTTCAAAAGTTTTTAAATTTTTAATTAAACATAAATTAATAAATTTTTTTGGTAATAGGTTAATCGAAATAAGAGTATATATCATGAATAATATTGTAGGTATTGAGTCCTACCTATAAATCGAAGAGTGAAGATTTTAAAAGAATATTTAAAGATGTTCCGAACGAGGAAAGATTAATCATTGGTTTGCAATTTACTAATTATTAACAGCAATATTATTTATAGATCATTATTAATAACATCATAGCTAAGCTCTGTATACCATAAATGATGTTTATAGCAGTTTCCATTTCTGCTATTTAATAATCCGCATGCGAATTCAATATATATTAATTAATTTGCTGCAATGTATGAATTTATGTTTAGATTAATATTAAATAACTGAACTACATTGATAAATCATTACAAATATAGTCTTTTTATTAGTACATATAATTACTTTGAAATTAATACATCCATAGTGAGAAATAGATTTCTTTCTTTCTAAGAAAATATATATTTTTAACTTAGTTGCAAATTAATCATAATAATTTTTCAATTAAGAGTTTATTTTTAAATAATATCATATTAAATATACCATTTTTATTTATTTAGACTGTTTTAATTATTACTCTTTTATTAAATCCTTATTTTAAATCTATTATTGGTTCTATTTAAAATCCGCATTTAAACTTGATTCTGTTTTACCACAATTCAATACCTCAGATTACTCGTGTGCACTGCAGAAAGATATCCTGATCCAGGGTAGACTTTACGTATCTCAGAACTTCATCTGCTTCTATGCCAACATATTCAGATGGGAGACTGTGGTAAGCAGACTACGGCATGCTGCGATGTACACCTATTTGTAGCTCTTCTGAACTATGACCTTTACCTACTAACTGTCTATAATTATCCGCAATTAGTATTCCGAGAATCGATAACAACCAAATGTAATAATTGAATATGAAAAACACATAATACGACGTCGATATCTATTTATAGATCGACATATAGTATAGAGGACAATACCTATCTATCTATCGCGGGTATTCTCCTCGGCCAGCTAACCGACCACTTGACCCCCGCAGTTGACCATACGAATCGACGACATCACGTCGATTACGAAGGAGCGCACGGCTCGCGTGATTCCCAACGCCATTCAGATCGCCACCGCCGAGGACAAGTTCTTTTTTTCGTCGTTCGGAGCTCGCGACAAGACTCACATAGTTCTGTTTCGTCTTTGGCACAATTGCCTGCTCGACCAGGTACGTCGTCGATTACGCCCGACTCTAATGCTTCATTAATTCTCCGGTTTCACTGCTATATATTTCCTTTTCATTTTCTGTTAGTGTCGAATCTCTTCTTTGCTACGCTGCTTTACTAATTTCTTTTTGAATTTTCATTTCATTTCAAAAAATTTATTTTTCAATATTTACTCATTTTGATACAAATTAAATAATATTGAACTCAAGTTACAATAATATATAATTAATTTTGTATATTTAATAATTAAAATAAGAACAGAATTGTTAAGGAAACATTTTTTTTATAGAAATAATTCATTTTGACTATAAAAAATAATATTATTATTTATACAAATTATATCTACTTTATTATATACATCTTAATATCCTATCAGTTCATATTTGTAATAGTATTAAATTGATAAAATGTGCTTAATTTTATTACTACTTAATATTTGATACATTTATATAACCAAATTAATTGAATTCTATCTATTTTAAGATTATATACATACATAGTATCTAAATATTAAGGATATCAAATTATAAATATATTTAATATTAATATTACAATTGTTCCTTGAATGCTATTTTTTTACTATATTATTTATTTAATTTATATAATGAATTTTATGGTGAATTCAATTATTGTCAAAAATATTATCTATTTACTTTATATTTTTCGTTTAATATTAATAGAAAATATATTTTTAAAAATACTCACACATTAAGAATATTTTAAATATATCCATTTTTGTACAATTAATATCCTTAATTACTTTTATTTCTTATAGAATTATTCTAAATTATTTTTGAATTTAAAAATAATGTTATACTTATTTACTGATGGGTTTGATTATATCATAAGAATCATTCTCAATATTCAATATCAATTTTAATTATATAATGAGTATTAACTAAATATTCCTATATAAAATCTGGGTATTAATCTTCTAAAATTACAATATTTAACTATCAGATTCTCATAATATTTATTATTTCTTTATAGTAAAACAGTAAAATTTCAGTATACAATTTTGTATTAAATTTGCATTAAAAAATGATTAATAAATTTGATCTCTAAAACATAAAATATACATTTTTTTTCAATATTTTACATCGATTCGACCATATTTTCTCTCTCGTGTCCAGCCTCTATCCACTAATGATCAATGGCGATGGGTGCACTATAACTATGGAGACGACCTGCACTTGACCTCTTCAGATGACGACTATATCGCTGCCCCCTATCTTCTCGACAAGAAACATAACAGGAAGTTACCCTTTTCTCCGAATGGCTCTGCTGCTGGAATGGCCGTTTCAGGAGATTTGCCGGTTTGATACAATCCCTTCTAGTACTCTATAGCAGTCTGTAAGTGCAATTGATTAACCATTACATAACAAAATGTGCTTTTAATTAATACAAAGGCTGACTTTTGAATATATTAATTTTGAATAAATTTGACTTCGAATTTTTATGATTGTAAATATTCATGATTATTTGATGTATGTATTCAATGAGATTAAGGAAATAATTTGGTTGTATTCATTTGTGTATTAGAGCACAGTAGACATTATAGTTGCCTTTTTAATCTTTATTGCTTTGCTATTAATATTCTCACCTATGTATATAATAACATTAATTAAGATTATTATTGATTTTTAAAATATTTTCAAATGTTTACAAAATAATTTTAAGATTTTGAAAAATATATGTAATTATATATATTTGTATATATTCTATATGTAATTATATATATATTTTATATGATTTCTAAAATCTTTATATAATATATAAATATATATAAATATAATATAAATCGTTTAAATATATACACTATTTATTTATATATAAATATATATACTATTTATTTATATATAAATATATCATCAGCTATTAGCATAATTTATTATATGTGAATATATATAATGTAGTCAGTATGTTATATTGTATACTTCCATGCTTTATTATTTATATATATATACATATTTTTTTATTTCAAAACTAGTGTTGCCCCCTAGTTTTGAAAATTTACTATATTAAAAAACTCTATTTCTCTCTGTCCATCGCTATATATAGCTGTACAGTTGTAAAATTTGAGTCACCACTATACATAGGCTGTTTTTACTCTTCGTATTTTTATCACCTTAAATATCTACACTTTTCGAGTAAATTCAATATACTCTCAAATATTGCCGGACTGTGTTTAAGTAACTATTTAATATTCAGCGCATTCGTTGACATGTGCATAAGTGGATATTGTGCAGTCGGCAGTAGAGTAATTATCTGCGTTATCCATTCCGACCCTCGCTATTGTCTCGGCTCTAGCAATTGTAGTGTTAAGTGAGTATGTGTATCTCTCTACATCTGCTAGATTACCCGTTAAGTTTACGACACGATGACATCGTCTTGCATTGAAACATATCCATAGGACCGTTATATTTCCCTTCTCTACTCCCTCCCCTACTCCCTCCTATACTCCATTGCCAACTCCCTTGCCTACTCCCTTGCCTACTCCCTCCCCTACTCCCTCCTATACTCCCTTGCCTACTCCCTTGCCTACTCCCTTGCCTACTCCCTTGACTACTCCCTTGACTGCTCCCTTGCCTATTCCTACCCTTATTACCTCCCCTACTCTATTACCCTATTCCTTCGCCCTCTTATACCCTCCTCCATTTCACTACACTCCCTGTTCAATTCCCAGAGCCACTATTATTACTTTCATTCTCTCGTTTATTACAGCATCTCCTCGGTTATATCATCTCTTCTCACCACTCTCCTCCTCTTCATATTAGCTTATTGTTTCTCTTCCCACCACCCCTCTACCTTCCCTCACTGTTCCTTCCCTCTTCCCTTGCGTGCCCAGTAACTCCCCCCGTACCCTACCCGGTCGTCCATCCTTCCCTTCATGTCCCACACGATGATTAAGAAGATAACTCCGCGTGCCCTGCGCCGCGATAAACGGTCAAGCGATGGACATCCCATCGCCAGCCACACCCTGCTCGTCCAGGACACCTTGATCGGAGTGGTCAGCCAAGGATGGCACAGCGAGCCGCCCTCGCGATCCTCTTCATTGGTTGTTATCTTGTCTTTCGGACCATCTCTCCACTATATGTTCTATTCGATTTCCTCTCTACACCAGTATAGGGTTATATCATTTTAGTGCTTCATTAGAATTGTTATTAGAATATATTTATTATTATTAAAGAAAATAGCATTGCCATAAATATATATTAGTATATATATATATATATATATATATATATATATATATATATAATACATAGATCCTAGAGTTGATATTTGGTATTTATACCAGCAATATATAGATGCATTATTATGTTATTGTAATATTGTTTTATCATGCAATATTTTATTTTATCCATTATCTTGTCTTTATATTCTTGCAGTTCATTTTATGATGGCGAAATTTCTAGGAATTATAAATAGATTATAATGTTATTTACATTTCAAACATATATATATATATATATTAATATATATATATATATAATATATATATGTGTGTGCATAAATATGAATGCATTTATTTGAAAAAAGGTATATTAAATTAATAGTGCCATTTTTGATGATAAGATCATTGTATTTATATGTAACTAACCAGTATCTAGGTGTTTTCATTTTTTGTGTTACATAATTTCTTTTATATTATTTTTTATTTATGTTTACACATCATAGAATTTTACAAAACTATTACATCACTGTGTTTGCTGGACATTTTCTATTTACTTTATTATTGGCATAGTAAATATATTAATGTATATTAATGAAAATTAATGAATATTAATATATATTAATTAATGAATATTATCATTTAATAATTAGATAATGATGCATATTAATGATATGTGAAACTATCAAAATAATTATATCCAATACAAAATAATTATTTTATATTTTACAAAATACAATAAATAATAAAAAATTAGTTATAATATTATTTTGTTAAATTATATAATCGCGTTTGTTATATTCACTATACATATTATGTTTACCTATATTCCAACTGTTTTGTACGTTACATTATAAACTGATATTATTTTGTTTTTTATTTCATTTTTAAATCACTAACTAAACGTAAATTACGCCAGTAAATTATATTAATCATCGATACATTGGAGATTTTGCTGTATTTACATTATGAACTATCATAACGGATTCGATTACAATATACTGTATATTGTTATGCAATACATGTTACATAATTAATGAACTTAATATGATCTGCATTATTCATTTACTTCAGATATTTCAACTTGTATGTGAATTTGCGGTACAGAAATATAATTCCTCTATATTTAATATTGATGCATGCATCTTAATGTGCCAACCATATTGATTTGTTATTCTCTCTCAGATACCTGTACCTTACACTATGTGCACTGTTACTGTAGTTAATTAATTAAATAGAGTTTGCTGCCACTAAAACCATGCCAAGCTTACATATATACATATATATATATAACTATATAACTATATATATATATATATATATAGTTATACTAACTATAGAATAACTGTATAATATACAATATAGTATAATATTATAATAGTATTGTTACTAAATACACATTTTATATTACAGTTGATTTTACATTTTTATAATAAATATTCTAATAATATTTTTAATTTATACATTTTAATATATTTTCTATACAAATTTAAGGAACTAATAAATTGTGTTTACAAATTTATAAACCTACTATTTAGTTTTCTTTTGTGTCTGTATTTGTCCCAATTTGTATCATTTTATACATGTTAAATAATTTAAACACTATTATATAATATATAGTATATTAGTATTTACTAGAAATACAATATAATATAATATATATTATATACTATATACTATCTTATGTATTAATAATGTTAATATATCATATAATGACTTTTCGTCATTACCAAGAAAACAATAAAATTAATAATGTTTTAATAAATACAAATTTAGAAATACAAAACCCTGAGTACACAATACACTGAGTACACAATACACTGAGTACACAATACACTGACTACACAATACACTGACTACACAATACACTGACTACACAATACACTGACTATACAATACATTGACTGCATCTATATTACTGAATTTACATTCCCAAATAGAACATAAATCTATAATCTAATAAAGTGTACCACTTTAACTTCTATACTAGATGCCAATTATCATTCTTAAAACACTACATTCATTCATATCCCTAACAATACATCACTTGTTTAATTTAATTAACGATAAATCATGCATCCTCGTTTAATTTAAAGACAATATAATAAGACTACTACTCAAAAAATCCAAAACCAAGATAAATTAAATTAAAAATAACAAACTAATATCCTACCTACACTAGCCAAGACACTTGAATGTATAATCATTTGACAAATTACCTACAAACACTTTCCTAACACTTAAATAAATATAATTTGCACAATAAATTTCTATTAGGATCCAGAAAATATTACTCTACTGCAATTGCACTTCCACGTATTACTTTAGTTACTGACCAACTACAAAATATTGCATACCAACCTTTAACCTTGAGATTTTCATAAGTTTGATCGTGACATGCAAAGCCAGACATTACTTAACATTATATACTCACTGGAAAGTTACTTTCTCAATCGCATCTATAATATTAAACTAGAATTTACATTCAATAAACTACTCCTGGTTTTTGTAGTCCCGCAAAGCTCTATACTTGGATCTATTCTATGCTCTTTCTGCAGCACACCTCAAGAATATATATTTGATAAATACTTTATGATTTCTTACTATCTGTGGCAGTTATATCGCTGAAAACTAACACACGAATGAAACACAAATTTGTATTGATAACTGGATGTGCATACACAACTTACAGCTAATCTCTGCTGAACTAGACATAAACATTAATATATCAACATTTCCACTAATTACACTTGGCAATAAAATAATACCACGAACAAACTAAATGCAGTTCTAGTAATTACATAACCGATGACATAACCCACCGGAAAAAATAATGACCTAAACAAAAATACTTACTTCAAACTCTACCAAATTATGTAAAATATGGAAATCATTTCCTGTTGAGTACCAAGCTATTTACAAATGCAATGATTTTCTCCCATCTTGACTACGGTTCAATACTATTAATAAAGCCATCGCAAGCACATTTATGGCTACTTAACAGAATCATAAATTTACAACCAGTTTTAAATAAATGTAAATACAATATCAATACTACTGACTACTTGCATTCATATAAGAAAAACTTACCTTCTGACAACTAGAACAACTTACCTTCTGACAACTAGAACAACTTACCTTCTGACAACTAGAACAACTTACCTTCTGACAACTAGAACAACTTACCTTCTGACAACTAGAACAACTTACCTTGTGACAACTAGAACAACTTACCTTCTGACAACTAGAACAACTTACCTTCTGACAACTAGAACAACTTACCTTGTGACAACTAGAACAACTTACCTTGTGACAACTAGAACAACTTACCTTCTGACAACTAGAACAACTTACCTTGTGACAACTAGAACAACTTACCTTGTGACAACTAGAACAACTTACCTTGTGACAACTAGAACAACTTACCTTCTGACAACTAGAACAACTTACCTTGTGACAACTAGAACAACTTACCTTGTGACAACTAGAACAACTTACCTTGTGACAACTAGAACAACTTACCTTGTGACAACTAGAACAACTTACCTTGTGACAACTAGAACAACTTACCTTGTGACAACTAGAACAACTTACCTTGTGACAACTAGAACAACTTACCTTGTGACAACTAGAACAACTTACCTTGTGACAACTAGAACAACTTACCTTGTGACAACTAGAACAACTTACCTTGTGACAACTAGAACAACTTACCTTGTGACAACTAGAACAACTTACCTTGTGACAACTAGAACAACTTACCTTGTGACAACTAGAACAACTTACCTTGTGACAACTAGAACAACTTACCTTGTGACAACTAGAACAACTTACCTTGTGACAACTAGAACAACTTACCTTGTGACAACTAGAACAACTTACCTTGTGACAACTAGAACAACTTACCTTGTGACAACTAGAACAACTTACCTTGTGACAACTAGAACAACTTACCTTCTGACAACTAGAACAACTTACCTTGTGACAACTAGAACAACTTATCTTCTGACAACTAGAACAACTTACCTTGTGACAACTAGAACAACTTACCTTGTGACAACTAGAACAACTTACCTTGTGACAACTAGAACAACTTACCTTGTGACAACTAGAACAACTTACCTTGTGACAACTAGAACAACTTACCTTGTGACAACTAGAACAACTTACCTTGTGACAACTAGAACAACTTACCTTGTGACAACTAGAACAACTTACCTTGTGACAACTAGAACAACTTACCTTGTGACAACTAGAACAACTTACCTTGTGACAACTAGAACAACTTACCTTGTGACAACTAGAACAACTTACCTTGTGACAACTAGAACAACTTACCTTGTGACAACTAGAACAACTTACCTTGTGACAACTAGAACAACTTACCTTGTGACAACTAGAACAACTTACCTTGTGACAACTAGAACAACTTACCTTCTGACAACTAGAACAACTTACCTTGTGACAACTAGAACAACTTATCTTCTGACAACTAGAACAACTTACCTTGTGACAACTAGAACAACTTACCTTGTGACAACTAGAACAACTTACCTTGTGACAACTAGAACAACTTACCTTGTGACAACTAGAACAACTTACCTTCTGACAACTAGAACAACTTACCTTCTGACAACTAGAACAACTTACCTTGTGACAACTAGAACAACTTACCTTCTGACAACTAGAACAACTTACCTTGTGACAACTAGAACAACTTACCTTGTGACAACTAGAACAACTTACCTTGTGACAACTAGAACAACTTACCTTGTGACAACTAGAACAACTTACCTTGTGACAACTAGAACAACTTACCTTGTGACAACTAGAACAACTTACCTTGTGACAACTAGAACAACTTACCTTCTGACAACTAGAACAACTTACCTTGTGACAACTAGAACAACTTACCTTGTGACAACTAGAACAACTTACCTTCTGACAACTAGAACAACTTACCTTGTGACAACTAGAACAACTTACCTTCTGACAACTAGAACAACTTACCTTCTGACAACTAGAACAACTTACCTTGTGACAACTAGAACAACTTACCTTGTGACAACTAGAACAACTTACCTTCTGACAACTAGAACAACTTACCTTGTGACAACTAGAACAACTTACCTTGTGACAACTAGAACAACTTACCTTGTGACAACTAGAACAACTTACCTTCTGACAACTAGAACAACTTACCTTCTGACAACTAGAACAACTTACCTTCTGACAACTAGAACAACTTACCTTGTGACAACTAGAACAACTTACCTTGTGACAACTAGAACAACTTACCTTGTGACAACTAGAACAACTTACCTTCTGACAACTAGAACAACTTACCTTCTGACAACTAGAACAACTTACCTTGTGACAACTAGAACAACTTACCTTGTGACAACTAGAACAACTTACCTTGTGACAACTAGAACAACTTACCTTGTGACAACTAGAACAACTTACCTTGTGACAACTAGAACAACTTACCTTCTGACAACTAGAACAACTTACCTTGTGACAACTAGAACAACTTACCTTGTGACAACTAGAACAACTTACCTTGTGATAACTAGAACAACTTACCTTGTGACAACTAGAACAACTTACCTTCTGACAACTAGAACAACTTACCTTGTGACAACTAGAACAACTTACCTTGTGACAACTAGAACAACTTACCTTGTGACAACTAGAACAACTTACCTTGTGACAACTAGAACAACTTACCTTGTGACAACTAGAACAACTTACCTTGTGACAACTAGAACAACTTACCTTGTGACAACTAGAACAACTTACCTTGTGACAACTAGAACAACTTACCTTGTGACAACTAGAACAACTTACCTTGTGACAACTAGAACAACTTACCTTGTGACAACTAGAACAACTTACCTTGTGACAACTAGAACAACTTACCTTGTGACAACTAGAACAACTTACCTTGTGACAACTAGAACAACTTACCTTGTGACAACTAGAACAACTTACCTTGTGACAACTAGAACAACTTACCTTGTGACAACTAGAACAACTTACCTTGTGACAACTAGAACAACTTACCTTGTGACAACTAGAACAACTTACCTTGTGACAACTAGAACAACTTACCTTCTGACAACTAGAACAACTTACCTTGTGACAACTAGAACAACTTACCTTGTGACAACTAGAACAACTTACCTTGTGACAACTAGAACAACTTACCTTGTGACAACTAGAACAACTTACCTTGTGACAACTAGAACAACTTACCTTGTGACAACTAGAACAACTTACCTTGTGACAACTAGAACAACTTACCTTGTGACAACTAGAACAACTTACCTTGTGACAACTAGAACAACTTACCTTCTGACAACTAGAACAACTTACCTTGTGACAACTAGAATAACTTACCTTCTGACAACTAGAGCAACTTACCTTGTGACAACTAGAACAACTTACCTTGTGACAACTAGAACAACTTACCTTGTGACAACTAGAACAACTTACCTTGTGACAACTAGAACAACTTACCTTGTGACAACTAGAACAACTTACCTTGTGACAACTAGAACAACTTACCTTGTGACAACTAGAACAACTTACCTTGTGACAACTAGAACAACTTACCTTGTGACAACTAGAACAACTTACCTTGTGACAACTAGAACAACTTACCTTGTGATAACTAGAACAACTTACCTTGTGACAACTAGAACAACTTACCTTGTGACAACTAGAACAACTTACCTTGTGACAACTAGAACAACTTACCTTGTGACAACTAGAACAACTTACCTTGTGACAACTAGAACAACTTACCTTGTGACAACTAGAACAACTTACCTTGTGACAACTAGAACAACTTACCTTGTGACAACTAGAACAACTTACCTTGTGACAACTAGAACAACTTACCTTGTGACAACTAGAACAACTTACCTTGTGATAACTAGAACAACTTACCTTCTGACAACTAGAACAACTTACCTTGTGACAACTAGAACAACTTACCTTGTGACAACTAGAACAACTTACCTTGTGACAACTAGAACAACTTACCTTGTGACAACTAGAACAACTTACCTTGTGATAACTAGAACAACTTACCTTGTGACAACTAGAACAACTTACCTTGTGACAACTAGAACAACTTACCTTGTGACAACTAGAACAACTTACCTTCTGACAACTAGAACAACTTACCTTGTGACAACTAGAACAACTTACCTTGTGATAACTAGAACAACTTACCTTCTGACAACTAGAACAACTTACCTTGTGACAACTAGAACAACTTACCTTGTGACAACTAGAACAACTTACCTTCTGACAACTAGAACAACTTACCTTGTGACAACTAGAACAACTTACCTTCTGACAACTAGAACAACTTACCTTCTGACAACTAGAACAACTTACCTTCTGACAACTAGAACAACTTACCTTGTGACAACTAGAACAACTTACCTTGTGACAACTAGAACAACTTACCTTGTGACAACTAGAACAACTTACCTTCTGACAACTAGAACAACTTACCTTCTGACAACTAGAACAACTTACCTTGTGACAACTAGAACAACTTACCTTCTGACAACTAGAACAACTTACCTTGTGACAACTAGAACAACTTACCTTCTGACAACTAGAACAACTTACCTTGTGACAACTAGAACAACTTACCTTGTGACAACTAGAACAACTTACCTTGTGACAACTAGAACAACTTACCTTGTGACAACTAGAACAACTTACCTTGTGACAACTAGAACAACTTACCTTGTGACAACTAGAACAACTTACCTTATGACAACTAGAACAACTTACCTTGTGACAACTAGAACAACTTACCTTGTGACAACTAGAACAACTTACCTTGTGACAACTAGAACAACTTACCTTGTGACAACTAGAACAACTTACCTTGTGACAACTAGAACAACTTACCTTCTGACAACTAGAACAACTTACCTTGTGACAACTAGAACAACTTACCTTGTGACAACTAGAACAACTTACCTTGTGACAACTAGAACAACTTACCCTGTAACAACTAGAACAACTTACCTTGTGACAACTAGAACAACTTACCTTGTGACAACTAGAACAACTTACCTTGTGACAACTAGAACAACTTACCTTGTGACAACTAGAACAACTTACCTTGTGATAACTAGAACAACTTACCTTGTGACAACTAGAACAACTTACCTTGTGACAACTAGAACAACTTACCTTGTGACAACTAGAACAACTTACCTTGTGACAACTAGAACAACTTACCTTCTGACAACTAGAACAACTTACCTTCTGACAACTAGAACAACTTACCTTCTGACAACTAGAACAACTTACCTTGTGACAACTAGAACAACTTACCTTGTGACAACTAGAATAACTTACCTTCTGACAACTAGAGCAACTTACCTTGTGACAACTAGAACAACTTACCTTGTGACAACTAGAACAACTTACCTTGTGACAACTAGAACAACTTACCTTGTGACAACTAGAACAACTTACCTCGTGACAACTAGAACAACTTACCTCGTGACAACTAGAACAACTTACCTTGTGACAACTAGAACAACTTACCTTGTGACAACTAGAACAACTTACCTTGTGACAACTAGAACAACTTACCTTGTGACAACTAGAACAACTTACCTTGTGACAACTAGAACAACTTACCTTCTGACAACTAGAACAACTTACCTTGTGACAACTAGAACAACTTACCTTGTGACAACTAGAACAACTTACCTTGTGACAACTAGAACAACTTACCTTGTGACAACTAGAACAACTTACCTTGTGACAACTAGAACAACTTACCTTGTGACAACTAGAACAACTTACCTTCTGACAACTAGAACAACTTACCTTGTGACAACTAGAACAACTTACCTTGTGACAACTAGAACAACTTACCTTGTGACAACTAGAACAACTTACCTTCTGACAACTAGAACAACTTACCTTGTGACAACTAGAACAACTTACCTTCTGACAACTAGAACAACTTACCTTGTGACAACTAGAACAACTTACCTTCTGACAACTAGAACAACTTACCTTGTGACAACTAGAACAACTTACCTTCTGACAACTAGAACAACTTACCTTGTGACAACTAGAACAACTTACCTTGTGACAACTAGAACAACTTACCTTGTGACAACTAGAACAACTTACCTTGTGACAACTAGAACAACTTACCTTGTGACAACTAGAACAACTTACCTTCTGACAACTAGAACAACTTACCTTGTGACAACTAGAACAACTTACCTTGTGACAACTAGAACAACTTACCTTGTGACAACTAGAACAACTTACCTTGTGACAACTAGAACAACTTACCTTGTGACAACTAGAACAACTTACCTTGTGACAACTAGAACAACTTACCTTCTGACAACTAGAACAACTTACCTTGTGACAACTAGAACAACTTACCTTGTGACAACTAGAACAACTTACCTTCTGACAACTAGAACAACTTACCTTGTGACAACTAGAACAACTTACCTTCTGACAACTAGAACAACTTACCTTGTGACAACTAGAACAACTTACCTTGTGACAACTAGAACAACTTACCTTGTGACAACTAGAACAACTTACCTTCTGACAACTAGAACAACTTACCTTGTGACAACTAGAACAACTTACCTTGTGATAACTAGAACAACTTACCTTGTGACAACTAGAACAACTTACCTTGTGACAACTAGAACAACTTACCTTGTGACAACTAGAACAACTTACCTTGTGACAACTAGAACAACTTACCTTGTGACAACTAGAACAACTTACCTTGTGACAACTAGAACAACTTACCTTGTGACAACTAGAACAACTTACCTTGTGACAACTAGAACAACTTACCTTGTGACAACTAGAACAACTTACCTTGTGACAACTAGAACAACTTACCTTGTGACAACTAGAACAACTTACCTTCTGACAACTAGAACAACTTACCTTGTGACAACTAGAACAACTTACCTTGTGATAACTAGAACAACTTACCTTGTGACAACTAGAACAACTTACCTCGTGACAACTAGAACAACTTACCTCGTGACAACTAGAACAACTTACCTCGTGACAACTAGAACAACTTACCTCGTGACAACTAGAACAACTTACCTTGTGACAACTAGAACAACTTACCTTGTGACAACTAGAACAACTTACCTTGTGACAACTAGAACAACTTACCTCGTGACAACTAGAACAACTTACCTCGTGACAACTAGAACAACTTACCTTGTGACAACTAGAACAACTTACCTTGTGACAACTAGAACAACTTACCTTGTGACAACTAGAACAACTTACCTTGTGACAACTAGAACAACTTACCTTGTGACAACTAGAACAACTTACCTTCTGACAACTAGAACAACTTACCTTGTGACAACTAGAACAACTTACCTTGTGACAACTAGAACAACTTACCTTGTGACAACTAGAACAACTTACCTTGTGACAACTAGAACAACTTACCTTGTGACAACTAGAACAACTTACCTTGTGACAACTAGAACAACTTACCTTCTGACAACTAGAACAACTTACCTTGTGACAACTAGAACAACTTACCTTGTGACAACTAGAACAACTTACCTTGTGACAATTAGAACAACTTACCTTCTGACAACTAGAACAACTTACCTTGTGACAACTAGAACAACTTACCTTCTGACAACTAGAACAACTTACCTTGTGACAACTAGAACAACTTACCTTCTGACAACTAGAACAACTTACCTTGTGACAACTAGAACAACTTACCTTCTGACAACTAGAACAACTTACCTTGTGACAACTAGAACAACTTACCTTGTGACAACTAGAACAACTTACCTTGTGACAACTAGAACAACTTACCTTGTGACAACTAGAACAACTTACCTTGTGACAACTAGAACAACTTACCTTGTGACAACTAGAACAACTTACCTTGTGACAACTAGAACAACTTACCTTGTGACAACTAGAACAACTTACCTTCTGACAACTAGAACAACTTACCTCGTGACAACTAGAACAACTTACCTTGTGATAACTAGAACAACTTACCTCGTGACAACTAGAACAACTTACCTCGTGACAACTAGAACAACTTACCTCGTGACAACTAGAACAACTTACCTTGTGACAACTAGAACAACTTACCTTCTGACAACTAGAACAACTTACCTTGTGACAACTAGAACAACTTACCTTCTGACAACTAGAACAACTTACCTTGTGACAACTAGAACAACTTACCTTGTGACAACTAGAACAACTTACCTTGTGACAACTAGAACAACTTACCTTGTGACAACTAGAACAACTTACCTTCTGACAACTAGAACAACTTACCTTGTGACAACTAGAACAACTTACCTTGTGACAACTAGAACAACTTACCTTCTGACAACTAGAACAACTTACCTTGTGACAACTAGAACAACTTACCTTGTGACAACTAGAACAACTTACCTTGTGACAACTAGAACAACTTACCTTGTGACAACTAGAACAACTTACCTTGTGACAACTAGAACAACTTACCTTCTGACAACTAGAACAACTTACCTTGTGACAACTAGAACAACTTACCTTGTGACAACTAGAACAACTTACCTTGTGACAACTAGAACAACTTACCTTCTGACAACTAGAACAACTTACCTTGTGACAACTAGAACAACTTACCTTGTGACAACTAGAACAACTTACCTTCTGACAACTAGAACAACTTACCTTGTGACAACTAGAACAACTTACCTTGTGACAACTAGAACAACTTACCTTGTGACAACTAGAACAACTTACCTTCTGACAACTAGAACAACTTACCTTCTGACAACTAGAACAACTTACCTTGTGACAACTAGAACAACTTACCTTGTGACAACTAGAACAACTTACCTTGTGACAACTAGAACAACTTACCTTGTGACAACTAGAACAACTTACCTTGTGACAACTAGAACAACTTACCTTCTGACAACTAGAACAACTTACCTTGTGACAACTAGAACAACTTACCTTGTGACAACTAGAACAACTTACCTTGTGACAACTAGAACAACTTACCTTGTGACAACTAGAACAACTTACCTTCTGACAACTAGAACAACTTACCTTGTGACAACTAGAACAACTTACCTTCTGACAACTAGAACTAGTAATTGTGTTCCTATTAACACTTTTGAAGATAATGATGCATGTTATTATTAAATATTAGTTCTAATAAGTCTTAATCAATCAATAATATATACTATATGTTATATACTATATATTATATACTATATGTTATATACTATATATTATATACTATATATTATATACTATAAATTATATACTATATATTATATAGTATATACTATATAGTATATACTATATAGTATATACTATATAGTACGTACTATATAGTATGTACTATATAGTATATACTATATACTACATAACAGATCATATGTTATACTTACTATTCTAAAAAGAATTCTTTTGTCTATGGTCACTGAAGCAGACTATAGATAGAAATACAATTACAACAGTGAACATCTCATAACTGTCTATTGCAGTTTCTGTCAAATTCACCTAAATTCTATTATATTCTATTCCTTTGTAAAATATGACATATTTTCTCTATTATTTACATGTAGTGGAAGTCCTTTTGTATGTCCTTCCTCTACATTCATCTCACGTGCTTTTTTAATATATATATATATATATATATATATATTGAATGCAAGATGTATACATCTGTATTATATTAAATGGTTCTCGAAAGCATAAATACATATATCTAAATAATAGACATTAAACAATAATAACAATAATAACAAATAATATGTTTCTTAATTGTGATATTTATTCTTATTAATTGATTATTTTTAGTTGTTAATTTATAATATTTTTTATTATAAATGTATGTTATAAATATATGCACATAAAGTATATATATATATATATTTATATATATATATATATTTATATATATATATATATATTTATATATATATATATATATATATATATATATTGCATATATATTTATATATATAAAATTATAATTAGAATGAAGCTATAGTATAAACTATTGTATAAGCTATAGTATAAGCTATATTATAGGATATAGTATAGGCTATATTATAGGCTATAGCATAGGCTATAGTATAAGCTATATAATAGGCTATAGAATAGGCTATAGTATAATCAATTGCATGAAAGCTAAATTTGTAACGGATATGTAATTATATAAACCAACGTTGGTTTATATAATTACATATCCGTTACTAATTTAGCTTTCATGCAATTGATTATACTATAGCCTATTCTATAGCTTATATTATAGCCTATAATATAGCTTATACTATAGCCTATAGCCTATACTATAGCTTATACTATAGTTTATACTATAATGTATACTATAGTATATACTATAGTTTATACTATATCTTATATGGGATGAAAATGCATGCCTTTAATAAAATAATAATTAAGATAATGTAAAACGCATCGTCCACTCGTAAGAAAAGGGCTATTATTGTTAGTAGTGAATACGTACAGTGATAAGTTATATGTTAGCGGTAATGTTAGACGAAGTGTTAGTGTTGAGGTAGCCCGAGGTTGTGTTGGAGCCGACGTTATGTCGAGGGGCCAGGAGTTACGTAACGTCGAACATTACCGTACAATATATATATATATATATATATATATATATAATGGAATCGCGAATAATGACATTTGATCTAATGTTGATACAGTTGATTACATCGCTATACCAGTTATTTCTGCCAGCGTAATTACATCTATCTCTCTAAATTATGCTCCAAGGTAATCCAGGCTACGCTTAATTCTATTTATACCAATGACTAGTTAAAGAAGGTTCATTTGTAAATAGGTGCATTACGCCTTTATTAATTCGATCTAATTCAATCTAATCTAAATTGTTACATAATTTTAAATTCAATATTATTTTGAGTCTGCCAGAATTTGTCATTAAAAATGAATTACAACATCTCTTTTATATTACTACATACAAGATTATTTAGATTATATCGCGTATGTATTAACAGATAGTCGATACCGATATATCGATTAGTTTACCAGTGTAGATATGATTAGTCTACGTATTATTTATCATCGATAGACAATACTATTAAATTAGCACGTTGACATCACTAGCAAGTTAGCACGTTGACATAACTATCAAGTTAGCACATTGACATCACTAGCAAGTTAGCACATTGGCATGACTATCAAGTTAGTACGTTGTCATCACAAGTTATCACTTTGACATCACTAGCAAGTTAGCACGTTGACATAACTATCAAGTTAGCACGTTGACATAATTATCAAGTTAGTACGTTGTCATCACTAGCAATTTAGCACATTGACATTACTAACAAGTTAGAACGTTGACATCACTAGCAATTTAGCATGTTGACATCACTAGCAAGTTAGCACGTTGGTATCACTTACAAGTTAGCACGTTGACCTAACTATCAAATTAGCACGTTGACATAACTATCAAGTTAGTACGTTTTCATCACTAGCATGTTAGTACGTTGACATCACTTACAAGTTAGCACGTTGACATCACTAGCAATTTAGCACGTTGACCTAACTATCAAATTAGCACGTTGACATCACTTACAAGTTAGCAAGTTGACATCACTAGCAATTTAGCACGTTGACCTAACTATCAAATTAGCACGTTGACATAAATATCAAGTTAGTACGTTATCATAACTAGTAAGTTAGCACGTTGACATCACTTACAAGTTAGCATATTGACATCACTAGTAAGTTAGCACATTGACATCACTATTAAGTTAGAACGTTAACATTACTTACAAGTTAGAACATTGACATCACTAGTAAGTGGCACGTTGACATCACTATCATGCCAATCACATTAACACTCGCATATAATGTTCAAGTTACTGATTTAGACTGACCAATGGTCAGTGACCATAGTGTGGCTTCTATTACATCTACCCCATAGATTGTCCTGCAAAATCATCCTAACTGATTACCATACTGACTGTACCGATTGAACTAATTCTCTAATTATGTGTAATAAATCCTGATGTACCTTCATTAATTACATATAATTAAACAAAATACAATACTACGGAATGTAGTTAATGTTTACCTCCCTGGATTCATTAATTTCATATCGGGAAGGAAATTATAATAGTATTTCGTAATTAACTTATTCATTTGCTATAAAATTGATAAAATGTATTAAGCATTTATTATAGCTTATATGTATGTATATATTTATATATATAAGTATATTTATATATAGAAGATGTTATATATGTTTAATAATATAGATATTATCTGCTAATTTTCGTAAAATACGAAGATTTTACATTCATTTATTATGTAACTTTATGTAAAAATGACTAGTTTTTAGTATTTTTCTATCATTGATAGAAAATATAAATTGTTTAATTAAATTTACCTATTAACTGTCTATACTGACAATTGTAACCATTAACAATAGAGGGATTGTTATTAGTCAGTTTGATTATAATCAATACATTGCACATGGCGTTCTTTACACTATAATTTTACTTTCTGTTTACCTATGAAATAATAACATATAACGCTATACACACTCACCCACTCAATCACCCACTCAACTACCCACTCTCCCACACTCACTCCCACACTCACTCTCACACTCACCCACTCAATAACCCACTCAACTACCCACTCTCCCACACTCACTCCCACACTCACTCTCACACTCACCCACTCAATCACCCACTCAACTACCCACTCTCCCACACTCACTCCCACACTCACTCTCACACTCACCCACTCAATAACCCACTCAACTACCCACTCTCCCACACTCACTCCCACACTCACTCTCACACTCACCCACTCAATCACCCACTCAACTACCCACTCTCCCACACTCACTCCCACACTCACTCTCACACTCACCCACTCAATCACCCACTCAACTACCCACTCTCCCACACTCACTCCCACACTCACTCTCACACTCACCCACTCAATCACCCACTCAACTACCCACTCTCCCACACTCACTCCCACACTCACTCTCACACTCACCCACTCAATCACCCACTCAACTACCCACACTCCCACACTTACACTCACCCACTCTTGCTATAAAATATTTATGTATAGAACATTAAAATTCTATATATTATATATCTTACTATTAATTACTATATATTATATATCTTACTATATATTCTATATATTATATATCTTACTATCAATTACTATATATTCTATATATTATATATCTTACTATCAATTACTATATATTACATGTGTTCTATACATTCATATCCTCTATTTCATTTACTTATGTTTAACAGGAATACATTAATAATCAGTACTTTAGTGTAAAAACAGTTAATTGATATTTATATCACTTAGATGATTTATCACTCCGAATTGAAAAATGACGTG
Source organism: Osedax frankpressi (assembly GCA_964035775.1). Classification (NCBI taxonomy): domain Eukaryota; kingdom Metazoa; phylum Annelida; class Polychaeta; order Sabellida; family Siboglinidae; genus Osedax; species Osedax frankpressi. The sequence continues at coordinate 28,696,050 of OZ038314.1, forward strand.
AACTCAATACAAATACAAATACAAATGCAAATATGCATTCGGTATTTCTATATCGAATCCGTATACGTAAATGTGTTAGATCACATTCATCCTGCAGTTAATTGTATTGTTTTATGATAGCTACGCGGGATGGGTTTGGTTACGGCGGATGTTTGTAACGTTACAGAACTTAATTACTCTGCATAGCTCGGTCTCTACGAAGCTCTAGTAACTCGAGTAACCATGACAACTGTAATCATTTTAGCAATTGACAAATAATAATATCAATTTCACCTGTGAACATATATTTCGCCATATTGTTATCTATTATTTAATTTGATTAGTGATCTGATTATATAACCAAAATATTGCATAATACATACTTCTTAATATAAATAATAGTGAATCATATTTAAATAATAATATTAGCGTGAATTCCTAGCATAGTTCCTTATGTCATAAACTATATATTATTATATGTTTATATTATCTTATGTTAATATATCTGTTACTGATAGATATATATATATATATATATATTAATATATATATATATATATAATATATATATATATATATATATATATATATATATATATATATATATACATATATATTAATATATATTTATATATATATGTATTGTATTTATATATTTGTTATTATTATTTATGTACCATTATGCAATATATAATGACTACATATCTGTACATAATGAACTTATCCCTACCCCTTTTAACTGACTAACTGCTCTCTGTACCTCCGCCAGGAACGCAGCGAAAGCGCTGGAGAACTACCGGACAAGGACGGTTGGCTAACGTCTTCGCTTCACAATCTGCCTCCGTCCGATATCCGCGAGGCCGAAACCGATTCCACGAAGACGGCAGCTGAGCCGACTGATCAAGCATCCGAGAATCCCGCAGCCATAAAACTCTCCAACGACGATCTCTTGAAGGTTCTGCCATTGCCCTCGCTTGAAATCACATGAAATCACTTGAAATCACATGAAATCACCATAATTCTATCGAACACTAAATATAATATAAATTTGTTATTTACGACAATATTTTGCAACAATAATTTGTTAACTTAATGTCCTTTTTATCCATAAACATTTTATTAATTGATAATCTCTTCCACCCGTCTAGGATTTAGAAATACACTGGGTATGCTTTTAATATTCATAAACCAACTGTCATACACTCTACGAACACTCTACCAACGCTCACCCACCCGTAAATATTCATAAAACAACAAATGTACTTGTTAATTGTAGATTTAATATAAAAACAGACAATCATAACAGCACATTAATAGATAGACACAAATTCATAAACAAACAAATATTCAAACTAACAAATACACAAACAAACACATACACAAACAAATTAACCAACAAACAAATACACAAACAACTAAATACAAAAACATCCAAATACATAAACAAACAAATATCCAAATATCAAACAAACTCAGAAATCACTAAATATTTAAAATATTTCAATATGAAAAATTGCATGTAAATTTTAATAATATTCCTTGACAATATGAATATTGGTTTAATTCAATTTGAGTTACTTCATTTTACACTCACATTAATTAACTTACACACACAGATACACACACAGATACACACACATATACACACACATATACACACAACTAAACTACATTCCATCTATCCATCTACAATACGCATCCAATTATTAATTTTCACCCAAATGCATGTTTTAGTTCCCTAATTACATAACAATAACCCCTGACCTCAGCATGCATCGCTTTTTAATATCCCTGAACTATAAACTTTTGAAAACTATGAAAAGAGGAATTGTCGATCGTATATGTTTTGCATTGAACAATAATTGTATATTAAAATGTTTTATTATTAATTTATTTGTCGCAGGGATGTTCAAATTTTCACAATTCTTATTCCTCGTGGATTTGGTGATTTCTTTATTTTGTGAGTTGGGCTGTGTTACAATTTCCAATAGAATTACAATTCTTTTGAAGCTATGCATAGATATTCTAATTAGTGTAAAGTTCTATTTAGCATAAAGATCTACTTAATATAAAGATCTAATTAAAATAAAGATCTACTTAATATAAAGATCTACTTAATGTAAAGATCTACTTAATATAAAGATCTACTTAGTGTAAAGATCTACTTAGTGTAAATATCTACTTAATGTAAAGATCTACTTAATGTAAAGATATACTTAATGTAAAGATCTACTTAATATAAAGATCTACTTAGTATAAAGATCTACTTAGTGTAAAGATCTACTTAGTGTAAAGATCTACTTATTATAAAGATCTACTTAATATAAAGATCTACTTAATATAAAGATCTACTTAGTGTAAAGATCTACTTAGTGTAAAGATCTACTTAATATAAAGATCTACTTAATATAAAGATCTACTTAATATAAAGATCTGCTTAATCTAAAGATCTACTTAATATAAAGATCTACTTAGTATAAAGATCTACTTAGTGTAAAGATCTACTTAATCTAAAGATCAACTTAGTGTAAATATCTACTTAGTGTAAATATCTACTTAGTGTAAAGATCTACTTAATATAAAGATCTACTTAATCTAAAGATGTACTTTGTGTAGAACTCTACTCTATGTAAAACTCTACTCGAGACCCATGCCTATAACCTCTGGGTATCTTCTCTCTCCCAAACCCGACTAATGTAAATTCATCGCATGCTAGTTCTCGTATATCATTTGCTAAAGTGACCGCCATCTTGACTCTAATCTCTACGCCTGATTTTGCAGGTACCCGACATCAAAAAGGGTCATTTGGACGCTTCTACGGATCCTGGAAACACTAGCACTGACGATGACGATGGTAAGTTATTATAAATATCCATTGAAGTTCATTGAAGTTTAAATGAATACATTTTAAGGATGTCGAAAATTTGCCAATATGAAGTACTATTTAATTAATTCGGAAAATATTTGTTTGGATTAGAATAACTATTATAAGTGATAATTAAAGGAAGTTTCATATTATAGTAATATATAATACTATGACCTTGAACCTTCAGAAGTGCTATGCGAAGGTCACGCTCACAAAGACATAAGATGCATTGATGAGGTTTTTGACATGTCTGTGAATGATCTCTATTCACGTCTCTTCACAAACTCAATAATGTATCAACGGTTCATGCAATCTCGAAATACTTCAGGTTGTAACTCTGGTTCTCTCTAAACCCTAATTTTATGTCAACCCCATTTGTTTGTAAACTCTAGTTCTCTATATAACTTGGTTATTTACAAATCCTGGTTCACTATAAACTTTAGATGTAATCTAATATCTAATTTTCTGTTAAACATAATTATTTCAATTCCCCGTAAGCTCTAGTTCTCTGTAAAGCCAGGTTCTTACTACAATCTAGTTCTCACTAAATTCCAGTTCTCACTAAGTTTTAGATCTCACTAAGTTATCAATCTAAAATTATTACTCCATTAATCCATGATACATCTTGCCTGACGTAGATTTGGTGATTTCTGAATGGACGGAGCCAGATAATCATGGCGTACGTACTAGAGAGCTAACATATACATTGTCGTTAAGTCATGCGATTGGTCCAAATTTCTCCTATTCCACCGAGAAACAGGTAAGGCTAATTGTATATTAAGATTAGCGCAGTGAATTAGATTTCTTATTTTCATGTCAATTTTAGATTTACATTATATTTAAACATACAAAATATATAGGCTTTTATTTGTCTTGAAATTTAGCTCCTATATATACATATACCACGATAAACAGACATTCTCTTTAAATATACACAAACTGTACATTACGACATATCGAGAAGACTCGACTAGTTGATCCTTAATAATATAAACTCTACTCAGACCCGTACCTCCTCACGCGGTTTAATAAATGCACGTCGATCGCTTTAAACAGACCTGCCACTCTTTCTCGACACCCGGGAGCAACTACATGATAGACGCCGAATTCAACAACACCGGCATTCCGTACGGCGATTCCTTCTTCGTGATCAATCGCTACTGTTTGAATCGGGTGAACTCGCGTCAGTCGAGATTACGCATTACCGCCGAAATCAATTTCCGCAAGAAACCTTTTGGACTCGTGAAAAACTACATTCAAAAGACGGCCACCCACGGCATTCTAGATAACTTCGCCACTCTAGGTTTGCGGGTTTTCAAGTAACTTTGTGAAAGGAACTTAAATGGAATATGCCTGGGTCTAATAGCCAGTATCAATATTATAATATGCAAATGAAGATATTGTATTCATTATCTATAATAATATATTTGTGCAGAATTAATGACTATTTAATATCCCAACGTAACTTTCTTTTGTCCATTGATTATTCGATAAAGTATCTCTCTCATATAGTGAAAGTTACGATATATCTAACCACCAATCATGCCCTGATCAGGTGAACATTTGCGCGAAGAATGTTTGGAGATCTCCGGAGAAACCGCCTCCAAGATTCCCTCGATATCCCTCGGCAGCACTTCGACTGCTCCGGTGACCTTGAACCCTCCCCTCGTGCCGATGATTAGGAAACGCTGCCTACGCAAGAAACGTTTTCCGTCCGTGGACCCTTCGCGTCAACCAGTAGCCGTTGAAGCCACGCCTACTGTTGAAAACTCCACCAAACAGTTCTTTGCGAAATCGTCCATAATTCAAAGCGAAACACCAACCGACCAATTTACTTTAACTTTCAACATCTACACATTAACCAGATTGCTGATATTTATGTTGGTATCGTTGTATTGCGTTTTATGGAATAGATTTTAAATTCTAAAATTAGCGCATCAAATTTTATCTATTTTTTTTTATTATAGAATGATCTCGATGCTATTATTTAATGGATTAATTTACATGAAAATGAATTCCTTGGAGAATCAAGCAGCTTCTTTAGTTCATCAATCACTTGATGATCCAATGTACTTCAATCAAAAGTTAGTAACAATTATTTTGTAATATTCAAATTTGAAATTCATCATAATTTCTATCTTTTACAATGAAACCCATCTTTTACAATGTTAGAGTGAAAAGAACAAATGATGAATGGCAACTGATATTAAAGAAGCAGCGTTCGCTCTATAGCGAGGACATGAGCCGGTGGCGCGAGAAACTCTCTTTAACTTTACAACAACTAGACTCCGCGAGAGAGACTATTCTAGTGCTATCGAATCGTGTGAAACACATCGCCGATACCCTAAACTCGAATCACCAAGAATCTAAACCAACTTGACTTCACTACAAGATTTTAGTTTCTTTTACTGTTCTTGTTTAATCTTTATCCGCCGATGAGAAGATGAATTTTCAAGATTTTACATAAACCCTCCAGCTATTTACGATTATTCGATATCTGGTCGTTAGTTTACACAATACATTCCATTGTTATTCGTATTCATCAAGAGGGTTTGGGACCTCGCGATCTAATTGTTACTTACTATCAGTAATTGTTAATATCGGTACATTCGTATTTATTTTTATATTTTATGTAAATCGCTTCACACGATGAATTCTCCACATTCATCTCATTTCTTCTTTGAAGGTATTTTCTTATCACATAATTAGATGACTTTATTTATATTATTTTAAAAAAATCACAAACTACATATTTTTATATTTCACAATAAAAGAAAGTTAGAGATATTGTAATTAGTATTAAATGAAATGTAGACGATATACATAGAATTCAATTCAATATAATTGAGCTCATAATTCTTGTTAAAATAAATGTAGATTGAAAGTGTCGAATAAATAAAAATCTAAAACTATAAATATTGATAAAATATATGGAAATGTGATCTTCAATAAAAAAGTTTAAAAACAATTTGACTAGGCAAAGTAGTCGAAACACCGGAATAATAAAATACTATTGGTAATAAATAGAATATTGGTAAAATGTGCATTATACCAGTTAAATAACTCCTTTCCTTTCGAGCCTTGCTTTCTAAAAATAGGAACAAATTGTAATAACATTATAAACTATTGATAAACATTTATATTATTACTATTAATTATATTAATTACTAACAAGTCCATCTTTCGATTTACTTTTTATAGGAATCTTACCACTTTGACATGTTCTTATCTTTTTCATTTTTAATTTCTGACAAAGCAATCTATCAATTGAAAATCAATATTATTTACATAGGATATCTAAAATGAAAAATAATAACCTTTCTTTTATTATAATAGATTTTTGTCTCTTCCAATTTTCTTGAAAAACTCTTGAAAAAGTAGACCAAATATCAAAGAAATCTTTCAAAGTAGTTTCAGATTGTGTTGAGACATTAAAATATTCTGTACAGTCGGAAAATCTGTAAATTATTATAACAATGTATAACAGTGACTATCGCATCATGATATAGAACTAATGGTAGGTCATTATAATATTGTGACCAATAAGATTACTTACATTTCTTTAGTGTTATCATATAGCCTTTGTTGCTTCTTCAATAAATGATCCGATTCTACAAAAAAATCGTCCATTTTAGATTTAAAAGGTTCCACAAATAATCCAGATTCTATAATCTTTGTATTCTTTAGTTTGCAACCTAAATAATAGAAATTTCAGTATATAATAAGTTATCAAAATAAATACATCCTGTATTCGTAATGTTCGTTTTTTATATATTATATACTAAGAATAATGAATTAAATGTCATAAACATCATGTAAAAAAGGTAGACGATAACCAGATAGATTATTGCAGAGTTTTGTTATTTGTGTCCGTAATTCGTTGAAATCCGTATAGCTGGCTTTGACAAGATCTCCGATCTCCGGTAATGGGAAGTCTGCAAATGAATTTTCCTTAGCAACGGTTGCTATGGAATCTCCTGCATCATGCGAAGAGTCTGCAGCATCGCGATTGGACAAGAGATATTGATTAACGATGTAGCTGAGCAAGTTCGATGAATTGTCCTGTTTGGGAGTATAGCGCATATACATATATTTTCACGGGTATAAGAATTTAAATAATATTATAGTGCAAACTTCATTCACAATTCACATTGAGTTATAGAGAATTCTTCAAATCAATACTTACAACTATTATTATAATAATCCCAAATTTCTAAACGGTATTAAGATTAATTATTAATTTAGCTAATTATTAATTTAGAAAAACATTTAAAAAGAAACACAACCAACACGGCTCTTCACATTGTGAAGTTTACACAGTATTTCGATATGGAAACCATCAGCCTGACCTCTTGTGGTTCCTCCGTTCATATAGTTACCCATGGCCAGAATCATTTGCAACAGATGATAGAGTTCTTCGGAATTCATAAGAAACTATCGGATACAAAATTGCAAAATAAATTAAGTTCTTAAATATTTTTAATTTAATGAATCGCACAAACCTTAGAAAGTGCAATAATATTGTCTAAAGAAGAATTAATATTGGATAATGATTCTTGGAAAGTTGAGATAAAAATAATACAAGAGAATCGTTCGTTATAGTTTGGAATTCTAGAGATTTCCAAAAAGAATCTGTAATTATATTGATAATTCTGTAAATAATTGAATATTAAAAAAAATGAACTATTAAACTTCTAAATTCAACAATGAAATTTAAATAATAACTGTTCAGGCCAATCCAAAACACAATCCGAATTGTTTTTATCATTGACAAAGGTTTGAATTTTTTCGATCTCACTCGCTAAAGGTCTCTGATCATAGAGAGATTGCATAACTTCCAAAGACATGTGATCTGTCTTACAATCCAAGGTAGCTATTAAAAGTAATTTTAAAAAGAAATTAGTATAAAGATGATAATTAATTACAATCATTGTAAGGATCAAAAACCGGATTTAACTTCCGCTGCCGTCAATCGTAGACTACTTAAGAAGATTCCCATCATCTGAGATCTTTTCATATCAAGGAGTTTAGTCAACTTAAGAGTGATGTTTCAAAATGTTACAATATTTAGATTAAAGTATACAAATAATCAGCTTTTATAATAATTTGAATCTTAAATATTCAAAACCTTTATTTTATTCTTCAGAATTGTTTCCTTCTTTTTAATTTCTTTCGCTTTTGGAGCAATTTTACAGAATTTAAGATCTAGGTCATTTTGATTAATTTCAATATCAGTTTTCATATTAGTCCAAATATTTCCTTTCTGAAAACGAATTAAATTACAATGATTTTCAAATATTTTACATTCATTTCTAACTAAGAATGATATTAATCAATTCTTATTTAGCAAGTTATATAACAGACCATGACATTGTCAGTTGAATCAACTTCAATTTGTTGTTCCACACGAACTGGTTTCCAAAATAGAGGTTTCATTGGAGATTTTGTTTGGCAGACTTTACGCCTACGTACTGTATATTATAATCAATAAAGGCAATTGAGAAGTGAATTTAATAAAGACATCATATTAATTTATTTCATTGCAAATAAATTCTATTAAAAAACAAATACAAATCATACATTAATTACCTTTGGGTTTTATTGATTGCTGCGATATAAAATTAGGCGAAGGGAGTATTTGATTTTGCATTTGTGGAGGTGGTGGAGGTCCGTTTAGCATATGAGGGGGAGCTGGGGGTGGAGGAGGTCCACCTTGCACTGGTAGCGGAGGAAGAAGTGGGGGTGGAGGAGGAGGTCCTCCGTGCATTGGTGGGGGAGGAGGAGGTGGGGGTGGAGGTGGTTCATCGTGTATTAGTGGTGGAGAAGTTAGTAGTACAGGTGAAAGTGTAGGTTCAGGAGCATCGCTTACAAGTGTAGGTCTAAGAGATAAATCAGTTTCACAAGTATCCGGAGAAACTTGTTCAGGCAATGCTTGCAACTTTATTCCCGGATACGGAACTGAATCTGTATTCGACTCAGTTTGGGTGGCTCCATCTATTAATAATATTTGTATGTTTACATCTGAACTATCCGCAATCTCTGTAAGTTGTCGTGAAGAATCTATCGAGATAAATGGTTTAAATGTTTCGCACGGATATAAATTCGTCCGTAACGAAACTAGAGAAAGGGGACATTCCGATAAGATTCCATGGGCGGAGTCGGGAGATTGCGGCGAGAAAGAGGCTGTTGCTTTTTTAGAGTGATCTACAGATTGCGATTTTTCATCAGGTTTCGATGGAGAATTTAACGTTCCAATGATTGAGTTCTTAGAGCAACATGAAGTAAGTGAAATGATATTTACATGTTCAGCGCCATCCGTTGATTTTTCATAATTTGCGAATGTTTGGGTACTTGTATTGCATAATGAATGAGGTATTTTAATTTGGCAGCCGATTGACGCATTATCAGCGGACTTTACTAGGAAAGGTAAAATAGTTTGGGATAATGTTAATGTAGTGGGGATAATGTCTTCATTGGAAATAGCTATTGTTTGAGATAAGGTTGAAGTAGTGGGGATAATGTCTTCATTGGAAATAGCTATTGTTTGGGATAAGGTTGAAGTAGTGGGGATAATGTCTTCATTGGAAATAGCTATTGTTTGGGATAAGGTTGAAGTAGTGGGAATAATGTCTTCATTGGAAATAGCTATTGTTTGGGATAATGTTAATGTAGTGGGGATAATGTCTTCATTGGAAATAGCTATTGTTTGAGATGAGGTTGAAGTAGTGGGGATAATGTCTTCATTGGAAATAGCTATTGTTTGAGATAAGGTTGATGTAGTGGGTATGATTTGTTCTCGGGTAAGAAAAGTGGTTTGAGATAACGTTGAAGTAGAAAGAATTAGTTCTTCTCCGAAAGGAGATGAAGTTTGGGATAAAGTTGAAGTAGTGGGAATTATTTTTTCTTGGGAGAGAGGATTAGTTTGAGAAAAGATTGAGGTAGTTGATACGAGTTCTTTTTGAGAAAGTTGTGTTGTTTGCGAAAGAACTGAGGTTAATTTAATTTGAGAGGTTTGAGAAGATGAAGTTGCAACTACACTGGTATTCTGAATATTGCTGTTGACACCTAGGGATAGAGATTATTGTAAAAATACGATAATACTTAATAAATTATCACATTCTATGCTTAATATTTTTTAATATTTATATCAAAATATAATATGTAATCAATTCTAAGTTATCAATTTAAAAAGTTAAGATTATAATGTTTGGTTAGATGACAAGTAAATATAATGGCGTAATGTGAGAGAATTTTCCTGATCGGTAAATATGATATGATTTCAAAACCTCGAGATTTGTTCATAATTCCAGAGATTATTGAATTTTTTTCAGACGTAAGTTCATTCATGTACAATCGATGTTTTAACAATCCAATTTCAGACTGATGTAGAATCTGAAATCGATGGTTTCTACTACATTTATCATTGAGAAACTATATAGATATTATTTGCATACAAATGAAGCAATCTTAATCAACATAAACATCAAAGTTACGTTACCTTTGCTTTGGCAATAGAATTTCGCAATTCATTGTTTGACGCAGTCAAAGTGTTGACCATATTTAATTCTGAAATCGTGCGCAATAAATAATAAATATATTATTTTCGACATGTTTGCATCTATATAAAATGTTATTCTACAATTATTCAATAAATTATACTATTGATTCCTATTATATGTGTATATCACATTTAGTAGAGAGTACATATATCAGATAGGCAAAACTAATGCGATGTAATACAATCTGTACAATTAATTGCACAGATAATAACCTGCTTGTTCGTTGCGTTGAGATAAATGAGACCAAGTGTATACAGTCTGATCCTGTAACGGGGAATTGTAAAATAATGTAAACAATTGTTGTGACGTAATCAGGATACAATAAATGTTGATATCTACAAAGTAATATGTTATACTATCTTGGCAAAATACTATGTAACTGATTTTGATAATTATATAATCATTATTATTATTAAATAATTTATAATTATTGTATATTACAAAAAAGTAGAGCAGTAAATATCTAACTTCATAATCATCTTCAGAAGAAATATCTAAAAGAGGTTCGATGATTCCCACAGACAGCAGATGTCGACAGAAGCATGTGGCTACGGTATTTTTATCTGATGAGTTAAATTGAACTTTCAAAGATAATGCATCCAGTGCTGATGCAATCCAAGTTGATAGTTCATGACCTTTGAACTCTCCAGCAATATCAAATTCATTTTCACTATTATCACTGTAAAATAAAATCAATATCAAAGTAAAATTACCATTAATAGTTAAGATAATTCTAATTGCACTAATTAATATATTGGACATAAATCGTAAAGAAATTCTTTACATTTGATAATTTAAATTCTAAATTCAATTATTTTACTTAATTGATAGTTCAAATATAATATAACCTAGAATTTATAGAAGTGTTATGGATATTGCAATCCGAATTTGAAGGACTATGTTTTAGCCGAGATGAACTTGATAATGATTTTGACGTTGCAACGTGGCGATTAAAGAATTTACGAGCTCGGGAAGAAGGAGATCGATTTGCTATCTGATGGCTCTCACGTTGCCCCATATCTTTAATCAGGTGAAAGTTCTGTAAAGTTGTTTAAAAACATAATAGTAGCATATTGTTATAAATAAAGTAGTTTAATGTTAACAAGAAACTAAGTGTAAAGGTAATATTCACTTGCTTAAAACTTTTAATAACTAACTCCCTTTTAGGTACAAATATTAATGTCCTAAAATTATTAATGAAAATATTAATTTTTAATATTTCTATACATTATTATTATTCTAAAGAAATAAAATTGCTATCAAAAAGCGAAGTAAGTTTAACAATACAATTACTAAATATTCCACTATGTAAAATTAAGTGAAGGATGCTGTGTTTACAATTAGGACTCACATGTCATAGCAAAATCAACTTTCAAATCATGTTCCGGTGAATGCTTATAATCCACGAATTGTATTGAGTCTGATTATAACTGTACCATTTATTTTACATATTATAATTTTAATTGTATTTCAATACTAGAACGATCGATTAAAAAAACGATAATTATAAATTTCAAAGAAATAGGTATGAATAATTACTTTAATGAATTTCGAATCTACAGCCAAAAGACGCTAAAAATGACTATGAAAAATAACTTTAAATGGTATTAAAACATTGTGGCAATATAAATAAGTAATTAGATAACTCATTTAATAATACCCATCAACTTTATACTAATAAATAGTGGAACTTAACAATAGTCAAATCAGTAAACACTTTATGTCTGTTATAATGAAATCATTTCTATTGTAAGATATTTGAATTGATCAATATTTAAATATATTAACAATAATATAAATTATCCTTTAGAGAAAATGGCATGAAGTTAAACTAAATTACAATCATAATAAAGTTTAATTAGATAAAAGTTAAATAAATTTAAATTACTTCTTTATAAATTAATAAAAAAATAATTTCACATTTTACAAATTGGCCTTTTTAAATTATATATATAAAGTAATCTCTTGTTCATATATTAATATTATTATTAATTTATTATGATTACATGGAAAAATTAATATAGAGAATAAAACAGGGAAATAATGATGTTTGGATAAAGAAAATATTCAATATACTTACAAACAATATTTTGCAAAACAAAGTGTATAAACTAATTACTATGAATAAATTATAGTTACCTTAAACAATAGATAGATAATGTGTAGCCCTTTAGTAAAATATCATCATGTTTTAATTTTCTTGCAAACTCACTATAAATGTATATTATTTAGTAAATAATTATTAATAATGAATAAATATTAATAATGAATAATTATGAATTGTGAATAATTAATAATATTGTATAATTAATAATATTGAATAATTAATAATATTTAATAATTAATAATATTGAATAATAAATAATACTGAATCATCAATAATAGTGAAAAATTAACAAATGAAAATTTCTTTAAAAAGGAGCTTATTTTAACTATTATTTGATAATATTTTAATACAAATGTATTATTAACAGCTACAAATACAAATATAATACATGATTACATATTTAAGTTATTTAGTTATTCAAAATTGAATATATACACAAATAGTTTACAATTTTAATATTGCACAAAATAAAAATATGTTAATTATAATTTATTAGATTCCTCTTTAACTCAGAATATATTAATCATATATTAATTAATACAAATGTTTTAAAATATATTTTTCTTCATTATAACAGAGATTATGTAATAATATATAACATTGTGTAATGATAAAATAAAAAAGCTGAATATGTATATAGCTAATATGCAAAATTAGTTCACAAATAATGGATTCATATTTATAATACGATTTAAATACATATAATATTGTTACATTTGTGCAGATAAAAACTGGTTACGGGCAATATAATGAGCTTGAATCTTATCCTATGGCATTGATAAATCACATTTGTTATTATTAATAATATTTGTACAATAACATTTACTAAATTACGTGATCATTTATTTAACAAAATACATTTGTGATGCAGTTCTAAATCTCGATTTGAAATTATGAATGATGGAGTAATTCCAATATTACATATAGAATGTAATATTAGAAGAGTTTATATTTATTACCTTTATCATTATGTATGTGGTAATTAATTATATGTATACAAGTGATCCCGTAAGCTATCGTTATCCTATGTTGAATATATTCAATTTGGATTTTAAGTTTACTTTACTCCAAACTTTGTTACGATAAAACAATCATATAATAAATAATTAGTGTTAATAACATAGTATAATATGTTTTGTATATTCTGTAAATACTGCTTATAAGTAGTAAATATAATATACTTCGAAATATATCCTATATATAGAGTTAAAACTATATTTTTTAAAAACTTCAAATCATGATGTCATTTTTTAGTCATATCTTTTGAGTATAGTAAATAACTTATTACAATTATTAAATATTTAATGATAATGATTATGTAATAAGACATAGTTTAATAATTGAAATACATTATTTTGTATATACTGATATGATTTATTGTAATGATTAAAGTAATATCGTATTACTTAATATTAATTCATAACATTAATATATTTTTTAAATATTTCAAATTAGTATGTAATTGTTTTGACAAAACTTATTATGTCTTAAGTCACAATTTAATGAGTATACACATCTTATGTGTATACTCAATAGTATAGATTAGAGTATTCTTGGATATATAGATTTGGATTAGGATTTATCCTATTCCAAATCTATGCTTGAATATTACTGTACTGAAAATAGTTAAAATATATGTTAATAACTTAGAAAAAATTAAATATCATAGTAAATGAGTTGAACAAATATATACTAGTACACATTTAAGTAGTCTATGTGATTTAATTAAAGTTAAATCAATTAAAATTTATATAAATATTGAATAATGTAAACCTACCCAAATAGAGTTTACTAAAAATACATAATATATATTATTAGATAAGTAGTGAACTTGGCTGATTTGTTTACATATAATATTTATAGTAATTTGTACAATTTGCATGTCTTTGTGTTTTATACATGGTTGATTTCAATTTAATAGATATTGAATTTATCGCGATATAGATGTTATTTGTTACACGCATATATTTCTACGTTGTTTACGATGTTAAAATGCTTCATGCCATATTATATAATATATAGAGTAAATATAGAGTAATGAGTCATTACTAATGACCATGTTCAACAAAGTCCATGGCTCTCGCCATGGTTTTAGCAGATATTTCGGTGGATTTCTCTCAAATCCATAAAAAGTATTTAATTTATTATTTACATTCGCATATATCGATATATTACATATAATATAAATAGTATATATTATTTTAATAATAATATGTATTCATAATCACTGATAAATACTAGGATAAATAGTAGTAGTATTATATTTATTTAAATACATAAAAATAAATATATAATTTATAATATAGATTAATATAATTAATATAGTTTATATAGAGTTAATATATAGTTATAATAGTTAATATAGTTATAAATACCAATATTTAAAAATTAGCCAATATGAACAATCAAAAGCCAAAATGAACTTATTCGGTTATATTGGCTAATAATATCAACATATATTATTTTATATCACTATATATTTTATATAATGTTTTATTACACTTCGAATTCAAATAAA
Source organism: Osedax frankpressi (assembly GCA_964035775.1). Classification (NCBI taxonomy): domain Eukaryota; kingdom Metazoa; phylum Annelida; class Polychaeta; order Sabellida; family Siboglinidae; genus Osedax; species Osedax frankpressi. Next base: position 28,711,079 of record OZ038314.1, read on the forward strand.
TGATAAGTTTTTATATATAAATCACTAAATAAGGAATTACAATTTAAATTATGATGTATATGAAGAAACTGCATATTTATATTATTAGTATCAATAAATATTTACAAATATATTACTTAAGATGATAAATACAATTTAAATATTATTATAAACAATTATGTATTTTCGAACATAAATGTTGAAAAATAATATGGGGAAAATACTTATTTGCTAAAAAATATTAATATGTGTGAATCTATTTCGAAATATCTGCTTATAACTAATAAAAGCTATATCGAGATATATTTAATATCTATACAATTTATATAACAATATATGAATCACAAAGAAATGGAAATTGCACAAATTACTAAATATATTATATGTAAACAAATCAGTACAGTTCACAGCCTATCTAGCCAATACCTACATAATAATATAAATAAATAAATATTAAAAATATGAAATGTATTACCACTGAACTAAGAAAACAAAAAAAAATCACTATGTTTCAATCATAGCTTTATATAAATAAGCAGTTAATAAAATAATTTATATTATAATAATCAGTAGTAGTAATTATAAATAATCGAGGAAATATCAAATATAAATATGATATAATAACTATCCTAGAATATATTAATATATTAAACTATAGTTATGCACACATGCCCAATATCATGTTGTAGTTTAATGGTTAGCTTATATAATTATTTAAATAACTGATTAATTTCATTTATGATAAGATTGAGATAACTAATCCCTTTAAATCGTAACTCATAATATTTTAAAATTATATGTTGAATTCTTTGAAAATTAATCATTGCATTATTATAAATTATTTAAAATATATTTAGATTATTTTACCTTATTGAAATTTTAAAATTCTAAATTATGATATATATACTTTCTTATATGCCTAGAAATATTTTTAAATATTAGAATTGCTCATTTTTAATATCTAATAATGACTAGTAATGGGTGTTAATGTCATTTATTAACTTTTCATGACTTTTAATAACAATTAAAACTATTAATAACTTTAAATGATAATTCATGACTTTGAATGACTTTTATTGGATTTTAAATGGTTCCTATTAAGCTCTCATTTAGAGACTTTTGTACCTAGATCTAGTGCTAGTGCATCTGGTACTAACATATATTGGTACATATATATATAAATATATATATATATATATATATATATATATATATATATATATATATATATACGTATATATACGTATATATATACATATATATATATATATATATATATATATATATATATTTATATATATATATATATATATATATATGTATATATATACGTAAATCATTAAATTAAAAAATAAATGTAAATGAATTAGTGAGTGTAATGCTTCTTATTTGAATTTAAAATAACTAAAACCACTAGAATAGTAGTTGATTGAATATATGAGTAGATATTGATTATATATAATGAAAGGTGGAAATAGTGTATGAATATTTTATATATGAGTTCTACTTGTATTATATTTACAAATATTATTAACCATTATACGAATTTATTTACGTATACATAAATATTATATATATTTATAATCTAATTTATTACTGTATATTTTTTTCAATCATCTTATTTTTTCCTTTTGAGCTATAAAAACACCATAATTTTATCATGAAAATCTTTTCATGATATAATTATGTTGTTTTTCATGATAAGATTATGATGTGATTTATAAATAATTGTAATTTTTGTCAAAAATACATTATTATTATATACTGTTTTATCCTTATCTCATATTTGATTTCATTTTTAGTTAATATATAAATTATTCATAATTTATCATTCTAATACATCAATCTTGTATATATCATGCTCTAGTAATTCGTATCCACAAGTTTCTATGTAAAAAATGTATAGTTATAGAATTAATTATATTAACTTACTTTAGATACATGTTTTAGATATTGCTCGATAATTCGAAGATTCAGTTACACATTTTGAAATATGTTTGTTATTTGGTTATAATTTAATGCTATAGCTATAAATTAAAATTTCATGTTTACCATTGCAAAATTATTGATAAAGTATATTTGAATTTATTTGTTGCATTTCCAAAATAAATTATAATTTCACTGGCTGTTAGTTCACTCAATTTCATTTCACCAATAATTAAAAATTTAGGCTAAAAATATTTAACGATATGGGCTAATTTAATTTAAATTAATATATAGTTAATAATTGATAAATAGTATGAAATATGGTCTGTCTAATTACGAATGTACACTATTTATATTTGTCTTGAGTCCATATGATATAGTTAATTCATGAGTAAGTATCACAATATAGGTATACTTATTATAAACAATTAAATGTTTACATTATAAAGTAAGGTCATTATATATATCATATGATTTTTGAAAAATTATTTCCAATAATTGAAATTTTAGATATCGATTTAGATATAGGTATATATACCTATATACATTGATATATATATATATATATATATATATATATATATATATATATATATATATGTATGTGTATGTGTGTGCGTATGTGTTTATGAAGTGGACCTTTTAAATTGTGATTATGTTAATTTAAACTGTTTACGAAATATAATTATTTCCTATGAAAAAGAACTAATATTTATATTAGATTTTATAAATAATATATATATATATAAATACAGAGACTATATACTATATATATAATATAGTATATATATATATATATATATATATATATATATATATATATATATAACATGATGTAATAATGAATATTATATCTTCAATGATAACTAATGTTCAGATAATATTCTCTAATTATAGACAGCTCACAACTATATCAAAACATCAGTTGAACTGGAATTCAGGTTCTCCTAAAAAAAAGCTTATCTCGGTTCACGAGTCAATTAATATCGTCGATAAGTTATTGAAAATAAAATAACTATTTATATACTAATGTTAATCGATGTTCAGAAAAATAACGGAAAGAAAATAAAATTAAAGCCTCACGAATACATTAGGAACATTTTATATTGATATTCTTTTATTTCTATATTTCCAAGAGGGCGTAAATACGAAATTGTTATGTAAACAAACAATAGCAAGTATATCATCGATATCACGGCTGCCTTCAATTATCAAGAAAATATGTCTAATGATGTCAGTAAAATAGGATACTATTATGATTTTCATTCCCTACTTATATATTAGTACTTTAATGAGTGAGAAGACAATTTAAAAAGAAGAGTTTGGGATACCAAATTATTTTTTTAAAGAAATGAAAAGAATTAGTTTAAAATAATTCATCGAATGATTTGGAGCTCTTCTATCAGATTTTTTTGGACATTTTTAATTCATACTTATATTTTCACTAATTTATATATTTAACGTTTTTATTGTTTATACTCACTGCTATGATGATGAGTTCCCATATCGTTTAACATACTATTAAATGATCAATAATAAAACTCATCTGATATAAAACTATATATATATATATATATATATATATATATATATATATATATATATACCATCAATGATAGAGTATAAAGCCAATAGGATAATTCCTATAGGAATTCATTATTTACAGTATTATATTAATAGAATACAGGTTTATAGTTTACACGGTATAATGTACACAGACAGTGTTTACACTTTAGAGAGTACAATAGATAATATAGAAGTTAAGAATTGCGTAGGTTTCAATTAAAGATGATTATGAAAACTAAATATATCAATCGTTATTCTTCTCTTGTTATCCTCTACGTTTTAAACGTGTGTTTTATTGACCTATATATATATGACCCGATATCCTATTAGTATTTATTAAGACTTCGACACAATTCCACCACATCTTCTGTTATTTATTAACGTTATTAAATTATTTCAGCGAGCCCACAATTTAACCACGCCCCTTGGCTTTCATTAATCATCTCATATCTTCTACGAGCAACACTGATTACCCGACTACGCACAAGCCAGGCCGCTAGACGCAGATATAATCGACTGTCGTCTGATCGAGTAATAGGGAAGGATCTGTGCACTTAACGAACGCGTGTCTGGCAAGTCGTTTCAGTAATATTCCGTCATATCATACATTCCTGCATTGCGAGCAACACTGAAAACGCATATTCGGTTAGTTAAAATGAAAAAGATGAATTTAAATAATTTAATAATATATATATTATATTATATAAAGTGTATAAAAGTGTACGATTTAATTAATAATAACATTATTGAATGTGTCTATAAAAATGTTTCGTAATGGACCCATTCAATTAACCAGTCATCTACGATTTATATATTGCATAATTTATATATATATATATATATATATATATATATATATATATTTAGTTTATACTCTAAATACCTTGCAAACATAATGATGTAATTGTTAATAAAAATCCTTTCCTAGCAAATATACAAATAATATAAAAAAATAACATAATAAGATTAATTGCTTTGTACTGCATTTTTTTCAACTGAATAAATAATTTCAGAATTACCTAAAGACAACTTTAACATATAAGTAAGATGTATTCTTTCAACATAGCCATGTCCCTTTTTGTACTGATACGAATGTCTTCATCTGAAAGGGGTTTGTACAAGTTATAAATTATTATAATTAGTTATAACGTATAAATGCATTAGTTTAAATCTATAATATTTGTATCGCGATAGTATATCCATGAATTACTTTGATTAACCAGATGCAAATATATTTAAATGAATTATAATTTAGTTATTTATTAATATTTTCATATTTGTATTGAATAATATTGATTTGATAAAGGTATGTTTAATATATTTATGTATTATTCTATATATTAATATAATATATTTGAATATAATTATAATATATTTGAATATAATTATAATATATTTGAATATAATTATAATATATTTGAATATAATTATAATATATTTGAATATAATTATAATATATTTGAATATAATTATAATATATTTGAATATTAATCTGTATATATAGGAACATATATTAAGTTAGATATTAGAATATAATACAAAATTTAATTATAATCCAATGTATTACAATGCATATTCTTCCCAGAAAAGCATCCGTCTAATTACATGTTTTGCATTGAATAATTTCATTTGTATTTCTTATTTTTTTACACACATCAAAGGATTTAGTAATAAGAATGTCACACAACTGTGATTAATGGGTTATAATACAAGCTTTTACATTTCCTAGCGGCATACATTCATGTAGCCTATTAGTTCTGTTCATAATTAAACATAATTAACCTATAATAATAATTTATATTATTAAGAAAATAATCTATAATAAAATATATAAAATATAGAATAACTAAACTAAGGTTGGTTTATATTAATTTATAATAATTCATAATTAACTTTTGACCTATAAAATAAAGTTTAATTTTATAATATACTGAATTAATTATATAGTAATTAGTATAGATATATTATATAGTAATTAGTATAGATATATTATATATGGAGGTTTAGTATAGTGTAGTATAGTGTAGTGTAGTGTAGTGTAGTTTAGTATAGTGTAGTGTAGTGTAGTGTAGTGTAGTGTAGTGTAGTGTAGTGTAGTGTAGTGTAGTGTAGTGTAGTGTAGTGTAGTGTAGTGTAGTGTAGTGTAGTATAGTGCAGTATAGTGTAGTGTAGTGTAGTGTAGTGTAGTGTAGTGTAGTGTAGTGTAGTGTAGTGTAGTGTAGTGTAGTTTAGTATAGTGTAGTGTAGTGTAGTGTAGTGTAATGTAGTATAGTGTAGTATTGTGTAGTGTAGTGTAGTGTAGTGTAGTGTAGTGTAGTGTAGTGTAGTATAGTTTAGTATAGTGTAGTGTAGTGTAGTGTAGTGTAGTGTAGTATAGTGCAGTATAGTGTAGTGTAGTGTAGTGTAGTGTAGTGTAGTGTAGTGTAGTGTAGTGTAGTGTAGTGTAGTGTAGTATAGTGTAGTGTAGTATAGTGTAGTGTAGTGTAGTGTAGTGTAGTGTAGTGTAGTGTAGTGTAGTGTAGTGTAGTATAGTGTAGTGTAGTGTAGTGTAGTGTAGTGTAGTATAGTGTAGTGTAGTGTAGTGTAGTGTAGTGTAGTGTAGTGTAGTGTAGTGTAGTGTAGTGTAGTATAGTATAGTATAGTTTAGTGTAGTGTAGTGTAGTGTGGTGTAGTGTAGTGTAGTGTAGTGTAGTGTAGTGTAGTTTAGTGTAGTGTAGTGTAGTATAGTGTAGTGTAGTGTAGTGTAGTGTAGTGTAGTGTAGTGTAATGTAGTATAGTGTAGTATAGTGTAGTGTAGTGTAGTATAGTGTAGTGTAGTGTAGTGTAGTGTAGTGTAGAGTAGTGTAGTGTAGTGTAGTGTAGTGTAGTGTATTGTAGTATAGAGTAGTGTAGTGTAGTGTAGTGTAGTGTAGTGTAGTGTAGTATAGCGTAGCGTAGAGTAATGTGTTGAGTAATGCTATCCAATAAATTACAATCTATATATTTATTATCTTCATTTTGATTAATTAATAAGCCCGTCGTAATGTTTGGATTAATTGCATTTTAATAGAGAGGAGTGTGTTTATGGAAGCCAATACTGTTTACTTCCGGGTCTACCAACACAAAACTGTAGCGCTTCAATGTTACGTAAGTTTATTAAAAGCGATTCTTTAAAACAGAAGTATTGCATTGCAATCTATTCATTAACGCCGTATTTACTAAATGTGTATCCAATGTAAAGTGTACTTTGTATTTAGTACTTATAACTGTTTAACTTTAATAATTACACATATTAATTTAAAATATTCTATTTGCTTATTCGTAGTAGGTTATTATCGTATACTTAATTAAACTTGCAAGTATGACATATAATGTATTAATGAATGTTTATAAAATACCCATACGGTCCAGAGAGTAGTAAATTGCTATATTATATATAATTAAATATGTGTTATATTTATTTATATTGTATAAACCGCCCTCAGTACGCCAACATCACGAATCCGTTGCCCCTGGTGATCTGGACACACCGAGGTCACGTGATATCTAAAGGGGTCATGCGAGACGATAACTACAGCGATAGCATCACTTACATTTCGTTGTCGAACTCTACGTACGCTCATCGTTTCGTACTGGTTCAGACCTCCAGACTCAGCCAACTCTCCATCTACAGTTAGCATCCATCTACAGGAAGGCCGACACGTCGTACGGGTACGTACTCGGTACGTGTGCCGTCGGTACGTGAGTACTTACGTGGGCCGTGCACTGGCCCACGAACTCGGGTTGCGGAGTACTTTCGTTAAGGAATTAAGGACATGTCCGAGTTTCTGCTCTCGCCGAGCATGCGTGGTTATATAATTATATTATGCAACTAGGTCCAGGTGCATTCATGTTTGATTTGCCCGTCGATGCGTTCCGTGGCAAGCTACTCGCGTATAATATCCGGGGTTAAGAGGTCACCTAGAAGATCTAATCATTGTGCCGGACAAAATGACATGTCCAGGCGAATAGCATTGGTCACTTAATATTTATGGGAATTAAATGATGTACCGATTAGATAGGCACTTATCATAAACGGTATACTCATTTTAAATACAAATAAATACCATATATTATACAGATTAACTCAATTCTATTAAAACTCTTATTTTACCATGGTAAGATTTAGACAGGTATGTTTTATTTTAGTATTAAGTAAAAAAAACCAAGATGGTAATTTACTAATAAGAATATTATTGGATGACATATGATCGAATTTTCTTAATTTTTTCGTATATTGTTTTTTACATTCTAAATACAATCCCAAGCCCTATCTATTATAAGAAACTTATAAGCAATTCAAAAAAACACTAGACAATTCATTTTCGTATTTTACTCTCTTTTACAATATTATGTATCCTCCAAAGAATAAAACTATGTATACTATACAAATATTTTTTAGGAATATGATACACTCTCCTTTCTCTCACCATCCTATCATTATATTGTCTTAATTCTTATAATGATATCCTCTTAATTCTTATATTTTCGCGAATTAGTTCCGCTATGCGCATACCATACACCCCAAATAGATCATCAGTTTCAATGTGTTTTTTTTTATTCCTAGACGTTCAACTGCGAGATATCGGGGAATACAAATGCTACGTAGAGAATGAAACCCCGTTATCTACAACTTTGAGGATGAGAGGTTTAATATCACGAAGTATAGATAACATGTATATCTAGTCTTCTTTATTTGATGATAATTTGATAACAATAGTTTATACTTCAATTAGTATTTAATATAGAAACTAATAATATGTTATTGGTTTATATATATATATATATATATATATATATATATATATATATATATTTATATATATATATATATATATACTCTACTTTATTAAAACTTACCCTATATTTATTTTACAAATATTGGTATATTTGAATTCATAATGTTCAATATATAATGCATTAAATAGTAAACTATCATTTGATATAAATATTAAAATAAAGGATCGTTTGCTGGGTCGTATCAGCTTTACTAAATAGTTGTTCTTCATAAGTAATTTGATTAGCCTATGTGTTACGTCATGCTAGTCGACACGTAACAGTGCAGATAAATGTAATTAACAATAACGTTATCTATTATTAGAAGTTTAGTTTTTATCAGATATTATTATGTAATGATTTATGATTTGAACTCATAAATTAATACGTAGAATAATATAAATTAGTTTTTTGAAAAGACATTTTAACTATATAAATAATATGTATTAATATTTAATAAAGATATATAACTATATATCTAAGATGTACCAATATACAACTAATTTGTATTAATAAATAACTAACAAACCAATAAGAGGGCATTAGTTGGGATAGCTTACATTTGTTTATCATAAATAGTTATTGTTGTAAAAGTTAAATATGTTATGTATGTTATATACATAGCCTACATGTCAAAAAATCGTGTGGTATAATATCGTATTATATAATACTTTTATTAAATATTATTAACATTGTTATTACACTAAAATAAGTTATGAGATGTAAATGTTCTGGGTTGTTTGTCTTGTTAGAATTGATATTACCATGTTTAATTATAAATTAGTAGCTATTTTATAATTAAATATATGCAATATATAGATACAACTGGATATTTGATATTATATTTATTGATTTCTATATTAAAAATATTTAGGTGACATAATTTATAAATTTCAAATAAGCAGCTGTTGATGATAAAAAAAGTAAAAATAGTCTTAAAATTAGTAATAATGTTTATATATATATATATATATATATATATATATATTATCACAGTGAATAGAAGATATGCAACAACAAGAAACATTATGAAAACACAAAGAACAGACCAAAGTACATCATCTAAAGAGATATGGACTACATTACCATATTCAGTAGGAATTATACCTACTGTTATCACATGTAAGTACATTAAATGAGCACAGTGCAGTATATATATATATATATATATATATATATATATATATATATATATATATATATATATATATATATATATATATATATATATATATAGATATGTATGCAATGTAACGGGCTTGTACACAATAGATATTTATTAAGAAGAAAACTATAATACTCCGATGTATTTCTAATAGTTGAAATAATGCTTATAAATGAGATGTTTTATTAGGTCATATATTAATACATATAATTAATATTACTATTATACTTTCTCAAATATAGACTTTTAGAGTGATAAATTAAAATCTATATATAAATACATTCGACTTTCTTATGTATTTGTAGCAATCTATTTTATCAAAACTTACTCTATAATATGAATATTCTTTTATGTAATCCTTTTTTATACTCGTATTAATTTATTATCTATATTACAGACGATAGAAAGAAAATTATGCGTGGTTAATATTGAAAATGTAATATTCCTGAATTCCTTACCAGTAACTAAATATTCTCTATACCAATAATACCGAGCTAATCATTCCAATAATAAGTAAATTTGATTTATGTTCATATTTTATAAATTGTTATGTAACAGAGAAGATACTGATCCTATGTTGCGTCTGCATTACAATTGGAAGTGTGATAACGTCCATTATATCTATCATATACTACAGGTTTATTAATAATTATGTAAATTATATTAATAATAATAATATAGAATATCAATATTATATGCTTTTTATGTATTTAATTTATTTTCTATCTATATACAAAATAATCTGTATATACACTTAAGTAATTAATTTATGGTTATGGGTCATTTAAAGTTTAAAATAGAATGTCGTAAATTAATACTAGATAGCCAAACGAAGTAGGATCTAGAGAGTTGGGCATTGAGATTTCTAACCAAATAATAAATGTTTTATAATTTAATTTGTTGATGGTGTTTATTGTTATATTGTTTATGAATTTAAATATTTAATATATTCGCATTACTAATAGATCAACTAAACCTATCCATCTAGCCTGGATACTAATTTGTATTAATTATAATATAATTATTTATTTGTTTTTAACTTTATTAAACACATATATTTAAACATATGTATATGTAACAGTATAATGTGTGTGTTGTGATTATTATATAAAGTACATATATTTGTTATCATTTTAAATACAAATATATTTTCTATTTTTTTCAAAATGATTGGAATATATTTAATTAAATATTCTTTAATAATTTATTAGCCAAATATAAAAATTTAATTCGATGAATAATATAAATTTATCGTGAAATTGCATTATATTACATTATAATATACTTATATTTATATTCATTAGGTATTATGTTGTTGAAGAGATGAAAGGGAATTTTCTGATGAAGTTTCAACATTTGTTGAATAACCGATGCAAACCAATTCGACGTAGGACCATTTCAGCTAAAACTATGTCTACAATAGAGAATAATTTCACTTATCTCCAACCTTCGACTCTAATTTCTCCAAATCACTATGATAAATGCTCGCAAATATTATAATATTCATATCGCAATTGTAAATAGACACTTTGATAATAAAATTATATTTATAGCCGTGTTACTATATATATTGATTAAACATATAAATTCTGGATTACATTTGATATTTAAGTTAAATTATAAATTTAGTTAATTAAATACAAAAATCTTATATGAATTTGATAGTCATATATATCTCTTATTAGTTATTAAATATATTTATTATGAATTTTCCATGGAGTTTCCATGGTATAGTATTTAATTGTCTATTTATGAGAAATATTTCGAAGCGTATATTAGAGGGAGGAATAATTAATTTAATACAAATATATATAAGTATTGAATATATATTATAAAAAATTATATTAAATTAATGTTATTGTTATATTGAAGAAAATCACACACACACACACACACACACACACACACACATATATATATATATATATATATATATATATATATATATATATATATATACATATATACACACACACACATACACACAAACATATATATATATATATATATATATATATATATTTATATATATATATATATATATATATATATATATATCATTTTCAAGTTGCAATCTCCCTTCAATAGAATTTTATTAATGTATACATATAATACTGATGTGAGTTATTTGTAAAATATAGTATATTGGTGATCATATGTGTTTTATATATAATATGAAATATATGAACACGATATGATATGATGTTAAATATGAGATTATAATTTCAATTAATTCTTAAGAATTGAACTTTATTTTATAATATCCAGTAATATGAAATAAAGCTATTTCATGTTTTAAGAAAGTTTTTAGTTGATCAATAAATTAAATTTACATAAGTTTCTTAAAACTTATATATGAGCTTTGGGTGAGCTTTATTAAATATTTTTTACATTATAATGCCATTTTGAAATATATTTAACATGTATTGTTTAGAATGCCCATTATAGATATTAATTATTACGAATTATAGTAATCGGAAATATATTTTAGTTATTTTTATAATGATATATAATAGAATACTTATTTCACTGCGGATGTTAACGTGATATTATAATATATTTTATTTGTTCAAGTTTATATTGTTCTTGATAAGAAAAAAACCTATAATTTAATAGTAATACATTAGTATAAATGATTGTTTATTATCAATGATGTCGTTGAACTAATTAAAACTCTCCTGAAAATTGTACCTTACAAATATTTATTTCTGCATCAACAAAATCATTGGGCGACATCATCTAGTATTCTCAATACTCAATTATATTTAAAATGTTGGCTAAGCAATATGTAAATAGTTGAACAATAATTGAAAAACAGTAAAGTTTTAATTCTAAAAATGAAATCTCTCAAAATAACTTCAAAGTTATTATAATATTACCAACTGAATATATTATGTAATTCTACAATACCAATATCACTGCATATAGGTAGATACTCTGTCATTTTATAAAACATTCTATCGTAATCAGATCGAGAAAAATGTATGGAATCAATATGAAATACTTAAATAAATAATTAAATAAGTTACTTGGTTGGGTTCTTACAAGAACAGCATACATTAAACCTAACACATTAAATATATAATACGTTGCATACTAACGGAAGGTATAGTATTACTTTCTCTGACTATTAATCAAAATGAGTAATTAATATGTGAATATAATATCACCAGTATATAATACTATTGACATACTAAAAAATGTATTACTTATTACCAAATATTTAGTAAACTGTAGTTTAATATAGGCTTATCTGTATAATTTAAATAATTAAATCCTAGATATTCTCCACTGAAACTTGACAAAGGGTTTGCAATTACCTAATGCTATTATAATATAACTTTTAAACAGACTTTAAACAGACTAAATCACTGCAAATATTATATTTAAAAAACATTATAATTAAATTTTACTATTCATTAACTATTGGCTTTTATAAACATTTACTTTAAATTTAATATTGCTATTTCCAAAATCTTTGTTATCAAACCTGCATCTTTACAAATCTTTACAATATAGTTTTCTAGATATTTACGATTATATTTTCTTGATCTTAACAATCACATTTTTCTAAACATTTTTCTTAAATTGTCCTAAAACTTTAATATCAGATTTTAAAAACTTTATCGATAATAATTTCTTAAATATTTATTATCATATTTTTTAAGCCTTTACAATTACGTTTTTCATAAATTTAATCTCATAATTTCCTAAACTATTATCATCAGAGTTCCATAATCCTTAACCATCCCTTTTCTAACTATTAATAACATTTTTCTAGACATTCATTCTCAAATTTCCCTAAACTTTACAATCACGTTTCTCATAAATTTACTGTTATAATATTCTAAATCTTTACAAAAACATTTTCCTTAAATTTTGTACCAGCTTTTTTTAAAACTCAATTTTTTTATTTCTTTCAATTTTACTATATGATTTTACCAAAACCTCAATTTCAGATATTCCTTAAGCTGTACTATCACATTTTTTAAATCTTAACAATTACTTATTCCTTTAATTTACTATTAGACTTCCCTAGACATTTACAATTAGATATTCTTAAACACTGAATATCAGATTTTCCCAAATATTATTTTCGATTTTTACAAACAACTTTATTTTCACAAACTTATGCAGATTTCCACAAAACTAAAATCATTTTTTGAACCTTTAAAATTATAATTTCCTAAAGTTTAACAATAGATTTCCTTATAACTTAATAATCACATCTCCCCGATTCCCAGACTTTCTAAACTTGTACTTTCCTACTTTCCTGATACCTCATTTCTTAGCATTTTAAGAATACATTAGGGTTCTCAGTAGTATTTTACAGTACCTCATAGATAAGTTTTGCAAACGATGTAAAAATGTCCACGTTGTACAAGTGTTCATGTTTTGCACTTTAATATAAATATATAATATCTTGTTTTTATCCGTAGTTACGATAGATTTCTAATTTTCTAAGAATTCTAGAGACTGAAACACTACTTACTTAATTATTGAACTGTTATCCTTATTCTTATTATTAATTTGATACTATATACTATTACATTATTTTCGTATGATAACAATATACTTAATTAGAATGTCAATGCTATGAAAGATAATTAAATATTATCCCTAGATTCATGTTTAAGATTATTATTATTATTATTAGTATTATATATATATATATATATATATATATTAATATTAGAGTTTGTGTACAACTATAGAGAAAGAAAAGAAAAGCTTCTATCGCAACGGAAAACTCATCCTTATATGGATTATGATATAATAATATGATACTCTTTTCAAAATTAATACATTTAAAAATTGAAATCAATATTATATCAATTATATTATATAATGATAACTTTAGTGATTTTGTCACAGCCAATGAATCATTAATACTCAAATATAACAAAATATCCAACAGCAATGCATTGCAAATTAATTATATAATATATCTCGTCATTTTATTCTCATCGTGTAAATAAAATAAGATAAAACAAATATATATAAAAAGATTAAAAACAATAAATTACAAATATTAATTATCAATAACATATTAAAATAAAATATCTTATAATAAATAATCTTAAATTACTATATTTCAAAATTCACATTATAGTAAATTAATATGAATTATAAAATATAAATTAGTCTTTTTAATATCAATTTCAAATATATGTAAATAAATTAAAAATATATATATATTTAATAATGAGTAATACAATATTACCAATTATAATAATTAATTAAAATATTTTTATTTATGTTTTAAAACTATTATATTTATGTGTATCTCTATAGATAATATTTGGATGATTACATAGTTTCGGTACCTAATTAGTTAAACAGAATGATTTTCTGCAACTCCTAATTTAGATGTACACTTTATATACTTTATAAACTAAGTATATTCAATTTTAAAAATTCTTAAAATTTTAAAGTTCCATTGTTTACGTAGAAATTATAATATCCATTTTTACTGATATAAATAATATATATATATATATATACATAATGACATAGTATGTTAAATTAAAGAATTATCATTAAATAAATATACAATGTACATAAAATATATATAATATTTTAATAAATATAATGTTCATATGGCATGTCTTTTATGAGTATTTCCACTGAGGCAGAGGTGGTGATTTGCCTTATATTACATCATAAGTTCATCCAAGCGATGACATCATCCGATTAACAATCGGATGTAAAAGAGTCATTACGCAACTAACTGCTTATTACCTCTCATTACAACCACGATCTATTTCCCAACATCCACTGAATTGGATAACGAGAGAAGCTAATTACCTCCTTTGATCCGAAATCATCGTAATCATCTTATATATATATATGTGTGATATCTGATTTTTATGGATCGTGTGTCGATATATAATCAAAACAATTTGCGAAGGATTATTAATATTTTCTATAAAAATTATTAATCATTAATCGTATTATCACTATAGAAATAATACTGCCTTAGAAAATATAATTTACTGCGTTTTGGGTATATTTTGAAGGTATATGATTATCTATAACATTTATTTAGACTGTTAGTAAAAATAAAATGCAAAACTAAATCTACATTATTTCATTAAATTAGTTTTGGATAAAACTAAAATTGACCTTATTACCATATTTAACACATTTAATAATTTATAATTTAAAAATATATCAAAGATGGCCTAATCTTGGAAGATATTATAAAATAATTTAATTTCGTTATAGTAGATATATTATACGTGAATATGAATCACAATATACCAAATTAAATTTGTAACATTATATATTATTATGTATCATTATATATTAAATATGAATTAAATGAATTAAAATTAAGTATTGTAAACATTATTATAAAATAATAATTAAGTATTCGTTATCATATATTCAAACCAATTATTCATATAGTAATTACACATATATATTTTAAATATTCAATAGATATATTATCAAATCATTAACAAAACATATTAATATAGTAAAACAATTTATATATTTTGTTATAATATTTTGTTATAATATTTTGTTATAATATGAATAATATTAAATATATATTTTTTAGTGATTTGCTAATTTAGTTATATATGAAATACATAGAGACACTTAAGTTTAGTTATATTTAGTGACATTAACTTTATGCGATAAAAGTTGAAATATATTTTAAATATTTTAATATGTATTATATAATTATTTATTTAAATAATTAAATAAAAATGTATAATAATTACATTATCTTGGTTCTATTAGATGATGTAATTATTATATATAATTTAAAAGTTTGACTATTTTTATTTCAAATGTATTATATTTATTTTCAATTTTAGAGAATTATATAATAATTTATAATATTACATTATATAGTTTTTTATTATCATGGGCAATTTGCTATTATATCCAAGGAAAACACCCAAATCATTTTATTTTTATATTATATAATAAAAATAAAATATACCTTTTATACATACAAATATATTATGTTCATTTTTTTAAATAATATTATAAGATTGTATAATAGTTATATAATCTGGTTTCTTCCCAAGTAACCATATGTTGCATTTTAACGGTTTATTGAGAGATACATTGCTATGTCCTAACCACGTCATAACCATTTTATTCATTACATCAGTGATATATTTTTATATAAGTTTATGATAATGTATTCTTATATACATCAAAGAAAATAGATGATGTAACTAAAGTAAAAACTAACATTTAGTGAGTTATTTCTTTATATATATATATACTTAAATTAATTTCTTTAATATAAAATTATAACATTTATAATTTCCTAAATTTGAATTAAATATTATATTATATTATTTTTAATTTAATATATAAATATATAAATATATAAATATATAAATATATATATATATATATATATATAATATATTTATATATATTTATATAATATAATTTAATAACTTTTAGTGAATATACTCTAAAGAATATCCAGACCAAATATTATATAAACAATACAAATAATAGTATATACAATACATTATAATAAATAATATTAATTATTCGAATAAATAAGTGTATTATAAATTAATATTTACATATTAATCATTATATATTAAATAAGTTTTATTTTTGTAAACAAATTAAAAATATTTTGTATCACTATTTTCTAAAACTATTTTACAAGTACCACAAAATAAATCTTCATGCGTAATATATAGTTGCTATAATATCATTAGTTGTCTTAATTATATATTGATATGTAATATTTATGGATATATTAATTATAAATTTTACTTATTTTCTAAATCATATGTAAATTTGAATATATATATGTATATATATATATATATATATATATATATATATAAATATATATTTATGTTGTGTATACTGCATAGAGAAATAGGAACATATTTTCTTATTCTTATATTATATAGTTTACAATAAATAGTATTAATATATGTATAACTATAGCATTCCAATATCTATATATATCTATATATATATCTATATATATCTTCCAATATAATAGTATCGTATTATATGATGGATTTACAGTTATTAAAGTTATTATTTATATGTGATGTAATGTGTTACTTAGGCTATTATGACATCATCACTATATCTGACTTTATTATATGTAAACAACATAACTATATGCATCACGTTGTAATCAAATAATTGATATAGTTAATAAATCATAATATCATTAAATAATATATAATGTATTTACTATAAATTGCAATACAAAATAAATATAACACTGAACTTTAAATTAAAATAAATTATTGCATATTTTTAAACTACAACTTATTTATTAATTACAGATTATTCAAAAATTATGGTCATATTAAATTATATTCCTATATATTTATTAAATAACAAACAAACAGATAATTTATAAGTATAATAGTTATATATTTATAAATAGAATCATATACTTATAGGTGGGCGTCAATACATTTAATTCATGTTTTACAATAGAAATATAATTTATATCAAATTGGCTAACATTTGAATCTGGAGTTTACATGAGAGAACAAAGTAATATAATTCCTATATTATATTTTGACGAGGTCAATCTATTTCCATGGACACTACCTAAATATAATATAACATTCCAGATATGGTATGGATACAGGATGGATACAAATTATAAATAATATATATCTTGAAAATAGTGCAGATAACCAAAGGGTAGTATCCGGATTGAATTTGGATTTTTATTTATACTTTTTAATATGTTCAGGATGATGGATATCTAATTAAATATGATAATAAAATAAAATATTTTATTTATTTTTATAAGAATTTTAAATATCGTCTGATTTTTATTAATTTTATAATACAAAGTAGCGACGTATTCTATATAATGTGTTTACTCGCGATATTATGTGAGTATATTAATTAAGATGATTAAAATGATAATAATTTTATACTTAAATCGATATTCATTATTTAATTATATACTATATCATAATCAACACATGTTTTAAAATAAATTCTTATTCCTGATTTTTATTTTCTATTTTGAATGTTATCATACAACTCGAGTTTTAAGTTAATTTATTATAAATAGTAAATATAGATGATATAATATAGAACTATTACCGTTAGTATGCGTATCTAGTGAGTTCAAAGAGTTACTCAAAATTACATCTTGTTTCTAATTTATATTATAGGAAGTTGATAAGATATATTTAAAGTTGTGATATTGATGATGGAAATCAGACAATACACCTTGATATAGTTGATATTGGAATACCTAGCGGTGTAAGGATAAACTGCCCGACAATTATAGTGTAATTAGTTATATTCTACTTAAATATAGTAACATAATAGAAGATTTTTTCCAGATAATGCGTAGTGCATATAAGAAATCACTTATTGTTCTATCGTACATATTAAAGTCTATGGTAGTGTATAATAGAGAATATATTACACTCTATATTATATAAATATAATAATAGTTTACAAAGAACTTTGTAACTGAATTTAACGGCAAACAGTACACAGGCAAGTGGGAGATCTATCTTATAGTGAGATTGTGATGAACATTTTCCTCTGTATCGATATGAGCAATATCTATTCAATCTATATAGAATATAGTAAATTCTCAACCGCCAGGGGATATATCGCTATTGTTCTTAGATAGATATTACTTGGCATCGTAAACGGACGCTAGGATTGGCTTTATTGATTATTATGATATTCTTTGTACATCTTAAGGGGTAACAATAGCAAGAGAATTTAATAAATATTATGTAAAATAAACAGTAGGTATTACTTATAAGATATTGTATATTCTTAATATATCGAATATATATATACATATATATATACATATATACATATATATATATATATATATATATATATATATATATATATATATATATATACATATATATATATATATATATATATATATATATATATTTAAAAAAAAAATAATATTACGAAATTAAATATACTTTAATGAATAGAATTTAATTTTAACAATATATTTCTATGTATAGATCTTACTCCTACATAGATTTTATACTATCAGATTATTGGGTATCATATATGTCTGGATTTCTCTGTCACCACTACGATATTAATAATATATTACATATTGACACCACTTCAAAAATGATCTCACCATTATATATGTATTTCTAACTTTATAAATGAATATAAACTTATGTAGTGACTGCCATCATTATATAAGAAGTTTTGTAACAGGAATGCACTATCACTACAATATAAATAATATAACCATTATATATGCACTTTTACCTATGTTAACGTAGTATCACCAGTATATAGACCCTGTCTTCGCGCAATAGTTATGTACAACTGTAAACTCAACACCATTAATGATTAACAGGCTTATCTGGCCATGCGGTCATCGAGTGGTCATCGGCTATGAAGTGGCGTTGCGGACAATAAAGCCGACCTCGGTAGGTGGTAGGAGGCGTGACGTCGAGGTGTTAAACAATGACTGGTAATAACAATCGTAGACCGAGAGGGCGAGTGGTATCCCGCCACTAGGAACAATCGAACGGTTAGGCTTTCTCTAATTGATATTTTAATTGTTTTAAGAAAATATCGATTATCATTTAAACTTAATGCCATTTTGCATACGAAATTATACATGTTACGCTTATGTATTTCATATTGTATAATTAAATATAATAATGGATTTAAATAGTATTTATACGATATCAATATAGTATATGTATATGGAAATATGTATATATATATATATATATATATATATATATATGTATATATATATATTAAATAAATTAAAATATTTATCAATCATTTATTTTAATTTAAACTATTTAAAATCGTTTAAAACAAAATAATACTAAATATAAAATTAGTATGTATAATTATTTTTAATTTAACTATAAAATAATTATAATTATAATTTATATTTAAAAAAAAATTGAATGAATATAAAGTAAAACATCTAATATATATTATAATATATACTACAATAAATAATTGTTCATTAAAAGTGCATAATATAATTAAAGTATATATGGAAATGTATTTATTTCATAATAATCAAACACTGTGCTTTAAATTTGTTTTTTCGAATCATTTCTTCAAATTTTATTATCATTTTACAAAATATATTATACATGCCTTTATTAGATTGATTTTGTATATTAACTTATCTAATTAAAATTTAAAAGTAAACTCGAGAGTATAAAATATATAATAAGGCATATTAAGGCATATTAATTCTTAATAATACCTGACTATGAAATATAATAATTTATAATTGTGTATATGAAATCAATATTTTTTAGAATTAATGTATTCTAAAGATATATTTATACATATATGTAATCTATATATAAATAATATTAAATACATATTAATATATTAAATAAATAATACGGAACTAATAAAGTTAAATATTATTTATTTTTATAATTATTATTTATATAATATAATATATAATAATATACACGTCTGAATAAAGTGATTTTATAAATACACGAGTTGTATTTAAATTTTTTAAAAAGTATCATAAAATATAAAAATATACAATATTATATTATTCAAATTAATTCAAAAATACATATATATATATATTATTAATAATTATTAATTAGATAAATATATCATAAAAAATGGATTAAAATATTGATATTACATTTCATTTTTTCATAACCTAAACGTATTATTAAACCTCTACGATATCCATAGATATTATGCCCCAAATAACTGCCTTTGCACATCGTCATAATACTAATGATCCGAACAAGGAATCTCTTGCGGTCTAGTTGATTCTCATGCGAGTGTATATCCTCCGACATGTTCAGTGAACTTAATCACTTAGTCCTCTATTCAACGGTGAAACAAGATTACGATAATATCTTTAATTTCATAAACACCCAGTTCTCCTGCGTAAACAATGGCCGCTGCGTACTTAACGTTTCAGCGATGACGTAATCGACGGCTTGTCAATCAAAACGCGGCGCGCTAACGTAAACAAAGAGACCCGTCACCGTACCACGGCGCGGGTACCCGTACACCGCTACGGATCATCTGTGTCACGTGACCACGTAACGGACGCCGTTGATTGGTCGGATCGGTAATGGAGCCGGCGAGCTCACTTCGTTTCATTAGGCTCGCGATACCGCCACCCGCATGATGTTTCAACCGCTGCCTAACCTCAACTTCACACCGCAACAAGTGGCTAGAGTTTGCGAGACCCTGGAGGACAGCGGCGACGTGGAGAGGTTGGGCCGTTTCCTGTGGTCATTGCCGGTGAATCCGACAGCCTGCGAGAGTTTGAATCGCAACGAATCGGTGCTGCGAGCGCGTAGTTTGGTTGCCTTCCACACCGGAAACTTCAAAGACATGTACGATATCCTACAACGGAACCGCTTTACCAAGCACTCGCACTCCAGGCTGCAGGCGATGTGGCTGGAGGCTCACTACACCGAGGCGGAAAGGCTGAGGGGGAGGCCGTTGGGACCGGTGGATAAATACCGGGTGCGCAAGAAATTTCCGCTGCCCAGGACAATCTGGGATGGGGAACAGAAGACGCATTGTTTCAAAGAACGTACCAGAAATCTACTGAGGGAATGGTATCTACAGGTTCGTTGACAAACTTATGAATTAACCATCTAATAACTTATAACTAAAATGAAATTAAAGAATACTTTAAACATATTATTTAATAGCATTTCAATCTTTTATTTATTTTATATAGTCTTAATTAGAATATTAAATAATTAATAATAATTATATATGTACACATGTATACATATTTTGATACTACACTATATATTTAAATTTAATTTAATTATTCATCATATAATACCAAATATATATATATATATATACATATATTAAACAATAAAATAAATTTAAAAAATAAAAACAATATATTAAAGTACATTAGAGTAAAATTAAACATAATATTACATATAAAAAACATATATCAAACCTTATCTTTATGTTCTACAACATTACTGAAACATGGGAAATATATAATCATATATAGAATTTATATAATATATTAATTTTATATATTTCTCTTGTTTTCTGTATTTTATTTAAGTATAAAATTATATAATTGAATAATATTTTATAAAACTTATATAAAAATAAGATAAAAGTTACATAATCTGGGTTATTTAGATTTAAAAATAGTTTATTTAAAATAAATATACATTATAGAGTTATATATATATTTATATATATATATATATTTGTATTACATATGGATATATATAATTATGAATTGTTAAATTCATCATTTTTAATATTAATATTAAAAATTAAAAATATATATATATATAAAATTAGGAATTTAAATAATTATATGAAAGATATTAATAAACTTTAATTCTAATTTAGTAAACCTTATATTAAAAAATAGTTAATAAAAATAAATATTTAAAAACTTTTACATTTAAATTCGATTTATTTAAAATATAAAATTTAAAAAAATGCAGCATATATGACTTTAAATTGTAATTAACATAACTAAACATATTAAATAAATATTTGATTATATAAAAGGATTCTGAATATAAATTAAACTAACTATATTTACTATTAACTATAGTATATACAATTTATATTGTAAATACTAATATAATTTACTCATTATGTTTAAAACTATCTTATTATAAATATATATATATGATATATTATATAATATAATTAGTAAATTAATGCAACAAATTATTAAAAAATAATTATATATTCTGAAAGATCAATATAACTATAAACATAATTATAATCTTTAGGTATCATCGTCTCCAGCTTCATCCGGGTAGTAATTGTCCGGGAAGTCGAGCGTGACGGCGCTTTTCACTCCGGCAACTTCTGCAAGCCTCGAAGATCTCGAATCAGGCTCGGGCAGTTCAAAGTCACCGATGCGAACGTAATCGACTGAATCTATTGGTTCGCAGGTTTCGAGGTTGAACTGCGTCCTCAAGTAATCGATTTCGCGTTGCATCAGCCGACGGTCCTGGCGGTAGGTAGTCTCCTGGCCCTTGGAGTGTAGATCCTGGGTTTGGGTGGTGGGGCGCAGTTATGATGTTACCTTCCCGTTGCAGGATAATGTGTTGAATAAAAGATATACACGGGAAGGTTCTGTATATAATGGCATTGTTAAGAAGCGATTCAGATATTTACGAGAAGGTTGTGAGGTTCTTAGTCGGGGTTATGTTGAGGGATGAAAGTGTAGATTGTTTGTAGGTAGTATAGGTTAAACAAATACCTTCAAGATTTTAGGGCGTGGTTAGAAGATCGACAGTATGAAAAAGATTCTCTACTTGGCAAGAAATATTAATTTCTCATCAATTGCAAACATTTGAAATATAATATCTACGCAGGAATATACTTCAAGTTGAAAGGTTACAGAATGTTCATATGGGATACTTACAGTGTTAGTGGCGCGATTATCCAAAAGTTTCACTCGGATGCGAAGTTTGTTTGCAGTTTGTTGTTGTTGGGAAGCCTTCTCCTCCAGCGCAGTTACTACTTTCAGTTGTTTGTCCAGTCGAGACTTCAGGGCGTCGTTATAAGATTTCAAGTGTTTGTTGTCGCGTCTAGAGGAGGCAACGGAAGAAGGTAAAGGTTATGGGAAGATAGAGACATATAGGAGTTTGTGAGGTTTTATTTTATGTACCAGCACAATTCCATTCTTACGGGTTTGGTTAATATTGAATTATGTGTTTACTAAAACGTATTTCATAATCGTCGTGGTCGTAAGAAATTTAGTTTAAATTTCCAATAACGTACAACAATGAAACAATAGAATTAACTTTATTAATCCAACAGTATATGTCAATTAAGTACATTAAGTATCGGATGTGTTGTTTAGAATTACAATATTTTACCTTTCGTGTGAATGTTTGCTTATTTACCTAAACTTTATTGTTGCCTCTTCAAGTTTGTTGGTGAGAAACTTGCATTCAGACTGAAGTTTGTAAACTATTTGATTCTGACTCTGAATGAGATCCTCCAATTCAGTGATATTGCTTCCTAAGAAGGATTATATTGTTAACTATATCTATTAGTAAATATTATAACTATATTATAATAGAATATATAATAGAATGATGTATACCTACATTTATAGATATTTGTATTGTTAACATTAATAGTTATATATTAATTATGTTATTCGTGGTTATACTGATCTATTTTTATAAACATATGGTAAATGACAGTATCTAGGATTTATTATAACTATATAATACATTAAAAAATATTGAAATTAGTTACTGATATTACCTTGACAATT
Source organism: Osedax frankpressi (assembly GCA_964035775.1). Classification (NCBI taxonomy): domain Eukaryota; kingdom Metazoa; phylum Annelida; class Polychaeta; order Sabellida; family Siboglinidae; genus Osedax; species Osedax frankpressi. The sequence goes on from OZ038314.1 coordinate 28,735,750, forward strand.
CTCTTATTGTTTTTAGGGTGAAAATATATATAAAATATATATTATTAAAATGTATATTATATATTGTATAAAATTATCTTTTCATTCGTCTAAATTAATACGGTTAATATTACTGCTACTAAACGTTACCACTGAAACTCGTATGCCACCATCCCAATACTCTCTTAACAATAGCCCTAATTACGTGCCCCTAAAGGCAAATTACCCCAAGCCCTATTTCTACCTCTTCAACTAACTGTATTTCGCATCAATGGAGCCAATTGTAGCATTCATTTCACACTCACGACTCGAGTACTGGTCAGTAGCTGTCTTGAGATCTTCCCCTCTTATCCTTTCAGCATGTTCTTTGGCCAGTTTAGTTTCAGTCAACTGCGGTGTGGGGCGTTGAATTCTTAAAATTCCGTTTATCGTTAAAGAAAAAGGTTTAATAGTAAATTTAATTAAAATTTAATTATTACAATTGCTCTTGGTTAAGGTGTTCAGTTTATAACAATAATAATGTTAGACAATTATAGAATAATAGGAATGATTTACCAGTAAATTGGTATTGGCTCATATTTAAATATTTTTAGAAAATATAAATTAATTATCTATAAATAGTTTTTTGAGAAATAAAATACATTCCTTTTAAAAACAAAAATATTTATTAAATAACTTTTATTACAAAATTATCACATTTTCAAATGTAAATAATAGCATTCTATTAAACTAAAATTTAAATTTTTTATAAAATCCAATAGAAATGTAAATAATACAAATTACAAATTTTTTGTATTTCAGTATTTACTCAGAAATAAAAAAAATGTTCAGAACCTCCTTTTCAATTTTTCTATTATCATTGGTCAATGCTATCAGCTGTTCTCTGGTATCAATCAAACTCTTCTCAGCGTTTGATAATCGTCTTTGAGCATTGTCGCAGGTCGACTGTAGTCTAATCTTCTCCTGTGTAATCGGATTATTTCAAAAATTGGTTACAAAGATATGTAATAATATTATATTTTTTATCAAAATAACTAAATTTAAAGCATACTATTATATATTAAGTCTATTACGCAATCCATTTTGCTATTAAATAATGGCATTGCATAGACTCATCATCTTATTACGTCATATCTAGTATTGTATGACGTCATCCTACCTGCGAGTACTCCGCAGCTGCGTGATCGTAGTCGATGCGTAATTTCGAGATTTCCCGCGAAGTCTCGTCCTTATCAATATGAGCCTTAGTTACCGACATATTCAGCCGGTTTAGTTCCTACGCCGTGACGGGGGGAGGGGAGATGCTTGTAGATTACTACAGAATTTGTTATCGTCAAGCAAAATATAATGCAAAATGTGCAGATTATTTTCATTTGTTCAAAAAAATCTAAATAAGTTCAAAAGAAATAAATTTTTTTATGCAAGTTTTTAAAATTATTATTAAAATCATAATTAAATTAATGCTACTAAAACCATAAGGCATTGCGATGTATTGCGGTCTACATATAATACTATAGATTGGCTATTATAAAAAAACCTCCGAGTGTTTTCCATCAGTGATGAGAGAAAGCTCTTTGACCTTTTCAAAATCAACTATTGCCTTTTGCTTATCTCGCACTGCCCGATGTAATTCAGCCTCATTTTCAATCAGTGCTGCCGACATCTCCTTCAACTGAGAGAGAACAGTAGAAGGTTGAGTTTATGTTGGATTCGGAGAGAGTTGGTAAAACAATGAGTCAGATATATAGAGACAACTGCCGTTAGTAATTCAGTTGGCTACAAATAGCAAATTTCACATTTTATAGTTTAATAAATTACAAAACTAAATCACTTATTGATGATACTGGTAAGTTGAAAGAAACCAAATTTAATTATCCCATGCTTTGTAACATCATTTGAACAGACTTTTAAATTTCATTGTCCAATAATTGTAAAATAGATTGCATTACGTACATTATGTTGTTAATTATATTTAATTCCTAATATTCTAATGACCTTCAATTCCAATTCATCTTTCTCTGTTTGCATTTCCAGTCTAACGAATCGTCGATCGTCAGTCATTTTAACAGCCATTCTGTCAGCATGTTCAGTCATCCGCAACTCTGTATTGTTTAACTGCTCTCGCAGCTGTTCCTTCTGTACCATAGCCTGAAGAACAATCACTTATAAGTTTATTTATTTGATTAATCCAATAGAAGTAAAAATATCTAATGTTTTAAAATATATATACTTAATTCTTATTAATTTATTTAAGTATAAAAATTGTGTTTAATACTAAAATTTTAGTAAGAAGATGATACAAGAGAAAGAGAAACAGATAATAACCTGAGTTTGCTCCATCTGGGCCTGTTCCACCATTTCTACGCCTTTTCGTACCTTTATTTAATAAACATTTTTTATATAAGTATTTTTTTTATATTTAAAATATTCTAATTATGAAATTAAATTAGGTTAAAAGAGATGATCTATATTAAAAAAATAAAAACAAGCAATTTCTTAATTTAATATGATAACAATTGTTTTAAAATTGATTGGGAAACAACAAATATATGTAAAAAATTCCGTTTATCCAAAATATAATTCAAAGAAATACATAAATATTCACATAGAACTTCTTTAACCTGCGTAAGCAATTGATCCAGTCAATAGAGAATAATAATCTGCGAATATTGACCTCATTTGACCTAATTGTCGACTAACCTGTTCATAGGATGCCTCTTCAATCTGACGTAGGTCGAAATGTCTCGACCTCAACTGAGTCAACGTGCATTAATTCATCGCGTTCTGGGAAGGATTTGGGGTTGGGTTTGGGTTTATATCATCTAGAAGTTAAATATATATTTTATAAATTGCTATAATTACGAAAGAAAGTTTTAATCTAAAAGATTAATAATTATAGACATGAAATTAAAAATTCTCTGAAATATTTAAGGATATATAATTTATAAATAAATGTATTGTAATAATATATATGTATATATATATATATATATATATATATATATGTTATAATATATATATATATATACATTATAACATATATATATATATATATATATATATTATAACATATATATAAATATGTTAATAGATGAATAAAAAACAAGGACAAAATATAAACTTTGTGATTTTATCAAGTTGAATTCGTTGCTCGCAATCTTTTGAAATTACCATGGCTTCATTCTCAGAACACACTGCACATATCATGGAGGGTACTTCCTGTAAAGGAGAAAACTATAATAAATCACAATATACAACCTAGAGTACAAAAATGATCCTCGAACATAATTTATATCCGCCAATATAGCATATCACTTCCCACAAGCAAAAATGATATCTTAAAAGAAGTTTAAAACTTGCTAAAATATGTAATTGCATGAATTGGAATTAATTATTTGATCTCAGAAAAATTCTCACATTATTTATTATTCTATTGTTACAATATAATAGAAAATAATTATATTATTTAAAATAATGATAAAATTATTGTTTTGACTTTAAAATAGCCAAACTAAGTTAACACTATCCGTGAACACTCTACTCATCGAATACGTCCTATATAGTTTTCATTGAGACGATGATTCCATGAATGGTTAGAATATATATTAATAACTTAAAATTTTATATCCTTATTATAAATAAATTTAATCCCATTGGTAAATACAGTAATCTATAATTTGTGCTAGTGGGTTTACTGAAACTATGAGGTTAATAGCCTTCGCCATAAACTGTTGTTACAGCCTGAAAACCAAGAAGATGAAAATCGAAACTAGTAATTTTTGTAAACTTGAGGTAAAATTCGAAATCAAATCAAATGTTAATTCTCTAAATAATATTTTAAGAAGTGATTTCATAGGAAGATACATACGGAGAGACCGAGACGTCCAATCATAGAGTGGGAGGAGGGTTCAGTACCCCTCAACGAGGTCTGCATGCGAAGCTGAGACTTTAGTGATTCGAGTTTCTGAGTGGTGTCCTTGAGATCTTGCCTGCGGGGTAACGCAGGGATCAGAGGTCACGAGATGTATTACGTTGATTTATGAAATCACAAGAATGTAGGTTTTGCGGGACTATATTTGGTACCCCTATATGTACACTGTATATTGTACAGTATTGCGTGATATTATTAATGTTATGGTATAGATTCAGAGGTATTATTATGGGGGTGCACTGTGGTAGGTTTACATTTACATGGGGGATACGAAGATGGTGTAGAGGTAATAGGAAGGCCTGGAGATAGACATTACAAAGAGGTTTGACTAACTGCGAATGTTGGAGCTGAACTTCCATTCTGGTGGTCTTGGCGGTGTGTAACATTGACATACGGTTCTGCGGTGGTAGAGATGGGGGTAATAAAATGGGGTTAGAGAGGGAGTGGCTTGAGCTAGGTATATTTAGAATGAGAATGGTAATGGGATATATATGTAGAGATGTGGAATTTGATGCATTTGGGTTTGGGTAAAGATGATGGTAGAGAGACTTTCAACTATTCCACATCAGATCCATCTTGCCATACACTACTACCTACATACACTACTACCTACATACACTACTACCTACATACACTACTACCTACATACACTACTACCTACATACACTACTACATGCATACACTACAACCTACATCACTACTACATACATACACTACTACCTACATACACTACTACCTACATACACTACTACCTACATACTCTACTACCTACATACACTACTACCTACATACACTACTACCTACATACACTACTACATACATACACTACTATATACATACACCCAACCCCACATTCTAACTAGTTCAAAGCGCCATTTGTTCATTTCCTTGAGACTGAGCTCTCGATTGACTTCAATCACTTCTTCATCACCAGGAGGAGCCACTAGTCCCGAAAGAGATTTCTCTGGTGCCATAGCTGACTTCTGAAGATTTTTGTTTTAGAGATTATAAGAAGCTAGTATTTTATAACATGTAGTAGTAATAGTAGTAGTAGTAGTAGTAGTAGTAGTAGTAGTAGTAGTAGTAGTAGTAGTAGTAGTAGTAGTAGTAGTAGTGGTAGTAGTAGTAGCAGTAGCAGTAGCAGTAGCAGTAGCAGTAGCAGTAGCAGTAGCAGTAGCAGTAGTAGTAGTAGTAGTAGTAGTAGTAGCAGCAGTAGTAGTAGTATTAGCAGTAGCAGTAGCAGTAGCAGTAGCAGTAGCAGTTGCAGTAGCAGTAGCAGTAGCAGTAGCAGTAGCAGTAGTAGTAGTAGTAGTAGTAGTAGCAGCAGTATTAGTAGCAGTAGTAGTAGTAGTAGTAGTAGTAGTAGTAGTAATAGTAGTAGTAGTAGTAGTAGTAGTAGAGTAGTAGTAGTAGTAGTAGTAGTAGTAGTAGTAGTAGTAGTAGTAGTAGTAGTAGTAGTAGTAGTAGTAGTAGTAGTAGTAGTAGTAGTAGTAGTAGTAGTAGTAGTAGTAGTAGTAGTAGTAGTAGTAGTAGTAGTAGTAGTAGTAGTAGTAGTAGTAGTAGTAGTAGTAGTAGTAGTAGTAGTAGTAGTAATAGTAGTAGTAGTAGTAGTTATACTATGATCTGCAGTAACTAAGGGTGGTTAAATATAAAATGTAAGAATACAAAATATCAACATTATGTTTGAGTGTAAGTTAGTTGTAAACTATTAGCGTAATATTGTGGTCTTAATGGTATTTGTTAGCTATTGTCTTCGTAGATTGTTATTAAGGTAGTGAGATTGTTATTATCTAGTGGTTAAGCGTTGAGTGAACATATACCGTCTGGCCATAGAGTTTCAACTAACGTAAAGTCATATGACTAGATAAACGTTGCCTTTCGTATGCTAGTCGTAAAAACGGATTTACCGTATCATACAAGCAAATGCGATTGGACGAGAGGTGAAAATAATCAATCACTTGCCATTGATATGCTAATTGCGAAGTTAGCATTGCAAAGATCTTATGTTGAGTGTCGACGTCAGAAGGCAACAGTTAATAAATTCGATAAACTCGCGATTCAAATTCTACGCTTTGTGAAGGGCTGCCTACAATCCTTGTAAACTAATAACAAATGGATATGTGTCTAGTGTCACTCTACACTTGCTCGTAGCTTTGTTTATGTATTCGCGCAGTTCCTCCGGTATCCTGACATTTAGCAATGCATTCGAAATAGTCTAGAACTGAAATATTACAATAGTATGTAAGATTCCTTGGTTCACAAACAACGCTTCGACACTGATGAACTCTGATGAACTCTGACCTCGTTATCGATGATGCCGGTGAGGAGGCCGCGTCTGATCTCAGAGTGAAGCATTTGATTCTCTTCGATTAGTCCAGACATCTTAATGCGCATCACTTCAAACTCCTCCTATGGGGCACGAAAGGAACTATTTTATAATTTTCATTACTACT
>OZ038314.1:28742312-28789812 GCA_964035775.1 Osedax frankpressi
CAATCGATTTACATCATTAATTAAATGCTTCATTACTATACCAGAAAAATTAAGATAACATACCTTATAAGGCTATATAGGCTATATAAGGATATAGCTGTATATATACATTTAAATTCTCTCTCTCTCTCTCTCTCTCTCTCTCTCTCTCTCTCTCTCTCTCTCTCTCTCTCTATCTCTCTCTCTCTCTCTCTCTCTCTCTCTCTCTCTCTCTCTCTCTCTCTCTCTCTCTCTCTCTCTCTCTTCTCTCTCTCTCTCTCTCTCTCTCTCTCTCTCTCTCTCTCTCTCTCTCTCTCTCTCTCTCTCTCTCTCTCTCTCTCTCTCTCTCTCTCTCTCTCTCTCTCTCTCTCTCTCTCTCTCTCTCTCTCTCTCTCTCTCTCTCTCTCTCTCTCTCTCTCTCTCTCTCTCTCTCTCTCTCTCCTCTCTCTCTCTCTCTCTTTTAATAATAATAACTCATATATATATATCTCTTTCTATTACATTCTCTGTAATTCCCCAGGCTCAAAGAATCATAAAATGATCAATGCATATTGATAAATCCACATGATACATTGCCGGTGATATCGATCTGTTTAAGAAAATGGCCCACGGTATGCTAACCCAGGCCCCGACTGCAAGAATATGATCAATGAATAAGCCAGGTCAGCAGATAGCCTGCGTATCGTGTATTATAAATATGCAATGCAGATAATCGCATATCGTGTATTATGAATATGCAATGCAGATAATCGCATTGCGTATACGAAATATGCGAGCTGCACTTTACAAACATATTGGTACCGCAACTAGGTTATTGTTTATAATTAACACTAACGATTACAACATATCGCGATATTGTTTTGTTATGTAGAGTATGCCCGAATAAAACCGCAATCGTATATTAATTTGTATATTAATAAATAAATTAAAACTATAGTTTTCACTATAATTTCACTATAGTGAAATTGAACTTTCTAAATTAATTTCTATACGCTAAATGATGAAATATAGGGAAAGTTTACAGAAGAATGTTTACAGTACAACTCTAATGATTGTCAAGATCATATAAATAAGATGAAATAATCTATTACATATCTATTATGTATACTATTACATATCTATTATGTGTACTACACATATATATTATGTATACTACACATATTACATTCAATATTACATGGTATTAATTAATTATCAGAAATAATATATCTTATGTAATGTATAACTATTATTAGATCCGTAATTTAAAATATGCCTAATATATATATATATATATATATATATATATATATATATATATATGTATATATAATTTAAATACCGACTTACAAGTTATTACTTTATGGTATTAATTTTTTTTGAGGTTAAGTAAGTTTTCAACAGTAATATCTCTAGTTACATTAATTATTTAATATAACTAATAATTTATATTTTAAGATTATATATTTAATAATTTTCATGTTTACTAATCAAGTTTTTAAATCTACAAACGATATTTAATTATGAAATGAATTCAGCAAAAAATATATTTTATACATAATATTTTATTTTATTATAATGAAAAATTTCGTTAAGACATTAAAATTAAAATAATACATTTTATAAAATTTGATTCATTGTTTTGAGAGAATATTTTTTACCTATTGCAGTTCTTTAAGTAAATGTAACTGTTGTAATTTGCATTTCTAATTAATAAGTAATTAGTAAGTAAAACTAAAATATGTACAAATAACTTTATCATATTGCACACGAATTAATTATTATTTATAGAACTTTGTAGAACTCCACTCCAAATTAGAATACATTTACACTATCATCACAATGGTGATAAATATATAAATAAATATATATATATATATATATATATATATATATATATGTATATATACACCTACGTATTCTAGTATGTACATTATGTATTGGTGCATTTACATGAACTATTTAAATACACCTTTAGATATGGGTATATATGTGATATTTACATGCCCTATAGGGCATATATATATGAGTAATTACATCCACTGTATGCAATGTTAGATCAACCATATGTATTGTTACTCCCAATATATGCATTTTCATACCCTTTATGTGCATATGTATACCCAATATATGCATATTCACATATACAATAGATGTATTTATATCCACTATAGGCGTATTTATACTCAATATAAGTTAATATTAATTACAAAGATATTATTACAAATGTTTGTATATCATATGCATATCATACGCGATATCGTACCTAAACAAGAAGGCTAACCCGAGACGATATATCTATTTAGACGATATCTGGCGTGACCACATGGGGTCAGGCTGAGCGCAGGGGTCAGGCTGTGGTCAAACGAACGGTTAAGTTCGCTATCATAACCGTTATCGATCGCCTCCTAATTGATTACGCAAGAGAAGTAACTGAGCGAAACGAGAACCATATGTGAACCGAACGCTTATGTCACACCGCACACCGCACATCGCACATCGCGCACCACACCACATATATTCCGCATCACACCACACGCATACTCCGATCACGGCAACAACATATATTTTACAGCACTCCATATTAATATGATTATATTTAATATTGATATATAATATTATATATGTGCGTATAGGCATGTGTATGTATACGTGTGCGTACGTCTGTACGTCTGTAGTATAACTAGATATCTAGGTTTTAGGTGATTAATAAGTGACATTTATTAATATAAATTAATAAGTAACATATATTAATATAAATTTAAAATGTGTACAAAAATGAATACTATTATATGTCTGATTATTTTTCGAACTTATATTTAACATTTCCTAAATTCTAACTAACTTCACATTTCAACGATAACTTTTGACCATTGCATGTAAGGATATCGATGAGATAGACTGGTTGTTTACTGCCACAAGTTGACCATAAGTATCGAGTTATAAGAATGTTTAATAATAATTCAACGGAAGCAGATACTAACGACAGAGAAATGTTATCGCAGATAGTGTCTCGATTTCACGAATTACAAAAGATAGATTACAAAATACTCTAATTTTCGCAATAACCCAAACTCAATACGAATTGCCATAAGTGCAAATTACTCGATCTCTAACCATACTCCAGTTTACTAAGTTAAGTTGATCATATGACCTAATGAGGTCATATGTTATTTTCAGCGAATGTATGCCTAGCTAAGATTAAAGTGGTAGATACCTACTATAATTATGTAGACCATACGACTGAATTAAAGTAGTTTCATCATGTAAACCGGTGGTAAGTCCATTATTATATTAACCTTTTTAAGGGTTGATATCGGAGTTATAAGGTTTTTAATGTATTATCGAGTACAAAATATCGTGTATTTTATATCGTTTATTTAATATCGTTTATTTAATATCGTTTATTTAATATCGTTTATTTAATATCGTTTATTTAATATCGTTTATTTAATATCGTTTATTTAATATCGTTTATTTAATATCGTTTATTTAATATCGTTTATTTAATATCGTTTATTTAATATCGTTTATTTAATATCGTTTATTTAATATCGTTTATTTAATATCGTTTATTTAATATCGTTTATTTAATATCGTTTATTTAATATCGTTTATTTAATATCGTTTATTTAATATCGTTTATTTAATATCGTTTATTTAATATCGTTTATTTAATATCGTTTATTTAATATCGTTTATTTAATATCGTTTATTTAATATCGTTTATTTAATATCGTTTATTTAATATCGTTTATTTAATATCGTTTATTTAATATCGTTTATTTAATATCGTTTATTTAATATCGTTTATTTAATATCGTTTATTTAATATCGTTTATTTAATATCGTTTATTTAATATCGTTTATTTAATATCGTTTATTTAATATCGTTTATTTAATATCGTTTATTTAATATCGTTTATTTAATATCGTTTATTTAATATCGTTTATTTAATATCGTTTATTTAATATCGTTTATTTAATATCGTTTATTTAATATCGTTTATTTAATATCGTTTATTTAATATCGTTTATTTAATATCGTTTATTTAATATCGTTTATTTAATATCGTTTATTTAATATCGTTTATTTAATATCGTTTATTTAATATCGTTTATTTAATATCGTTTATTTAATATCGTTTATTTAATATCGTTTATTTAATATCGTTTATTTAATATCGTTTATTTAATATCGTTTATTTAATATCGTTTATTTAATATCGTTTATTTAATATCGTTTATTTAATATCGTTTATTTAATATCGTTTATTTAATATCGTTTATTTAATATCGTTTATTTAATATCGTTTATTTAATATCGTTTATTTAATATCGTTTATTTAATATCGTTTATTTAATATCGTTTATTTAATATCGTTTATTTAATATCGTTTATTTAATATCGTTTATTTAATATCGTTTATTTAATATCGTTTATTTAATATCGTTTATTTAATATCGTTTATTTAATATCGTTTATTTAATATCGTTTATTTAATATCGTTTATTTAATATCGTTTATTTAATATCGTTTATTTAATATCGTTTATTTAATATCGTTTATTTAATATCGTTTATTTAATATCGTTTATTTAATATCGTTTATTTAATATCGTTTATTTAATATCGTTTATTTAATATCGTTTATTTAATATCGTTTATTTAATATCGTTTATTTAATATCGTTTATTTAATATCGTTTATTTAATATCGTTTATTTAATATCGTTTATTTAATATCGTTTATTTAATATCGTTTATTTAATATCGTTTATTTAATATCGTTTATTTAATATCGTTTATTTAATATCGTTTATTTAATATCGTTTATTTAATATCGTTTATTTAATATCGTTTATTTAATATCGTTTATTTAATATCGTTTATTTAATATCGTTTATTTAATATCGTTTATTTAATATCATTTATTTAATATTGTTTATTTAATATGGTGTATTTAATGTTGTGTATTTATTTTGTATATTAAATATAGTGGAAACATATCGTTGAGTTAATACCATGTAGATATTATCATATAGTTAATATCGTGAATTTAGCATAGTGTATTTAATTTCATTAAGTAAATATTGAGGAGTTAATATCGTTGATTTAAAATCATATAGTTATATCGTGGATAAATATCGATGATTAATAAAATGTTGTTAATATCGTTGATTTAATTTCATATAGTTATATCGTGGATTAATATCATATATTAATATCGAGGAATTAATATAATATCGTGTATTTGTTATAATGTATTTAATAATATCATGTAGTTAATATCGCAGAGCTAATATTATTTAGTTAATATCGTATATTCAGTATTGTAGAGTAACTATTATATAGTTAATATCATATATTAATATCTCATTAGTAAGCAATTTTCTACTCATAATTATATTTTTAAATATTCTCAAAAACTAATAATATACTTTTCACACTATATCCCAAACCATTAATTGTATGGTCAACGACACTATCTGTATAAATAATATATTTATAATCCTGCGTGCAATACTACTGTCACTTTAACCTGATGGTAAATATAAACACGGCGCGTTTTTGCTTCTTAGTTCTATTCGCTAAAAGGTTGTCTGCAGCGCGTGCCTGGATAGCGTGAGAACCTGCCGACTTACTAGTCCCCGGGGTAGGGGTTAGAGTTCAACGGCCGATCAGTAGTCGCTACTCATGAATCCATTATCTACTTAGTATCGCGGGGATTATTTTCAATATTTATATATAAATAAATAAATTGATATAAAAAGCATATATGCTTTTCAATAATTACAAATCTTTACGCCATAGATTCGTTTGCTGATTATATACTTTATATTCAATATTATGATACTTTTGGCTATCAATAAATAATATATATATATATATATATATATATATATATATATAGATATATATATATAAATATATTCATATTATTTATATTATATAATAGAAATTTGGTAATAATTTAATTTTAATTTTATTAGGATATTAAATATATTAAATACACAAAATAGTTAGACTATTTATTAAACTATTATGTTAACAATTATAATTTATTTTTGCTTATTATGTGAAATATACGAATAACAAATTGAATTACAATTGTAATAAAACATATTAATGTATTTTATTATATAATAAATATTTATTTTTATTTTTTAAATAATATTTTTTTTTTTTTAGAATTATATTTTTAGAATTCATTAGAATTAAGTATAAAAAATGTATATTACTCAATTATAATTAAATAAATATTAGTTCCCAGGAATAATTTAATTAATTAATATTAACACTATAATATATTATATAAGATTATGTAACTAAATAATCGTATATATTCTTTCACTCAAATATTTCCGTAAAGTATTATATAGTATTGTAATAATATATTATTATTTAATAACAACAAATTCGTTATTTTTATATAAAATACAATTATATTATTATGAATATAAATGATTTAAAAAACATTTAAAACTTAATTTGAATATTTTATAGATCTTCCATTACGAATATCCCAAGTGTATATTATAGTATGATTATAAGGTATAACATTAATTACATTATAATATACGTTTAATATCAAGAGTATAATATGTATTTATATATTTCACAATAGCATTGTATTATTTCAAACAATGATATTTTTTAATATATATTTTTATGGTATTTAATTCAAATTTTAAAAATTAAATTATAATTATCGTTCTGATTTTACATTTAATGTTAATTTCAAAATTGATGTATTTTTATGTTGGAATTTAAAATCTATTAGAAAATGGATATATATATATAAATTATATTGACTAGTTTATATGAAGATATAGCTAGATGTATGTTTATGCTATAAAATATATAAACTATGTATACCTTATAATACATCATAATATGTAATACTTTAATAAAAAATGTTACAGTTAATCTTATTAAGTAGAATTATATAATAATCAACGCGATATATGTTATGCAATGGATGCGTGAAGTTGACATCATTATATAATACGTGTCCCAAATCTCCACTCCCTTACGTCATCATATGGTATGATATTCTAAGAATATTTTCGGACTATTTAATATTTAAACTAAAGCAAGTATTTTATCTTTTATCCAATTATCTATTTTGCGCTCGCTCTCTTACTGTTATACTGATTTAATATCTTATCAACAGTATTGTTTGTAATATATCGTACGACCGTTTTTACCGAACTACTCAGTTTAGTAACGCTCAGCGGTCAAGTAGTGGGCGTGACTCGGCGACCAACTCGATTGGCACCAACTGACCAGTGGTCAGCGAGCGCTACCGGTGTACTCGCCGTGACATTTACAGGGCCTCGGGCTCTATTGTGTAACACGCATAATAATGACTTATTAACAGTGGTCATATGGAGACGTTGATTACGAGTTATTAGGAAGACGGTGGTCATCGGGTAGTGGTCAGCGGATAGTAGTCATTGGTCAGTATATATTATCCGCGGTCAGCTATCAGTCAAGTTGCGGGCAGTTATCAGTTCCCGTTATCAATGTAGAGTGTACAGTAGTCAGTTGTATATTCTCGAGGTTCAGCTGTTATTGTCAACTTTGCAGTGGTCAGTGGTCAATAGTAGACTAAGTATTTAGTCATCGTGTCAGTGTAATTCACACTACATACACACAAATGAATATAAGTATATACTAACGGATTACGAAATAATGGCCTTACTTGTATTATAGTCATCTGATTATTGTTAATGTTGTGTATTGTTTATTTATATATTACACAGTGAAACAATTCCGTATATGCATCCAAATCTATTGATAATATATTATATAATTATTATATGTGGATATTATACTATATATATATTACTATATATATATACAAATATACTACACTATACAGTAAAATTACGGAAGCATATATAACTATAAAGTATATTTCACTTTTTGCATACCTATAGATGTTATTTTTTATTTTAATTAGTACATCAAATTATTTTACAAAATAAATACAACTTTTTATTTTCTGAGAAATAAATACTAATTATATATTCATGGGTATTATTTTCATTTTAAACATTTCCTATGATAATGTTATGTGATTATTATGCAAATGTAGATTTGACTTCACTATGCTATAAAAAAGCTTTTAGCATAAAATGAATATAAAAAATTAATTTAGTATTAGTTTATAAGATACGATATGATGGTACTATATCTGTATATCATATGTAACCAATATGGTATATTTACTGGGCCATATTTACCGTCTTATTAAATATCGACGATATACAAGAAAACTCTGAAGTGACGTCATATATTTAAATTCAATTTTTCAAGATCTCTACAAACAATATTTACACTATATCAGTTATAAGGATCACGATAAGATGGGGCTTAGCATATGATATTTATATTATTATGTATATATAATACTTTATAAATAGAATCACGGGTTATCGTAAATAGTTTCATAAATATGAGTTTATATTTCAATACGTCGCTTTAGTATACCAACATGTAATCTGTAAAGTAAATATCCAGTGAAGGTCAGAATAAAATTCATTGTATTTATAATAATAGCAGTGTTATTTAATCAATGTAATAGAAGTTTTATAACAAATTACATAAAATGCGAGTACATATGTATGTAAAATACGGGAAATACATTCTGTAATGTATATATTAACACTAGCCAGATTTATTACAATAGCATATATTTATTATAATATTCATAACCTAAATCCTAACTCAATAATAATAATAATGTTATTTTTGGATAGCTTTGTGTAGTGTGTTGATGGTGTCGAATGAGATATAGTACATATATGTAACAATTCATAAACACGTGATTAAGTTCGGTTTATTTCTTAACGTTTGTCTTTCGTAAGATTTACTCGCAAATTTGAAATGGCGAAAATATTTATAATTCGATCCAAAAAAATCATCTATCCGATCAAAGAGTTTATTATTCTATTTGATATTCATATTAGTAATGCTTACTGCCAACCAGAAAACAAATATCCTTTTAAGTGTTATTTTAATTAATTCTTAAACAACCTCTTCCTAAAAGTAAATTTCGTAAATGATAAAACGATATGATATTATTAATAGGTAATCGTGTAATTATAAACTCTATGTGTTACATCATTCATCACTCCGAAAATAAATCGATATTTAATTTACACGGAAGGAATTTACAGTATTCGAAAAGATTATAACTGGTAGCTTATATAAAGTTAAAGTTTAGTTAATATATGGATTATATGTGGATATTTATATTAATTGATAGGAGTGTATTATGTTTAATTATATTGTCGAATTCAGATCGTTATGACTTTCTAATCTATCAGTGGCTATCTTGTGAGTAATATTCTAGTGATTAGATAACATCTAGGCACCTCTAATTTCGGCATAAAGATAATGAATATTCAGGCAGAAAGTGTATTGATTTGATGGCAGATTTCAATTTCGAAGATTAACAGTAGATAAGAATATATACGCATACAAATATACTATAGAAATACATTGATCCTATAGGAATACATATTAACTATAGAAATACATATATACTATAGAAATACATTGATCCTATAGGAATACATATATACTATAAGAATATATATAAACTATAAAAATACATTGCTCCTATAGATATACATATATACTATAGAAATACATATATACGATAGAAATACATTGATCCTATAGGACTACATATATACTATAGGAATATATTGCTCCTATAGGAATACATATATACTATAGGAATATATATAAACTATAGAAATACATTGATCCTATAGGAATGCATATATACTATAGAAATACATTGATCCAATAGGAATACATATATACTATAGAAATACATTGGTCCTATAGGAATACATATAAACTATAGGAATACATATATACTATAGAAATATATATATATATATACTATAGGAATACATATATACTATAGAAATACATATATACTATAGAAATACATATATACTATAGAAATACATATATACTATAGAAATACATATAAACTATAGAAATACATTGGTCCTATAGGAATACATATAAACTATAGGAATACATATATACTATAGAAATACATATAAACTATAGAAATACATTGGTCCTATAGGAATACATATATACTATAGAAATACATATATACTATAGAAATACATACATACTATAGCAATACATTGATCCAATATGAATACATATAAACTATAGAAATACATATATACTACAGAAATACATATATACTACAGAAATACATATAAACTATAGAAATACATTGGTCCTATAGGAATACATATAAACTATAGAAATACATATATACTATAGAAATACATATATACTATAGAAATACATATATACTATAGAACAATAGAAATAAATAAGAACTATAGGAATATACAGATGTAGTTCTAACGTAGTTCTGATGTAGTCACTGTAGTTCTGATGTAGTCACTGTAGTTCTGATGTAGTTCTGATGTAGTCACTGTAGTTCTGATGTAGTCACTGTAGTTATGATGTAGTTCTGATGTAGTCACTGTAGTTCTGATGTAGTCACTGTAGTTCTGATGTAGTCACTGTAGTTCTGATGTAGTTCTGATGTAGTCACTGTAGTTCTGATGTAGTCACTGTAGTTCTGATGTAGTCACTGTAGTTCTGATGTAGTCACTGTAGTTCTGATGTAGTCACTGTAGTTCTGATGTAGTTCTGATGTAGTCACTGTAGTTCTGATGTAGTCACTGTAGTTCTGATGTAGTTCTGATGTAGTCACTGTAGTTCTGATGTAGTCACTGCAGTTCTGATGTAGTTCTGATGTAGTCACTGTAGTTCTGATGTAGTCACTGTAGTTCTGATGTAGTCACTGTAGTTATGATGTAGTTACTGTAGTTCTGATGTAGTTCTGATGTAGTCACTGTAGTTCTGATGTAGTCACTGTAGTTCTGATGTAGTCACTGTAGATATGATGTAGTCACTGTAGTTCTGATGTAGTCACTGTAGTTCTGATGTAGTCACTGGAGTTCTGATGTAGTCACTGTAGTTCTGATGTAGTCACTGTAGTTCTGATGTAGTCACTGTAGTTCTGATGTAGTCACTGTAGTTCTAATGTAGTCATTGTAGTTCTGATGTAGTCACTGTAGTTCTGATGTAGTCACTGTAGTTCTGATGTAGTCACTGTAGTTCTGATGTAGTTCTGATGTAGTCACTGTAGTTCTGATGTAGTCACTGTAGTTCTGATGTAGTTCTGAAGTAGTCACTGTAGTTCTGATGTAGTCACTGTAGTTCTGATGTAGTCACTGTAGTTCTGATGTAGTCACTGTAGTTCTGATGTAGTCACTGTAGTTCTGATGTAGTCACTGTAGTTCTGATGTAGTCACTGTAGTTCTGATGTAGTCACTGTAGTTCTGATGTAGTCACTGTAGTTCTGATGTAGTCACTGTAGTTCTGATGTAGTCACTGTAGTTCTGATTTAGTCACTGTAGTTCTGATGTAGTCACTGTAGTTCTGATGTAGTCACTGTAGTTCTGATGTAGTCACTGTAGTTCTGATGTAGTCACTGTAGTTCTGATGTAGTTAGTGATGTAGTCACTGTAGTTCTGATGTAGTCACTGTAGTTCTGATATAGTCACTGTAGTTCTGATGTAGTCACTGTAGTTCTGATGTAGTTCTGATGTAGTCACTGTAGTTCTGATGTAGTCACTGTAGTTCTGATGTAGTCATTGTAGTTCTGATGTAGTCACTGTAGTTCTGATGTAGTCACTGTAGTTCTGATGTAGTCATTGTAGTTCTGATGTAGTCACTGTAGTTCTGATGTAGTCACTGTAGTTCTGATGTAGTTCTGATGTAGTCACTGTAGTTCTGATGTAGTCACTGTAGTTCTAATGTAGTCACTGTAGTGCTGATGTAGTCACTGTAGTTCTGATGTAGTCACTGTAGTTCTAATGTAGTCACTGTAGTTCTGATGTAGTCACTGTAGTTCTGATGTAGTCACTGTAGTTCTAATGTAGTCACTGTAGTGCTGATGTAGTTATGATGTAGTCACTGTAGTTCTAATGTAGTCACTGTAGTTCTGATGTAGTCACTGTAGTTCTGATGTAGTCACTGTAGTTCTGATGTAGTCACTGTAGTTCTGATGTAGTTCTGATGTAGTTCTGATGTAGTCACTGTAGTTCTGATGTAGTCACTGTAGTTCTAATGTAGTCATTGTAGTTCTGATGTAGTCACTGTAGTTCTGATGTAGTCACTGTAGTTCTGATGTAGTCACTGTAGTTCTGATGTAGTCACTGTAGTTCTGATGTAGTCACTGTAGTTCTGATGTAGTTCTGATGTAGTCACTGTAGTTCTGATGTAGTCACTGTAGTTCTGATGTAGTTACTGTAGTTCTGATGTAGTCACTGTAGTTCTGATGTAGTTCTGATGTAGTTCTGATGTAGTCACTGTAGTTCTGATGTAGTCACTGTAGTTCTGATGTAGTTACTGTAGTTCTGATGTAGTCACTGTAGTTCTGATGTAGTTCTGATGTAGTTCTGATGTAGTCACTGTAGTTCTGATGTAGTCACTGTAGTTCTGATGTAGTCACTGTAGTTCTGATGTAGTCACTGTAGTTCTGATGTAGTCACTGTAGTTCTGATGTAGTCACTGTAGTTCTGATGTAGTCATTGTAGTTCTGATGTAGTTCTGATGTAGTTCTGATGTAGTCACTGTAGTTCTGATGTAGTTCTGATGTAGTTAATGTAGTTCTGATGTAGTCACTGTAGTTCTGATGTAGTCACTGTAGTTCTGATGTAGTCACTGTAGTTCTGATGTAGTCACTGTAGTTCTGATGTAGTTCTGATGTAGTTACTGTAGTTCTGATGTAGTCACTGTAGTTCTGATGTAGTCACTGTAGTTCTGATGTAGTCACTGTAGTTCTGATGTAGTCACTGTAGTTCTGATGTAGTCACTGTAGTTCTGATGTAGTCACTGTAGTTCTGATGTAGTCACTGTAGTTCTGATGTAGTCACTGTAGTTCTGATGTAGTTAGTGATGTAGTCACTGTAGTTCTGATGTAGTCACTGTAGTTCTGATGTAGTCACTGTAGTTCTGATGTAGTCATTGTAGTTCTGATGTAGTCACTGTAGTTCTGATGTAGTCACTGTAGTTCTGATGTAGTCATTGTAGTTCTGATGTAGTCACTGTAGTTCTGATGTAGTCACTGTAGTTCTGATGTAGTTCTGATGTAGTCACTGTAGTTCTGATGTAGTCACTGTAGTTCTAATGTAGTCACTGTAGTGCTGATGTAGTCACTGTAGTTCTGATGTAGTCACTGTAGATCTAATGTAGTCACTGTAGTTCTGATGTAGTCACCGTAGTTCTGATGTAGTCACTGTAGTTCTGATGTAGTCACTGTAGTGCTGATGTAGTCACTGTAGTTCTGATGTAGTTAGTGATGTAGTCACTGTAGTTCTGATGTAGTCACTGTAGTTCTGATATAGTCACTGTAGTTCTGATATAGTCACTGTAGTTCTGATGTAGTTCTGATGTAGTCACTGTAGTTCTGATGTAGTCACTGTAGTTCTGATGTAGTCATTGTAGTTCTGATGTAGTCACTGTAGTTCTGATGTAGTCACTGTAGTTCTGATGTAGTCATTGTAGTTCTGATGTAGTCACTGTAGTTCTGATGTAGTCACTGTAGTTCTGATGTAATTCTGATGTAGTCACTGTAGTTCTGATGTAGTCACTGTAGTTCTAATGTAGTCACTGTAGTGCTGACGTAGTCACTGAAGTTCTGATGTAGTCACTGTAGTTCTAATGTAGTCACTGTAGTTCTGATGTAGTCACTGTAGTTCTGATGTAGTCACTGTAGTTCTAATGTAGTCACTGTAGTGCTGATGTAGTTCTGATGTAGTCACTGTAGTTCTAATGTAGTCACTGTAGTTCTGATGTAGTCACTATAGTTCTGATGTAGTCACTGTAGTTCTGATGTAGTCACTGTAGTTCTGATGTAGTTCTGATGTAGTTCTGATGTAGTCACTGTAGTTCTGATGTAGTCACTGTAGTTCTAATGTAGTCATTGTAGTTCTGATGTAGTCACTGTAGTTCTGATGTAGTCACTGTAGTTCTGATGTAGTCACTGTAGTTCTGATGTAGTCACTGTAGTTCTGATGTAGTCACTGTAGTTCTGATGTAGTTCTGATGTAATCACTGTAGTTCTGATGTAGTCACTGTAGTTCTGATGTAGTTCTGATGTAGTCACTGTAGTTCTAATGTAGTCACTGTAGTTCTGATGTAGTCACTGTAGTTCTGATGTAGTCACTGTAGTTCTGATGTAGTCACTGTAGTTCTGATGTAGTCACTGTAGTTCTGATGTAGTCACTGTAGTTCTGATGTAGTCACTGTAGTTCTGATGTAGTCACTGTAGTTCTGATGTAGTCACTATAGTTCTGATGTAGTCACTGTAGTTCTGATGTAGTTCTGATGTAGTTCTGATGTAGTCACTGTAGTTCTGATGTAGTCACTGTAGTTCTGATGTAGTTACTGTAGTTCTGATGTAGTCACTGTAGTTCTGATGTAGTTCTGATGTAGTCACTGTAGTTCTGATGTAGTCACTGTAGTTCTGATGTAGTTACTGTAGTTCTGATGTAGTCACTGTAGTTCTGATGTAGTTCTGATGTAGTTCTGATGTAGTCACTGTAGTTCTGATGTAGTCACTGTAGTTCTGATGTAGTCACTGTAGTTCTGATGTAGTCACTGTAGTTCTGATGTAGTCACTGTAGTTCTGATGTAGTCACTGTAGTTCTGATGTAGTCATTGTAGTTCTGATGTAGTTCTGATGTAGTTCTGATGTAGTCACTGTAGTTCTGATGTAGTTCTGATGTAGTTAATGTAGTTCTGATGTAGTCACTGTAGTTCTGATGTAGTCACTGTAGTTCTGATGTAGTCACTGTAGTTCTGATGTAGTCACTGTAGTTCTGATGTAGTTCTGATGTAGTTACTGTAGTTCTGATGTAGTCACTGTAGTTCTGATGTAGTCACTGTAGTTCTGATGTAGTCACTGTAGTTCTGATGTAGTCACTGTAGTTCTGATGTAGTCACTGTAGTTCTGATGTAGTCACTGTAGTTCTGATGTAGTCACTGTAGTTCTGATGTAGTCACTGTAGTTCTGATGTAGTTAGTGATGTAGTAACTGTAGTTCTGATGTAGTCACTGTAGTTCTGATGTAGTCACTGTAGTTCTGATGTAGTTCTGATGTAGTTCTGATGTAGTCACTGTAGTTCTGATGTAGTCACTGTAGTTCTGATGTAGTTCTGATGTAGTTCTGATGTAGTCACTGTAGTTCTGATGTAGTCACTGTAGTTCTGATGTAGTCACTGTAGTTCTGATATAGTCACTGTAGTTCTGATGTAGTCACTGTAGTTCTGATGTAGTTCTGATGTAGTTCTGATGTAGTTCTGATGTAGTCACTGTAGTTCTGATGTAGTCACTGTAGTTCTGATGTAGTCACTGTAGTTCTGATATAGTCACTGTAGTTCTGATGTAGTCACTGTAGTTCTGATATAGTCACTGTAGTTCTGATGTAGTCACTGTAATTCTGATGTAGTCACTGTAGTTCTGATGTAGTCACTGTAGTTCTGATGTAGTCACTGTAGTTCTGATGTAGTCACTGTAGTTCTGATGTAGTCACTGTAGTTCTGATGTAGTCACTGTAGTTCTGATGTAGTCACTGTAGTTCTGATGTAGTCACTGTAGTTCTGATGTAGTCACTGTAGTTCTGATGTAGTCACTGTAGTTCTGATGTAGTCACTGTAGTTCTGATATAGTCACTGTAGTTCTGATGTAGTCACTGTAGTTCTGATATAGTCACTGTAGTTCTGATGTAGTCACTGTAGTTCTGATGTAGTCACTGTAGTTCTGATGTAGTCACTGTAGTTCTGATGTAGTCACTGTAGTTCTGATGTAGTCACTGTAGTTCTGATGTAGTCACTGTAGTTCTGATGTAGTCACTGTAGTTC
Organism: Osedax frankpressi; assembly: GCA_964035775.1. Classification (NCBI taxonomy): domain Eukaryota; kingdom Metazoa; phylum Annelida; class Polychaeta; order Sabellida; family Siboglinidae; genus Osedax; species Osedax frankpressi. The sequence goes on from OZ038314.1 coordinate 28,758,259, forward strand.
TGATGTAGTCACTGTAGTTCTGATGTAGTCACTGTAGTTCTGATGTAGTCACTGTAGTTCTGATGTAGTCACTGTAGTTCTGATGTAGTCACTGTAGTTCTGATGTAGTCACTGTAGTTCTGATGTAGTCACTGTAGTTCTGATGTAGTTCTGATGTAGTTACTGTAGTTCTGATGTAGTCACTGTAGTTCTGATGTAGTCACTGTAGTTCTGATGTAGTCACTGTAGTTCTGATGTAGTCACTGTAGTTCTGATGTAGTCACTGTAGTTCTGATGTAGTCACTGTAGTTCTGATGTAGTTAGTGATGTAGTAACTGTAGTTCTGATGTAGTCACTGTAGTTCTGATGTAGTCACTGTAGTTCTGATGTAGTTCTGATGTAGTTCTGATGTAGTCACTGTAGTTCTGATGTAGTCACTGTAGTTCTGATGTAGTCACTGTAGTTCTGATGTAGTCACTGTAGTTCTGATGTAGTCACTGTAGTTCTGATATAGTCACTGTAGTTCTGATGTAGTCACTGTAGTTCTGATATAGTCACTGTAGTTCTGATGTAGTCACTGTAGTTCTGATGTAGTCACTGTAGTTCTGATGTAGTCACTGTAGTTCTGATGTAGTCACTGTAGTTCTGATGTAGTCACTGTAGTTCTGATGTAGTCATTGTAATTCTGATGTAGTCACTGTAGTTCTGATGTAGTCACTGTAGTTCTGATGTAGTCACTGTAGTTCTGATGTAGTCACTGTAGTTCTGATGTAGTCACTGTAGTTCTGATGTAGTCACTGTAGTTCTGATGTAGTTACTGTAGTTAGTGATGTAGTCACTGTAGTTCTGATGTAGTCACTGTAGTTCTGATGTAGTCACTGTAGTTCTGATGTAGTTCTGATGTAGTTACTGTAGTTCTGATGTAGACACTGTAGTTAGTGATGTAGTCACTGTAGTTCTGATGTAGTCACTGTAGTTCTGATGTAGTTCTGATGTAGTTCTGATGTAGTTCTGATGTAGTTCTGATGTAGTCACTGTAGTTCTGATGTAGTCACTGTAGTTCTGATGTAGTCACTATAGTTCTGATGTAGTCACTGTAGTTCTGATGTAGTTCTGATGTAGTTCTGATGTAGTCACTGTAGTTCTGATGTAGTCACTGTAGTGCTGATGTAGTCACTGTAGTTCTGATGTAGTCACTGTAGTTCTGATGTAGTCACTGTAGTTCTGATGTAGTCACTGTAGTTCTGATGTAGTCACTGTAGTTCTGATGTAGTTCTGATGTAGTTCTGATGTAGTCACTGTAGTTCTGATGTAGTCACTGTAGTTCTGATGTAGTCACTGTAGTTCTGATGTAGTCACTGTAGTTCTGATGTAGTCACTGTAGTTATGATGTAGTTACTGTAGTTCTGATGTAGTTCTGATGTAGTCACTGTAGTTCTGATGTAGTCACTGTAGTTCTGATGTAGTCACTGTAGTTCTGATGTAGTCACTGTAGTTCTGATGTAGTCACTGTAGTTCTGATGTACTCACTGGAGTTCTGATGTAGTCACTGTAGTTCTGATGTAGTTCTGATGTAGTCACTGTAGTTCTGATGTAGTCACTGTAGTTCTGATGTAGTCACTGTAGTTATAATGTAGTCATTGTAGTTCTGATGTAGTCACTGTAGTTCTGATGTAGTCACTGTAGTTCTGATGTAGTCACTGTAGTTCTGATGTAGTTCTGATGTAGTCACTGTAGTTCTGATGTAGTTCTGAAGTAGTCACTGTAGTTCTGATGTAGTCACTGTAGTTCTGATGTAGTCACTGTAGTTCTGATGTAGTCACTGTAGTTCTGATGTAGTCACTGTAGTTCTGATGTAGTCACTGTAGTTCTGATGTAGTCACTGTAGTTCTGATGTAGTCACTGTAGTTCTGATGTAGTCACTGTAGTTCTGATGTAGTCACTGTAGTTCTGATGTAGTCACTGTAGTTCTGATGTAGTCACTGTAGTTCTGATGTAGTCACTGTAGTTCTGATGTAGTCACTGTAGTTCTGATGTAGTTAGTGATGTAGTCACTGTAGTTCTGATGTAGTCACTGTAGTTCTGATATAGTCACTGTAGTTCTGATGTAGTCACTGTAGTTCTGATGTAGTTCTGATGTAGTCACTGTAGTTCTGATGTAGTCACTGTATTTCTGATGTAGTCATTGTAGTTCTGATGTAGTCATTGTAGTTCTGATGTAGTCACTGTAGTTCTGATGTAGTCATTGTAGTTCTGATGTAGTCACTGTAGTTCTGATGTAGTCACTGTAGTTCTGATGTAGTTCTGATGTAGTCACTGTAGTTCTGATATAGTCACTGTAGTTCTAATGTAGTCACTGTAGTGCTGATGTAGTCACTGTAGTTCTGATGTAGTCACTGTAGTTCTAATGTAGTCACTGTAGTTCTGATGTAGTCAATGTAGTTCTGATGTAGTCACTGTAGTTCTAATGTAGTCACTGTAGTGCTGATGTAGTTCTGATGTAGTCACTGTAGTTCTAATGTAGTCACTGTAGTTCTGATGTAGTCACTGTAGTTCTGATGTAGTCACTGTAGTTCTGATGTAGTCACTGTAGTTCTGATGTAGTTCTGATGTGGTCACTGTAGTTCTGATGTAGTCACTGTAGTTCTAATGTAGTCATTGTAGTTCTGATGTAGTCACTGTAGTTCTGATGTAGTCACTGTAGTTCTGATGTAGTCACTGTAGTTCTGATGTAATCACTGTAGTTCTGATGTAGTCACTGTAGTTCTGATGTAGTTCTGATGTAATCACTGTAGTTCTGATGTAGTCACTGTAGTTCTGATGTAGTTCTGATGTAGTCACTGTAGTTCTGATGTAGTCACTGTAGTTCTAATGTAGTCACTGTAGTTCTGATGTAGTCACTGTAGTTCTGATGTAGTCACTGTAGTTCTGATGTAGTCACTGTAGTTCTGATGTAGTCACTGTAGTTCTGATGTAGTCACTATAGTTCTGATGTAGTCACTGTAGTTCTGATGTAGTTCTGATGTAGTCACTGTAGTTCTGATGTAGTCACTGTAGTTCTGATGTAGTTACTGTAGTTCTGATGTAGTCACTGTAGTTCTGATGTAGTTCTGATGTAGTTCTGATGTAGTCACTGTAGTTCTGATGTAGTCACTGTAGTTCTGATGTAGTTACTGTAGTTCTGATGTAGTCACTGTAGTTCTGATGTAGTTTTGATGTAGTTATGATGTAGTCACTGTAGTTCTGATGTAGTCACTGTAGTTCTGATGTAGTCACTGTAGTTCTGATGTAGTCACTGTAGTTCTGATGTAGTCACTGTAGTTCTGATGTAGTCATTGTAGTTCTGATGAAGTTCTGATGTAGTTCTGATGTAGTCACTGTAGTTCTGATGTAGTTCTGATATAGTTAATGTAGTTCTGATGTAGTCACTGTAGTTCTGATGTAGTCACTGTAGTTCTGATATAGTTAATGTAGTTCTGATGTAGTCACTGTAGTTCTGATGTAGTCACTGTAGTTCTGATGTAGTCACTGTAGTTCTGATATAGTCACTGTAGTTCTGATGTAGTCTCTGTAGTTCTGATATAGTCACTGTAGTTCTGATGTAGTCACTGTAGTTCTGATGTAGTCACTATAGTTCTGATGTAGTCACTGTAGTTCTGATGTAGTCACTATAGTTCTGATGTAGTCACTGTAGTTCTGATGTAGTTCTGATGTAGTTATGATGTAGTCACTGTAGTTCTGATGTAGTCACTGTAGTTCTGATGTAGTTCTGATGTAGTTCTGATGTAGTTCTGATGTAGTTCTAATGTAGTCACTGTAGTTCTGATGTAGTCACTGTAGTTCTGATGTAGTCACTGTAGTTCTGATGTAGTCACTGTAGTTCTGATGTAGTCACTGTAGTTCTGATGTAGTCACTGTAGTTCTGATATAGTCACTGTAGTTCTGATGTAGTCACTGTAGTTCTGATGTAGTCACTGTAGTTCTGATGTAGTCACTGTAGTTCTGATGTAGTCACTGTAGTTCTGATGTAGTCACTGTAGTTCTGATGTAGTCACTGTAGTTCTGATGTAGTTCTGATGTAGTTACTGTAGTTCTGATGTAGTCACTGTAGTTCTGATGTAGTCACTGTAGTTCTGATGTAGTCACTGTAGTTCTGATGTAGTCACTGTAGTTCTATTGTAGTCACTGTAGTTCTGATATAGTCACTGTAGTTCTGATGTAGTCACTGTAGTTCTGATGTAGTTAGTGATGTAGTAACTGTAGTTCTGATGTAGTCACTGTAGTTCTGATGTAGTCACTGTAGTTCTGATGTAGTTCTGATGTAGTTCCGATGTAGTCACTGTAGTTCTGATGTAGTCACTGTAGTTCTGATGTAGTTCTGATGTAGTCACTGTAGTTCTGATGTAGTCACTGTAGTTCTGATGTAGTCACTGTAGTTCTGATGTAGTCACTGTAGTTCTGATGTAGTCACTGTAGTTCTGATATAGTCACTGTAGTTCTGATGTAGTCACTGTAGTTCTGATGTAGTTCTGATGTAGTTCTGATGTAGTTCTGATGTAGTCACTGTAGTTCTGATGTAGTCACTGTAGTTCTGATGTAGTCACTGTAGTTCTGATATAGTCACTGTAGTTCTGATGTAGTCACTGTAGTTCTGATATAGTCACTGTAGTTCTGATGTAGTCACTGTAGTTCTGATGTAGTCACTGTAGTTCTGATGTAGTCACTGTAGTTCTGATGTAGTCACTGTAGTTCTGATGTAGTCACTGTAGTTCTGATGTAGTCACTGTAGTTCTGATGTAGTCACTGTAGTTCTGATGTAGTCACTGTAGTTCTGATGTAGTCACTGTAGTTCTGATGTAGTCACTGTAGTTCTGATATAGTCACTGTAGTTCTGATGTAGTCACTGTAGTTCTGATATAGTCACTGTAGTTCTGATGTAGTCACTGTAGTTCTGATGTAGTCACTCTAGTTCTGATGTAGTCACTGTAGTTCTTATGTAGTCACTGTAGTTCTGATGTAGTCACTGTAGTTCTGATGTAGTCACTGTAGTTCTGATGTAGTCACTGTAGTTCTGATGTAGTCACTGTAGTTCTGATGTAGTCACTGTAGTTCTGATGTAGTCACTGTAGTTCTGATGTAGTCACTGTAGTTCTGATGTAGTCACTGTAGTTCTGATGTAGTCACTGTAGTTCTGATGTAGTTCTGATGTAGTTACTGTAGTTCTGATGTAGTCACTGTAGTTCTGATGTAGTCACTGTAGTTCTGATGTAGTCACTGTAGTTCTGATGTAGTCACTGTAGTTCTGATGTAGTCACTGTAGTTCTGATGTAGTCACTGTAGTTCTGATGTAGTCACTGTAGTTCTGATGTAGTTAGTGATGTAGTAACTGTAGTTCTGATGTAGTCACTGTAGTTCTGATGTAGTCACTGTAGTTCTGATGTAGTTCTGATGTAGTTCTGATGTAGTCACTGTAGTTCTGATGTAGTCACTGTAGTTCTGATGTAGTCACTGTAGTTCTGATGTAGTCACTGTAGTTCTGATGTAGTCACTGTAGTTCTGATATAGTCACTGTAGTTCTGATGTAGTCACTGTAGTTCTGATATAGTCACTGTAGTTCTGATGTAGTCACTGTAGTTCTGATGTAGTCACTGTAGTTCTGATGTTGTCACTGTAGTTCTGATGTAGTCACTGTAGTTCTGATGTAGTCACTGTAGTTCTGATGTAGTCACTGTAGTTCTGATGTAGTCACTGTAGTTCTGATGTAGTCATTGTAATTCTGATGTAGTCACTGTAGTTCTGATGTAGTCACTGTAGTTCTGATGTAGTCACTGTAGTTCTGATGTAGTCACTGTAGTTCTGATGTAGTCACTGTAGTTCTGATGTAGTCACTGTAGTTCTGATGTAGTTACTGTAGTTAGTGATGTAGTCACTGTAGTTCTGATGTAGTCACTGTAGTTCTGATGTAGTTCTGATGTAGTTACTGTAGTTCTGATGTAGACACTGTAGTTAGTGATGTAGTCACTGTAGTTCTGATGTAGTCACTGTAGTTCTGATGTAGTTCTGATGTAGTTCTGATGTAGTTCTGATGTAGTCACTGTAGTTCTGATGTAGTCACTGTAGTTCTGATGTAGTCACTGTAGTTCTGATGTAGTCACTGTAGTTCTGATGTAGACACTGTAGTTAGTGATGTAGTCACTGTAGTTCTGGTGTAGTCACTGTAGTTCTGATGTAGTTCTGATGTAGTTCTGATGTAGTCACTGTAGTTCTGATGTAGTCATTGTAGTTCTGATATAGTCACTGTAGTTCTGATGTAGTCACTGTAGTTCTGATGTAGTCACTATAGTTCTGATGTAGTCACTATAGTTTTTATGTAGTCACTGTAGTTCTGATGTAGTTCTGATGTAGTTCTGATGTAGTTCTGATGTAGTTCTGATGTAGTCACTGTAGTTCTGATGTAGTCACTGTAGTTCTGATGTAGTCACTATAGTTCTGATGTAGTCACTGTAGTTCTGATGTAGTTCTGATGTAGTTCTGATGTAGTTCTGATGTAGTCACTGTAGTTCTGATGTAGTCACTGTAGTGCTGATGTAGTCACTGTAGTTCTGATGTAGTCACTGTAGTTCTGATGTAGTCACTGTAGTTCTGATGTAGTCACTGTAGTTCTGATGTAGTCACTGTAGTTCTGATGTAGTTCTGATGTAGTTCTGATGTAGTCACTGTAGTTCTGATGTAGTCACTGTAGTTCTGATGTAGTTCTGATGTTGTCACTGTAGTTCTGATGTAGTCACTGTAGTTCTGATGTAGTCACGGTAGTTCTGATGTAGTCACTGTAGTTCTGATGTAGTTCTGATGTAGTCACTGTAGTTCTTATGTAGTCACTGTAGTTCTGATGTAGTCACTGTAGTTCTGATGTAGTTCTGATGTAGTCACTGTAGTTCTGATGTAGTCACTGTAGTTCTGATGTAGTCACTGTAGTGCTGATGTAGTTCTGATGTAGTCACTGTAGTTCTGATATAGTCACTGTAGTTCTGATGTAGTTCTGATGTAGTTCTGATGTAGTCACTGTAATTCTGATGTAGTCACTGTAGTTCTGATGTAGTCACTGTAGTTCTGATGTAGTCACTGTAGTTCTGATGTAGTCACTGTAGTTCTGATATAGTCACTGTAGTTCTGATGTAGTCACTGTAGTTCTGATGTAGTCACTGTAGTTCTGATGTAGTCACTGTAGTTCTGATGTAGTCACTGTAGTTCTGATGTAGTCACTGTAGTTCTGATGTAGTCATTGTAATTCTGATGTAGTCACTGTAGTTCTGATGTAGTCACTGTAGTTCTGATGTAGTCACTGTAGTTCTGATGTAGTCACTGTAGTTCTGATGTAGTCACTGTAGTTCTGACGTAGTCACTGTAGTTCTGATGTAGTCACGGTAGTTAGTGATGTAGTCACTGTAGTTCTGATATAGTCACTGTAGTTCTGATGTAGTCACTGTAGTTAGTGATGTAGTCACTGTAGTTCTGATATAGTCACTGTAGTTCTGATGTAGTCACTGTAGTTCTGATGTAGTTCTGATGTAGTTACTGTAGTTCTGATGTAGACACTGTAGTTAGTGATGTAGTCACTGTAGTTCTGATGTAGTCACTGTAGTTCTGATGTAGTTCTGATGTAGTTCTGATGTAGTTCTGATGTAGTCACTGTAGTTCTGATGTAGTCACTATAGTTCTGATGTAGTCACTATAGTTCTGATGTAGTCACTGTAGTTCTGATGTAGTTCTGATGTAGTTCTGATGTAGTTCTGATGTAGTTCTGATGTAGTCACTGTAGTTCTGATGTAGTCACTGTAGTTCTGATGTAGTCACTATAGTTCTGATGTAGTCACTGTAGTTCTGATGTAGTTCTGATGTAGTTCTGATGTAGATCTGATGTAGTTCTGATGTAGTTACTGTAGTTCTGATGTAGTCACTGTAGTTCTGATGTAGTCACTGTAGTTCTGATGTAGTCACTGTAGTTCTGATGTAGTCACTGTAGTTCTGATGTAGTCACTGTAGTTCTGATGTAGTCACTGTAGTTCTGATGTAGTCACTGTAGTTCTGATGTAGTCACTGTAGTTCTGATGTAGTTCTGATGTTGTCACTGTAGTTCTGATGTAGTCACTGTAGTTCTGATGTAGTCACTGTAGTTCTGATGTAGTCACTGTAGTTCTGATGTAGTTCTGATGTAGTCACTGTAGTTCTAATGTAGTCACTGTAGTTCTGATGTAGTCACTGTAGTTATGATGTAGTCACTGTAGTTCTGATGTAGTCACTGTAGTTCTGATGTAGTCACTGTAGTTCTGATGTAGTCACTGTAGTTCTGATGTAGTTCTGATGTAGTCACTGTAGTTCTGATATAGTCACTGTAGTTCTGATGTAGTCACTGTAGTTATGATGTAGTTCTGATGTAGTTCTGATGTAGTCACTGTAGTTCTGATGTAGTCACTGTAGTTCTGATGTAGTCACTGTAGTTATGATGTAGTCACTGTAGTTCTGATGTAGTCACTGTAGTTCTGATGTAGTCACTGTAGTTCTGATGTAGTCACTGTAGTTCTGATGTAGTCACTGTAGTTCTGATGTAGTCACTGTAGTTCTGATGTAGTCACTGTAGTTCTGATGTAGTCACTGTAGTTCTGATGTAGTCACTGTAGTTCTGATGTAGTCACTGTAGTTCTGATGTAGTTACTGTAGTTCTGATGTAGTCATTGTAATTCTGATGTAGTCACTGTAGTTCTGATGTAGTCACTGTAGTTCTGATGTAGTCACTGTAGTTCTGATGTAGTCACTGTAGTTCTGATGTAGTCACTGTAGTTCTGATGTAGTCACTGTAGTTCTGATGTAGTCACTGTAGTTAGTGATGTAGTCACTGTAGTTCTGATATAGTCACTGTAGTTCTGATGTAGTCACTGTAGTTCTGATGTAGTTCTGATGTAGTTACTGTAGTTCTGATGTAGACACTGTAGTTAGTGATGTAGTCACTGTAGTTCTAATGTAGTCACTGTAGTTCTGATGTAGTTCTGATGTAGTTCTGATGTAGTTCTGATGTAGTTCTGATGTAGTTCTGATGTAGTCACTGTAGTTCTGATGTAGTCACTGTAGTTCTGATGTAGTCACTATAGTTCTGATGTAGTCACTGTAGTTCTGATGTAGTCACTGTAGTTCTGATGTAGTCACTGTAGTTCTGATATAGTCACTGTAGTTCTGATGTAGTCACTGTAGTTCTGATGTAGTCACTGTAGTTCTGATGTAGTCACTGTAGTTCTGATGTAGTCACTGTAGTTCTGATGTAGTCACTGTAGTACTGATGTAGTCACTGTAGTTCTGATGTAGTCACTGTAGTTCTGATGTAGTCACTGTAGTTCTGATGTAGTCACTGTAGTTCTGATGTAGTCATTGTAATTCTGATGTAGTCACTGTAGTTCTGATGTAGTCACTGTAGTTCTGATGTAGTCACTGTAGTTCTGATGTAGTCACTGTAGTTCTGATGTAGTCACTGTAGTTCTGATGTAGTCACTGTAGTTCTGATGTAGTCACTGTAGTTAGTGATGTAGTCACTGTAGTTCTGATATAGTCACTGTAGTTCTGATGTAGTCACTGTAGTTCTGATTTAGTTCTGATGTAGTTACTGTAGTTCTGATGTAGACACTGTAGTTAGTGATGTAGTCACTGTAGTTCTGATGTAGTCACTGTAGTTCTGATGTAGTTCTGATGCAGTTCTGATGTAGTTCTGATGTAGTCACTGTAGTTCTGATGTAGTCACTATAGTTCTGATGTAGTCACTATAGTTCTGATGTAGTCACTGTAGTTCTGATGTAGTTCTGATGTAGTTCTGATGTAGTTCTGATGTAGTTCTGATGTAGTCACTGTAGTTCTGATGTAGTCACTGTAGTTCTGATGTAGTCACTATAGTTCTGATGTAGTCACTGTAGTTCTGATGTAGTTCTGATGTAGTTCTGATGTAGATCTGATGTAGTTCTGATGTAGTCACTGTAGTTCTGATGTAGTCACTGTAGTTCTGATGTAGTCACTGTAGTTCTGATGTAGTCACTGTAGTTCTGATGTAGTCACTGTAGTTCTGATGTAGTCACTGTAGTTCTGATGTAGTCACTGTAGTTCTGATGTAGTTCTGATGTAGTCACTGTAATTCTGATGTAGTTCTGATGTAGTCACTGTAGTTCTGATGTAGTCATTGTAGTTCTGATGTAGTCACTGTAGTTCTGATGTAGTTCTGATGTAGTCACAGTAGTTCTAATGTAGTCACTGTAGTTCTGATGTAGTCACTGTAGTTATGATGTAGTCACTGTAGTTCTGATGTAGTCACTGTAGTTCTGATGTAGTCACTGTAGTTCTGATGTAGTCACTGTAGTTCTGATGTAGTGCTGATGTAGTCACTCTAGTTCTGATATAGTCACTGTAGTTCTGATGTAGTCACTGTAGTTATGATGTAGTTCTGATGTAGTTCTGATGTAGTCACTGTAGTTCTGATGTAGTCACTGTAGTTCTGATGTAGTCACTGTAGTTATGATGTAGTCACTGTAGTTCTGATGTAGTCACTGTAGTTCTGATGTAGTCACTGTAGTTCTGATGTAGTCACTGTAGTTCTGATGTAGTCACTGTAGTTCTGATGTAGTCACTGTAGTTCTGATGTAGTCACTGTAGTTCTGATGTAGTCACTGTAGTTCTGATGTAGTCACTGTAGTTCTGATGTAGTCACTGTAGTTCTGATGTAGTCACTGTAGTTCTGATGTAGTCACTGTAGTTCTGATGTAGTCATTGTAATTCTGATGTAGTCACTGTAGTTCTGATGTAGTCACTGTAGTTCTGATGTAGTCACTGTAGTTCTGATGTAGTCACTGTAGTTCTGATGTAGTCACTGTAGTTCTGATGTAGTCACTGTAGTTCTGATGTAGTCACTGTAGTTAGTGATGTAGTCACTGTAGTTCTGATATAGTCACTGTAGTTCTGATGTAGTCACTGTAGTTCTGATGTAGTTCTGATGTAGTTACTGTAGTTCTGATGTAGACACTGTAGTTAGTGATGTAGTCACTGTAGTTCTGATGTAGTCACTGTAGTTCTGATGTAGTTCTGATGTAGTTCTGATGTAGTTCTGATGTAGTCACTGTAGTTCTGATGTAGTCACTGTAGTTCTGATGTAGTCACTATAGTTCTGATGTAGTCACTGTAGTTCTGATGTAGTCACTGTAGTTCTGATGTAGTCACTGTAGTTCTGATATAGTCACTGTAGTTATGATGTAGTCACTGTAGTTCTGATGTAGTCACTGTAGTTCTGATGTAGTCACTGTAGTTCTGATGTAGTCACTGTAGTTCTGATGTAGTCACTGTAGTTCTGATGTAGTCACTGTAGTTCTGATGTAGTCACTGTAGTTCTGATGTAGTCACTGTAGTTCTGATGTAGTCACTGTAGTTCTGATGTAGTCATTGTAATTCTGATGTAGTCACTGTAGTTCTGATGTAGTCACTGTAGTTCTGATGTAGTCACTGTAGTTCTGATGTAGTCACTGTAGTTCTGATGTAGTCACTGTAGTTCTGATGTAGTCACTGTAGTTCTGATGTAGTCACTGTAGTTAGTGATGTAGTCACTGTAGTTCTGATATAGTCACTGTAGTTCTGATGTAGTCACTGTAGTTCTGATGTAGTTCTGATGTAGTTACTGTAGTTCTGATGTAGACACTGTAGTTAGTGATGTAGTCACTGTAGTTCTGATGTAGTCACTGTAGTTCTGATGTAGTCACTGTAGTTCTGATATAGTCACTGTAGTTCTGATGTAGTCACTGTAGTTCTGATGTAGTCACTATAGTTCTGATGTAGTCACTGTAGTTCTGATGTAGTTCTGATGTAGTTCTGATGTAGATCTGATGTAGTTCTGATGTAGTCACTGTAGTTCTGATGTAGTCACTGTAGTTCTGATGTAGTCACTGTAGTTCTGATGTAGTCACTGTAGTTCTGATGTAGTCACTGTAGTTCTGATGTAGTCACTGTAGTTCTGATGTAGTCACTGTAGTTCTGATGTAGTTCTGATGTAGTCACTGTAATTCTGATGTAGTTCTGATGTAGTCACTGTAGTTCTGATGTAGTCATTGTAGTTCTGATGTAGTCACTGTAGTTCTGATGTAGTTCTGATGTAGTCACAGTAGTTCTAATGTAGTCACTGTAGTTCTGATGTAGTCACTGTAGTTATGATGTAGTCACTGTAGTTCTGATGTAGTCACTGTAGTTCTGATGTAGTCACTGTAGTTCTGATGTAGTCACTGTAGTTCTGATGTAGTGCTGATGTAGTCACTCTAGTTCTGATATAGTCACTGTAGTTCTGATGTAGTCACTGTAGTTATGATGTAGTTCTGATGTAGTTCTGATGTAGTCACTGTAGTTCTGATGTAGTCACTGTAGTTCTGATGTAGTCACTGTAGTTATGATGTAGTCACTGTAGTTCTGATGTAGTCACTGTAGTTCTGATGTAGTCACTGTAGTTCTGATGTAGTCACTGTAGTTCTGATGTAGTCACTGTAGTTCTGATGTAGTCACTGTAGTTCTGATGTAGTCACTGTAGTTCTGATGTAGTCACTGTAGTTCTGATGTAGTCACTGTAGTTCTGATGTAGTCACTGTAGTTCTGATGTAGTCACTGTAGTTCTGATGTAGTCATTGTAATTCTGATGTAGTCACTGTAGTTCTGATGTAGTCACTGTAGTTCTGATGTAGTCACTGTAGTTCTGATGTAGTCACTGTAGTTCTGATGTAGTCACTGTAGTTCTGATGTAGTCACTGTAGTTCTGATGTAGTCACTGTAGTTAGTGATGTAGTCACTGTAGTTCTGATATAGTCACTGTAGTTCTGATGTAGTCACTGTAGTTCTGATGTAGTTCTGATGTAGTTACTGTAGTTCTGATGTAGACACTGTAGTTAGTGATGTAGTCACTGTAGTTCTGATGTAGTCACTGTAGTTCTGATGTAGTTCTGATGTAGTTCTGATGTAGTTCTGATGTAGTCACTGTAGTTCTGATGTAGTCACTGTAGTTCTGATGTAGTCACTATAGTTCTGATGTAGTCACTGTAGTTCTGATGTAGTCACTGTAGTTCTGATGTAGTCACTGTAGTTCTGATATAGTCACTGTAGTTATGATGTAGTCACTGTAGTTCTGATGTAGTCACTGTAGTTCTGATGTAGTCACTGTAGTTCTGATGTAGTCACTGTAGTTCTGATGTAGTCACTGTAGTTCTGATGTAGTCACTGTAGTTCTGATGTAGTCACTGTAGTTCTGATGTAGTCACTGTAGTTCTGATGTAGTCACTGTAGTTCTGATGTAGTCATTGTAATTCTGATGTAGTCACTGTAGTTCTGATGTAGTCACTGTAGTTCTGATGTAGTCACTGTAGTTCTGATGTAGTCACTGTAGTTCTGATGTAGTCACTGTAGTTCTGATGTAGTCACTGTAGTTCTGATGTAGTCACTGTAGTTAGTGATGTAGTCACTGTAGTTCTGATATAGTCACTGTAGTTCTGATGTAGTCACTGTAGTTCTGATGTAGTTCTGATGTAGTTACTGTAGTTCTGATGTAGACACTGTAGTTAGTGATGTAGTCACTGTAGTTCTGATGTAGTCACTGTAGTTCTGATGTAGTCACTGTAGTTCTGATATAGTCACTGTAGTTCTGATGTAGTCACTGTAGTTCTGATGTAGTCACTATAGTTCTGATGTAGTCACTATAGTTCTGATGTAGTCACTGTAGTTCTGATGTAGTTCTGATGTAGTTCTGATGTAGTTCTGATGTAGTTCTGATGTAGTTCTGATGTAGTCACTGTAGTTCTGATGTAGTCACTGTAGTTCTGATGTAGTCACTATAGTTCTGATGTAGTCACTGTAGTTCTGATGTAGTTCTGATGTAGTTCTGATGTAGTTCTGATGTAGATCTGATGTAGTTCTGATGTAGTCACTGTAGTTCTGATGTAGTCACTGTAGTTCTGATGTAGTCACTGTAGTTCTGATGTAGTCACTGTAGTTCTGATGTAGTCACTGTAGTTCTGATGTAGTCACTGTAGTTCTGATGTAGTCACTGTAGTTCTGATGTAGTTCTGATGTAGTCACTGTAGTTCTGATGTAGTTCTGATGTTGTCACTGTAGTTCTGATGTAGTCACTGTAGTTCTGATGTAGTCACTGTAGTTCTGATGTAGTCACTGTAGTTCTGATGTAGTTCTGATGTAGTCACAGTAGTTCTAATGTAGTCACTGTAGTTCTGATGTAGTCACTGTAGTTATGATGTAGTCACTGTAGTTCTGATGTAGTCACTGTAGTTCTGATGTAGTCACTGTAGTTCTGATGTAGTCACTGTAGTTCTGATGTAGTTCTGATGTAGTCACTGTAGTTCTGATATAGTCACTGTAGTTCTGATGTAGTCACTGTAGTTATGATGTAGTTCTGATGTAGTTCTGATGTAGTCACTGTAGTTCTGATGTAGTCACTGTATTTCTGATGTAGTCACTGTAGTTATGATGTAGTCACTGTAGTTCTGATGTAGTCACTGTAGTTCTGATGTAGTCACTGTAGTTCTGATGTAGTCACTGTAGTTCTGATGTAGTCACTGTAGTTCTGATGTAGTCACTGTAGTTCTGATGTAGTCACTGTAGTTCTGATGTAGTCACTGTAGTTCTGATGTAGTCACTGTAGTTTTGATGTAGTCACTGTAGTTCTGATGTAGTCACTGTAGTTCTGATGTAGTCATTGTAATTCTGATGTAGTCACTGTAGTTCTGATGTAGTCACTGTAGTTCTGATGTAGTCACTGTAGTTCTGATGTAGTCACTGTAGTTCTGATGTAGTCACTGTAGTTCTGATGTAGTCACTGTAGTTCTGATGTAGTCACTGTAGTTAGTGATGTAGTCACTGTAGTTCTGATATAGTCACTGTAGTTCTGATGTAGTCACTGTAGTTCTGATGTAGTTCTGCTGTAGTTACTGTAGTTCTGATGTAGACACTGTAGTTAGTGATGTAGTCACTGTAGTTCTGATGTAGTCACTGTAGTTCTGATGTAGTTCTGATGTAGTTCTGATGTAGTTCTGATGTAGTCACTGTAGTTCTGATGTAGTCACTGTAGTTCTGATGTAGTCACTATAGTTCTGATGTAGTCACTGTAGTTCTGATGTAGTTCTGATGTAGTTCTGATGTAGTTCTGATGTAGTTCTGATGTAGTCACTGTAGTTCTGATGTAGTCACTGTAGTTCTGATGTAGTCACTATAGTTCTGATGTAGTCACTGTAGTTCTGATGTAGTTATGATGTAGTTCTGATGTAGTTCTGATGTAGTTCTGATGTAGTCACTGTAGTTCTGATGTAGTCACTGTAGTTCTGATGTAGTCACTGTAGTTCTGATGTAGTCACTGTAGTTCTGATGTAGTCACTGTAGTTCTGATGTAGTCACTGTAGTTCTGATGTAGTCACTGTAGTTCTGATGTAATTCTGATGTAGTTCTGATGTAGTTCTGATGTAGTCACTGTAGTTCTGATGTAGTCACTGTAGTTCTGATGTAGTTCTGATGTTGTCACTGTAGTTCTGATGTAGTCACTGTAGTTCTGATGTAGTCACTGTAGTTCTGATGTAGTCACTGTAGTTCTGATGTAGTTCTGATGTAGTCACTGTAGTTCTAATGTAGTCACTGTAGTTCTGATGTAGTCACTGTAGTTATGATGTAGTCACTGTAGTTCTGATGTAGTCACTGTAGTTCTGATGTAGTCACTGTAGTTCTGATGTAGTCACTGTAGTTCTGATGTAGTTCTGATGTAGTCACTGTAGTTCTGATATAGTCACTGTAGTTCTGATGTAGTCACTGTAGTTATGATGTAGTTCTGATGTAGTTCTGATGTAGTCACTGTAGTTCTGATGTAGTCACTGTAGTTCTAATGTAGTCACTGTAGTTATGATGTAGTCACTGTAGTTCTGATGTAGTCACTGTAGTTCTGATATAGTCACTGTAGTTCTGATGTAGTCACTGTAGTTCTGATGTAGTCACTGTAGTTCTGATGTAGTCACTGTAGTTCTGATGTAGTCACTGTAGTTCTGATGTAGTCACTGTAGTTCTGATGTAGTTCTGATGTAGTCACTGTAGTTCTGATGTAGTCACTGTAGTTCTGATGTAGTTAGTGATGTAGTAACTGTAGTTCTGATGTAGTCACTGTAGTTCTGATGTAGTCACTGTAGTTCTGATGTAGTTCTGATGTAGTTCTGATGTAGTCACTGTAGTTCTGATGTAGTCACTGTAGTTCTGATGTAGTCACTGTAGTTCTGATGTAGTCACTGTAGTTCTGATGTAGTCATTGTAATTCTGATGTAGTCACTGTAGTTCTGATGTAGTCACTGTAGTTCTGATGTAGTTACTGTAGTTCTGATGTAGTCACTGTAGTTAGTGATGTAGTCACTGTAGTTCTGATGTAGTCACTGTAGTTCTGATGTAGTCACTGTAGTTCTGATGTAGTTCTGATGTATTACTGTAGTTCTGATGTAGACACTGTAGTTAGTGATGTAGTCACTGTAGTTCTGATGTAGTTCTGATGTAGTTCTGATGTAGTTCTGATGTAGTTCTGATGTAGTTCTGATGTAGTCACTGTAGTTCTGATGTAGTCACTGTAGTTCTGATGTAGTCACTGTAGTTAGTGATGTAGTCACTGTAGTTCTGATATAGTCACTGTAGTTCTGATGTAGTCACTGTAGTTCTGATGTAGTTCTGCTGTAGTTACTGTAGTTCTGATGTAGACACTGTAGTTAGTGATGTAGTCACTGTAGTTCTGATGTAGTCACTGTAGTTCTGATGTAGTTCTGATGTAGTTCTGATGTAGTTCTGATGTAGTTCTGATGTAGTCACTGTAGTTCTGATGCAGTCACTGTAGTTCTGATGTAGTCACTATAGTTCTGATGTAGTCACTGTAGTTCTGATGTAGTTCTGATGTAGTTCTGATGTAGTTCTGATGTAGTTCTGATGTAGTCACTGTAGTTCTGATGTAGTCACTGTAGTTCTGATGTAGTCACTATAGTTCTGATGTAGTCACTGTAGTTCTGATGTAGTTATGATGTAGTTCTGATGTAGTTCTGATGTAGTTCTGATGTAGTCACTGTAGTTCTGATGTAGTCACTGTAGTTCTGATGTAGTCACTGTAGTTCTGATGTAGTCACTGTAGTTCTGATGTAGTCACTGTAGTTCTGATGTAGTCACTGTAGTTCTGATGTAGTCACTGTAGTTCTGATGTAGTCACTGTAGTTCTGATGTAGTCACTGTAGTTCTGATGTAGTCACTGTAGTTCTGATGTAGTTCTGATGTAGTCACTGTAGTTCTGATGTAGTCACTGTAGTTCTGATGTTGTCACTGTAGTTCTGATATAGTCACTGTAGTTCTGATGTAGTCACTGTAGTTCTGATGTAGTCACTGTAGTTCTGATGTAGTTCTGATGTAGTCACTGTAGTTCTAATGTAGTCACTGTAGTTCTGATGTAGTCACTGTAGTTATGATGTAGTCACTGTAGTTCTGATGTAGTCACTGTAGTTCTGATGTAGTCACTGTAGTTCTGATGTAGTCACTGTAGTTCTGATGTAGTTCTGATGTAGTCACTGTAGTTCTGATATAGTCACTGTAGTTCTGATGTAGTCACTGTAGTTATGATGTAGTTCTGATGTAGTTCTGATGTAGTCACTGTAGTTCTGATGTAGTCACTGTAGTTCTAATGTAGTCACTGTAGTTATGATGTAGTCACTGTAGTTCTGATGTAGTCACTGTAGTTCTGATATAGTCACTGTAGTTCTGATGTAGTCACTGTAGTTTTGATGTAGTCACTGTAGTTCTGATGTAGTCACTGTAGTTCTGATGTAGTCACTGTAGTTCTGATGTAGTCACTGTAGTTCTGATGTAGTTCTAATGTAGTCACTGTAGTTCTGATGTAGTCACTGTAGTTCTGATGTAGTTAGTGATGTAGTAACTGTAGTTCTGATGTAGTCACTGTAGTTCTGATGTAGTCACTGTAGTTCTGATGTAGTTCTGATGTAGTTCTGATGTAGTCACTGTAGTTCTGATGTAGTCACTGTAGTTCTGATGTAGTCACTGTAGTTCTGATGTAGTCACTGTAGTTCTGATGTAGTCATTGTAATTCTGATGTAGTCACTGTAGTTCTGATGTAGTCACTGTAGTTCTGATGTAGTTACTGTAGTTCTGATGTAGTCACTGTAGTTAGTGATGTAGTCACTGTAGTTCTGATGTAGTCACTGTAGTTCTGATGTAGTCACTGTAGTTCTGATGTAGTTCTGATGTATTACTGTAGTTCTGATGTAGACACTGTAGTTAGTGATGTAGTCACTGTAGTTCTGATGTAGTTCTGATGTAGTTCTGATGTAGTTGTGATGTAGTTCTGATGTAGTTCTGATGTAGTCACTGTAGTTCTGATGTAGTCACTGTAGTTCTGATGTAGTTCTGATGTAGTCACTGTAGTTCTGATGTAGTCACTGTAGTTCTGATGTAGTTAGTGATGTAGTAACTGTAGTTCTGATGTAGTCACTGTAGTTCTGATGTAGTCACTGTAGTTCTGATATAGTCACTGTAGTTCTGATGTAGTCACTGTAGTTCTGATATAGTCACTGTAGTTCTGATGTAGTCACTGTAGTTCTGATGTAGTCACTGTAGTTCTGATGTAGTCACTGTAGTTCTGATGTAGTCACTGTAGTTCTGATGTAGTCACTGTAGTTCTGATGTAGTCACTGTAGTTCTGATGTAGTCACTGTAGTTCTGATGTAGTCATTGTAATTCTGATGTAGTCACTGTAGTTCTGATGTAGTCACTGTAGTTCTGATGTAGTCACTGTAGTTCTGATGTAGTCACTGTAGTTCTGATGTAGTCACTGTAGTGCTGATGTAGTCACTGTAGTTCTGATGTAGTCACTGTAGTTAGTGATGTAGTCACTGTAGTTCTGATATAGTCACTGTAGTTCTGATGTAGTCACTGTAGTTCTGATGTAGTTCTGATGTAGTTACTGTAGTTCTGATGTAGACAATGTAGTTAGTGATGTAGTCACTGTAGTTCTGATGTAGTCACTGTAGTTCTGATGTAGTTCTGATGTAGTTCTGATGTAGTCACTGTAGTTCTGATATAGTCACTGTAGTTCTGATGTAGTCACTGTAGTTCTGATGTAGTCACTGTAGTTCTGATATAGTCATTGTAGTTCTGATGTAGTCACTATAGTTCTGATGTAGTCACTGTAGTTCTGATGTAGTCACTGTAGTTCTGATGTAGTCACTGTAGTTCTGATGTAGTCACTGTAGTTCTGATGTAGTCACTATAGTTCTGATGTAGTCACTGTAGTTCTGATGTAGTTCTGATGTAGTTCTGATGTAGTTCTGATGTAGTTCTGATGTAGTTCTGATGTAGTCACTGTAGTTCTGATGTAGTCACTGTAGTTCTGATGTAGTCACTATAGTTCTGATGTAGTCACTGTAGTTCTGATGTAGTTCTGATGTAGTTCTGATGTAGTTCTGATGTAGTTCTGATGTAGTTCTGATGTAGTCACTGTAGTTCTGATGTAGTCACTGTAGTTCTGATGTAGTCACTGTAGTTCTGATGTAGTCACTGTAGTTCTGATGTAGTCACTGTAGTTCTGATGTGGTCACTGTAGTTCTGATGTAGTCACTGTAGTTCTGATGTAGTCACTGTAGTTCTGATGTAGTTCTGATGTAGTTCTGATGTAGTCACTGTAGTTCTGATGTAGTCACTGTAGTTCTGATGTAGTTCTGATGTTGTCACTGTAGTTCTGATGTAGTCACTGTAGTTCTGATGTAGTCACTGTAGTTCTGATGTAGTCACTGTAGTTCTGATGTAGTTCTGATGTAGTCACTGTAGTTCTAATGTAGTCACTGTAGTTCTGATGTAGTCACTGTAGTTCTGATGTAGTCACTGTAGTTCTGATGTAGTCACTATAGTTCTGATGTAGTCACTGTAGTTCTGATGTAGTTCTGATGTAGTTCTGATGTAGTTCTGATGTAGTCACTGTAGTTCTGATGTAGTCACTGTAGTTCTGATGTAGTCACTATAGTTCTGATGTAGTCACTGTAGTTCTGATGTAGTTCTGATGTAGTTCTGATGTAGATCTGATGTAGTTCTGATGTAGTCACTGTAGTTCTGATGTAGTCACTGTAGTTCTGATGTAGTCACTGTAGTTCTGATGTAGTCACTGTAGTTCTGATGTAGTCACTGTAGTTCTGATGTAGTCACTGTAGTTCTGATGTAGTCACTGTAGTTCTGATGTAGTTCTGATGTAGTCACTGTAGTTCTGATGTAGTTCTGATGTTGTCACTGTAGTTCTGATGTAGTCACTGTAGTTCTGATGTAGTCACTGTAGTTCTGATGTAGTCACTGTAGTTCTGATGTAGTTCTGATGTAGTCACAGTAGTTCTAATGTAGTCACTGTAGTTCTGATGTAGTCACTGTAGTTATGATGTAGTCACTGTAGTTCTGATGTAGTCACTGTAGTTCTGATGTAGTCACTGTAGTTCTGATGTAGTCACTGTAGTTCTGATGTAGTCACTGTAGTTCTGATGTAGTTCTGATGTAGTCACTGTAGTTCTGATATAGTCACTGTAGTTCTGATGTAGTCACTGTAGTTATGATGTAGTTCTGATGTAGTTCTGATGTAGTCACTGTAGTTCTGATGTAGTCACTGTAGTTCTGATGTAGTCACTGTAGTTATGATGTAGTCACTGTAGTTCTGATGTAGTCACTGTAGTTCTGATGTAGTCACTGTAGTTCTGATGTAGTCACTGTAGTTCTGATGTAGTCACTGTAGTTCTGATGTAGTCACTGTAGTTCTGATGTAGTCACTGTAGTTCTGATGTAGTCACTGTAGTTCTGATGTAGTCACTGTAGTTCTGATGTAGTCACTGTAGTTCTGATGTAGTCATTGTAATTCTGATGTAGTCACTGTAGTTCTGATGTAGTCACTGTAGTTCTGATGTAGTCACTGTAGTTCTGATGTAGTCACTGTAGTTCTGATGTAGTCATTGTAATTCTGATGTAGTCACTGTAGTTCTGATGTAGTCACTGTAGTTCTGATGTAGTTACTGTAGTTCTGATGTAGTCACTGTAGTTAGTGATGTAGTCACTGTAGTTCTGATGTAGTCACTGTAGTTCTGATGTAGTCACTGTAGTTCTGATGTAGTTCTGATGTATTACTGTAGTTCTGATGTAGACACTGTAGTTAGTGATGTAGTCACTGTAGTTCTGATGTAGTTCTGATGTAGTTCTGATGTAGTTGTGATGTAGTTCTGATGTAGTTCTGATGTAGTCACTGTAGTTCTGATGTAGTCACTGTAGTTCTGATGTAGTTCTGATGTAGTCACTGTAGTTCTGATGTAGTCACTGTAGTTCTGATGTAGTTAGTGATGTAGTAACTGTAGTTCTGATGTAGTCACTGTAGTTCTGATATAGTCACTGTAGTTCTGATGTAGTCACTGTAGTTCTGATGTAGTCACTGTAGTTCTGATGTAGTCACTGTAGTTCTGATGTAGTCACTGTAGTTCTGATGTAGTCACTGTAGTTCTGATGTAGTCACTGTAGTTCTGATGTAGTCACTGTAGTTCTGATGTAGTCATTGTAATTCTGATGTAGTCACTGTAGTTCTGATGTAGTCACTGTAGTTCTGATGTAGTCACTGTAGTTCTGATGTAGTCACTGTAGTTCTGATGTAGTCACTGTAGTGCTGATGTAGTCACTGTAGTTCTGATGTAGTCACTGTAGTTAGTGATGTAGTCACTGTAGTTCTGATATAGTCACTGTAGTTCTGATGTAGTCACTGTAGTTCTGATGTAGTTCTGATGTAGTTACTGTAGTTCTGATGTAGACAATGTAGTTAGTGATGTAGTCACTGTAGTTCTGATGTAGTCACTGTAGTTCTGATGTAGTTCTGATGTAGTTCTGATGTAGTCACTGTAGTTCTGATATAGTCACTGTAGTTCTGATGTAGTCACTGTAGTTCTGATGTAGTCACTGTAGTTCTGATATAGTCATTGTAGTTCTGATGTAGTCACTATAGTTCTGATGTAGTCACTGTAGTTCTGATGTAGTCACTGTAGTTCTGATGTAGTCACTGTAGTTCTGATGTAGTCACTGTAGTTCTGATGTAGTCACTATAGTTCTGATGTAGTCACTGTAGTTCTGATGTAGTTCTGATGTAGTTCTGATGTAGTTCTGATGTAGTTCTGATGTAGTTCTGATGTAGTTCTGATGTAGTCACTGTAGTTCTGATGTAGTCACTGTAGTTCTGATGTAGTCACTATAGTTCTGATGTAGTCACTGTAGTTCTGATGTAGTTCTGATGTAGTTCTGATGTAGTTCTGATGTAGTTCTGATGTAGTTCTGATGTAGTCACTGTAGTTCTGATGTAGTCACTGTAGTTCTGATGTAGTCACTGTAGTTCTGATGTAGTCACTGTAGTTCTGATGTAGTCACTGTAGTTCTGATGTGGTCACTGTAGTTCTGATGTAGTCACTGTAGTTCTGATGTAGTCACTGTAGTTCTGATGTAGTTCTGATGTAGTTCTGATGTAGTCACTGTAGTTCTGATGTAGTCACTGTAGTTCTGATGTAGTTCTGATGTTGTCACTGTAGTTCTGATGTAGTCACTGTAGTTCTGATGTAGTCACTGTAGTTCTGATGTAGTCACTGTAGTTCTGATGTAGTTCTGATGTAGTCACTGTAGTTCTAATGTAGTCACTGTAGTTCTGATGTAGTCACTGTAGTTCTGATGTAGTCACTGTAGTTCTGATGTAGTCACTATAGTTCTGATGTAGTCACTGTAGTTCTGATGTAGTTCTGATGTAGTTCTGATGTAGTTCTGATGTAGTCACTGTAGTTCTGATGTAGTCACTGTAGTTCTGATGTAGTCACTATAGTTCTGATGTAGTCACTGTAGTTCTGATGTAGTTCTGATGTAGTTCTGATGTAGATCTGATGTAGTTCTGATGTAGTCACTGTAGTTCTGATGTAGTCACTGTAGTTCTGATGTAGTCACTGTAGTTCTGATGTAGTCACTGTAGTTCTGATGTAGTCACTGTAGTTCTGATGTAGTCACTGTAGTTCTGATGTAGTCACTGTAGTTCTGATGTAGTTCTGATGTAGTCACTGTAGTTCTGATGTAGTTCTGATGTTGTCACTGTAGTTCTGATGTAGTCACTGTAGTTCTGATGTAGTCACTGTAGTTCTGATGTAGTCACTGTAGTTCTGATGTAGTTCTGATGTAGTCACAGTAGTTCTAATGTAGTCACTGTAGTTCTGATGTAGTCACTGTAGTTATGATGTAGTCACTGTAGTTCTGATGTAGTCACTGTAGTTCTGATGTAGTCACTGTAGTTCTGATGTAGTCACTGTAGTTCTGATGTAGTTCTGATGTAGTCACTGTAGTTCTGATATAGTCACTGTAGTTCTGATGTAGTCACTGTAGTTATGATGTAGTTCTGATGTAGTTCTGATGTAGTCACTGTAGTTCTGATGTAGTCACTGTAGTTCTGATGTAGTCACTGTAGTTATGATGTAGTCACTGTAGTTCTGATGTAGTCACTGTAGTTCTGATGTAGTCACTGTAGTTCTGATGTAGTCACTGTAGTTCTGATGTAGTCACTGTAGTTCTGATGTAGTCACTGTAGTTCTGATGTAGTCACTGTAGTTCTGATGTAGTCACTGTAGTTCTGATGTAGTCACTGTAGTTCTGATGTAGTCACTGTAGTTCTGATGTAGTCACTGTAGTTCTGATGTAGTCATTGTAATTCTGATGTAGTCACTGTAGTTCTGATGTAGTCACTGTAGTTCTGATGTAGTCACTGTAGTTCTGATGTAGTCACTGTAGTTCTGATGTAGTCACTGTAGTTCTGATGTAGTCACTGTAGTTAGTGATGTAGTCACTGTAGTTCTGATATAGTCACTGTAGTTCTGATGTAGTCACTGTAGTTCTGATGTAGTTCTGATGTAGTTACTGTAGTTCTGATATAGACACTGTAGTTAGTGATGTAGTCACTGTAGTTCTGATGTAGTCACTGTAGTTCTGATGTAGTTCTGATGTAGTTCTGATGTAGTTCTGATGTAGTCACTGTAGTTCTGATGTAGTCACTGTAGTTCTGATGTAGTCACTATAGTTCTGATGTAGTCACTGTAGTTCTGATGTAGTTCTGATGTAGTTCTGATGTAGTTCTGATGTAGTTCTGATGTAGTTCTGATGTAGTCACTGTAGTTCTGATGTAGTCACTGTAGTTCTGATGTAGTCACTATAGTTCTGATGTAGTCACTGTAGTTCTGATGTAGTTCTGGTGTAGTTCTGATGTAGTTCTGATGTAGTTCTGATGTAGTCACTGTAGTTCTGATGTAGTCACTGTAGTTCTGATGTAGTCACTGTAGTTCTGATGTAGTCACTGTAGTTCTGATGTAGTCACTGTAGTTCTGATGTAGTCACTGTAGTTCTGATGTAGTCACTGTAGTTCTGATGTAGTTCTGATGTAGTTCTGATGTAGTCACTGTAGTTCTGATGTAGTCACTGTAGTTCTGATGTAGTTCTGATGTTGTCACTGTAGTTCTGATGTAGTCACTGTAGTTCTGATGTAGTCACTGTAGTTCTGATGTAGTCACTGTAGTTCTGATGTAGTTCTGATGTAGTCACTGTAGTTCTAATGTAGTCACTGTAGTTCTGATGTAGTCACTGTAGTTATGATGTAGTCACTGTAGTTCTGATGTAGTCACTGTAGTTCTGATGTAGTCACTGTAGTTCTGATGTAGTCACTGTAGTTCTGATGTAGTTCTGATGTAGTCACTGTAGTTCTGATATAGTCACTGTAGTTCTGATGTAGTCACTGTAGTTATGATGTAGTTCTGATGTAGTTCTGATGTAGTCACTGTAGTTCTGATGTAGTCACTGTAGTTCTGATGTAGTCACTGTAGTTATGATGTAGTCACTGTAGTTCTGATGTAGTCACTGTAGTTCTGATATAGTCACTGTAGTTCTGATGTAGTCACTGTAGTTCTGATGTAGTCACTGTAGTTCTGATGTAGTCACTGTAGTTCTGATGTAGTCACTGTAGTTCTGATGTAGTCACTGTAGTTCTGATGTAGTTCTGATGTAGTCACTGTAGTTCTGATGTAGTCACTGTAGTTCTGATGTAGTTAGTGATGTAGTAACTGTAGTTCTGATGTAGTCACTGTAGTTCTGATGTAGTCACTGTAGTTCTGATGTAGTTCTGATGTAGTTCTGATGTAGTCACTGTAGTTCTGATGTAGTCACTGTAGTTCTGATGTAGTCACTGTAGTTCTGATGTAGTCACTGTAGTTCTGATGTAGTCACTGTAGTTCTGATATAGTCACTGTAGTTCTGATGTAGTCACTGTAGTTCTGATATAGTCACTATAGTTCTGATGTAGTCACTGTAGTTCTGATGTAGTCACTGTAGTTCTGATGTAGTCACTGTAGTTCTGATGTAGTCACTGTAGTTCTGATGTAGTCACTGTAGTTCTGATGTAGTCACTGTAGTTCTGATGTAGTCACTGTAGTTCTGATGTAGTCATTGTAATTCTGATGTAGTCACTGTAGTTCTGATGTAGTCACTGTAGTTCTGATGTAGTCACTGTAGTTCTGATGTAGTCACTGTAGTTCTGATGTAGTCACTGTAGTTCTGATGTAGTTACTGTAGTTCTGATGTAGTCACTGTAGTTAGTGATGTAGTCACTGTAGTTCTGATGTAGTCACTGTAGTTCTGATGTAGTCACTGTAGTTCTGATGTAGTTCTGATGTATTACTGTAGTTCTGATGTAGACACTGTAGTTAGTGATGTAGTCACTGTAGTTCTGATGTAGTCACTGTAGTTCTGATGTAGTTCTGATGTAGTCACTGTAGTTCTGATGTAGTCATTGTAATTCTGATGTAGTCACTGTAGTTCTGATGTAGTCACTGTAGTTCTGATGTAGTCACTGTAGTTCTGATGTAGTCACTGTAGTTCTGATGTAGTCACTGTAGTTCTGATGTAGTCACTGTAGTTCTGATGTAGTCACTATAGTTCTGATGTAGTTCTGATGTAGTCACTGTAGTTCTGATGTAGTCACTGTAGTTCTGATGTAGTTAGTGATGTAGTAACTGTAGTTCTGATGTAGTCACTGTAGTTCTGATGTAGTCACTGTAGTTCTGATATAGTCACTGTAGTTCTGATGTAGTCACTGTAGTTCTGATATAGTCACTGTAGTTCTGATGTAGTCACTGTAGTTCTGATGTAGTCACTGTAGTTCTGATGTAGTCACTGTAGTTCTGATGTAGTCACTGTAGTTCTGATGTAGTCACTGTAGTTCTGATGTAGTCACTGTAGTTCTGATGTAGTCACTGTAGTTCTGATGTAGTCATTGTAATTCTGATGTAGTCACTGTAGTTCTGATGTAGTCACTGTAGTTCTGATGTAGTCACTGTAGTTCTGATGTAGTCACTGTAGTTCTGATGTAGTCACTGTAGTGCTGATGTAGTCACTGTAGTTCTGATGTAGTCACTGTAGTTAGTGATGTAGTCACTGTAGTTCTGATATAGTCACTGTAGTTCTGATGAAGTCACTGTAGTTCTGATGTAGTTCTGATGTAGTTACTGTAGTTCTGATGTAGACACTGTAGTTAGTGATGTAGTCACTGTAGTTCTGATGTAGTCACTGTAGTTCTGATGTAGTTCTGATGTAGTTCTGATGTAGTTCTGATGTAGTCACTGTAGTTCTGATGTAGTCACTGTAGTTCTGATGTAGTCACTATAGTTCTGATGTAGTCACTGTAGTTCTGATGTAGTTCTGATGTAGTTCTGATGTAGTTCTGATGTAGTTCTGATGTAGTCACTGTAGTTCTGATGTAGTCACTGTAGTTCTGATGTAGTCACTATAGTTCTGATGTAGTCACTGTAGTTCTGATGTAGTTCTGATGTAGTTCTGATGTAGTTCTGATGTAGTTCTGATGTAGTTCTGATGTAGTCACTGTAGTTCTGATGTAGTCACTGTAGTTCTGATGTAGTCACTGTAGTTCTGATGTAGTCACTGTAGTTCTGATGTAGTCACTGTAGTTCTGATGTAGTCACTGTAGTTCTGATGTAGTCACTGTAGTTCTGATGTAGTTCTGATGTAGTTATGATGTAGTCACTGTAGTTCTGATGTAGTCACTGTAGTTCTGATGTAGTTCTGATGTTGTCACTGTAGTTCTGATGTAGTCACTGTAGTTCTGATGTAGTCACTGTAGTTCTGATGTAGTCACTGTAGTTCTGATGTAGTTCTGATGTAGTCACTGTAGTTCTAATGTAGTCACTGTAGTTCTGATGTAGTCACTGTAGTTATGATGTAGTCACTGTAGTTCTGATGTAGTCACTGTAGTTCTGATGTAGTCACTGTAGTTCTGATGTAGTCACTGTAGTTCTGATGTAGTTCTGATGTAGTCACTGTAGTTCTGATATAGTCACTGTAGTTCTGATGTAGTCACTGTAGTTCTGATTTAGTCACTGTAGTTCTGATGTAGTTCTGATGTAGTCACTGTAGTTCTGATGTAGTCACTGTAGTTCTGATGTAGTCACTGTAGTTCTGATGTAGTCACTGTAGTTCTGATGTAGTCAC
Organism: Osedax frankpressi; assembly: GCA_964035775.1. NCBI lineage: Eukaryota > Metazoa > Annelida > Polychaeta > Sabellida > Siboglinidae > Osedax > Osedax frankpressi. The sequence continues at coordinate 28,785,901 of OZ038314.1, forward strand.
TGTAGTTCTGATGTAGTTCTGATGTAGTCACTGTAGTTCTGATGCAATCACTGTAGTTCTGATGTAGTCACTGTAGTTATGATGTAGTCACTGTAGTTCTGATGTAGTCACTGTAGTTCTGATGTAGTCACTGTAGTTCTGATGTAGTCACTGTAGTTCTGATGTAGTCACTGTAGTTCTGATGTAGTCACTGTAGTTCTGATGTAGTCACTGTAGTTCTGATGTAGTCACTGTAGTTCTGATGTAGTCACTGTAGTTCTGATGTAGTCACTGTAGTTCTGATGTAGTCACTGTAGTTCTGATGTAGTCATTGTAATTCTGATGTAGTCACTGTAGTTCTGATGTAGTCACTGTAGTTCTGATGTAGTCACTGTAGTTCTGATGTAGTCACTGTAGTTCTGATGTAGTCACTGTAGTTCTGATGTAGTCACTGTAGTTCTGATGTAGTCACTGTAGTTAGTGATGTAGTCACTGTAGTTCTGATATAGTCACTGTAGTTCTGATGTAGTCACTGTAGTTCTGATGTAGTTCTGATGTAGTTACTGTAGTTCTGATGTAGACACTGTAGTTAGTGATGTAGTCACTGTAGTTCTGATGTAGTCACTGTAGTTCTGATGTAGTCACTGTAGTTCTGATGTAGTTCTGATGTAGTTCTGATGTAGTTCTGATGTAGTCACTGTAGTTCTGATGTAGTTCTGATGTAGTCACTGTAGTTCTGATGTAGTCTCTGTAGTTCTGATGTAGTCACTATAGTTCTGATGTAGTCACTGTAGTTCTGATGTAGTTCTGATGTAGTTCTGATGTAGTTCTGATGTAGTTCTGATGTAGTCACTGTAGTTCTGATGTAGTCACTGTAGTTCTGATGTAGTCACTATAGTTCTGATGTAGTCACTGTAGTTCTGATGTAGTTCTGATGTAGTTCTGATGTAGTTCTGATGTAGTTCTGATGTAGTCACTGTAGTTCTGATGTAGTCACTGTAGTTCTGATGTAGTCACTGTAGTTCTGATGTAGTCACTATAGTTCTGATGTAGTCACTGTAGTTCTGATGTAGTCACTGTAGTTCTGATGTAGTCACTGTAGTTCTGATGTAGTTCTGATGTAGTTCTGATGTAGTTCTGATGTAGTCACTGTAGTTCTGATGTAGTCACTGTAGTTCTGATGTAGTTCTGATGTTGTCACTGTAGTTCTGATGTAGTCACTGTAGTTCTGATGTAGTCACTGTAGTTCTGATGTAGTCACTGTAGTTCTGATGTAGTTCTGATGTAGTCACTGTAGTTCTGATGTAGCCACTGTAGTTCTGATGTAGTCACTGTAGTTCTGATGTAGTTCTGATGTAGTCACTGTAGTTCTGATATAGTCACTGTAGTTCTGATGTAGTCACTGTAGTTATGATGTAGTTCTGATGTAGTTCTGATGTAGTCACTGTAGTTCTGATGTAGTCACTGTAGTTCTGATGTAGTCACTGTAGTTATGATGTAGTCACTGTAGTTCTGATGTAGTCACTGTAGTTCTGATATAGTCACTGTAGTTCTGATGTAGTCACTGTAGTTCTGATGTAGTCACTGTAGTTCTGATGTAGTCACTGTAGTTCTGATGTAGTCACTGTAGTTCTGATGTAGTCACTGTAGTTCTGATGTAGTTCTGATGTAGTCACTGTAGTTCTGATGTAGTCACTGTAGTTCTGATGTAGTTAGTGATGTAGTAACTGTAGTTCTGATGTAGTCACTGTAGTTCTGATGTAGTCACTGTAGTTCTGATGTAGTCACTGTAGTTCTAATGTAGTCACTGTAGTTCTGATATAGTCACTGTAGTTCTGATGTAGTCACTGTAGTTCTGATATAGTCACTATAGTTCTGATGTAGTCACTGTAGTTCTGATGAGTCACTGTAGTTCTGATGTAGTCACTGTAGTTCTGATGTAGTCACTGTAGTTCTGATGTAGTCACTGTAGTTCTGATGTAGTCACTGTAGTTCTGATGTAGCCATTGTAATTCTGATGTAGTCACTGTAGTTCTGATGTAGTCACTGTAGTTCTGATGTAGTCACTGTAGTTCTGATGTAGTCACTGTAGTTCTGATGTAGTCACTGTAGTTCTGATGTAGTCACTGTAGTTCTGATGTAGTCACTGTAGTTAGTGATGTAGTCACTGTAGTTCTGATGTAGTCACTGTAGTTCTGATGTAGTCACTTTAGTTCTGATGTAGTTCTGATGTAGTCACTGTAGTTCTGATGTAGTCACTGTAGTTCTGATGTAGTTCTGATGTAGTTCTGATGTAGTTCTGATGTAGTTCTGATGTAGTCACTGTAGTTCTGATGTAGTCACTGTAGTTCTGATGTAGTTCTGATGTAGTCACTGTAGTTCTAATGTAGTCACTGTAGTTTTGATGTAGTCACTGTAGTTCTGATGTAGTCACTGTAGTTCTGATGTAGTCAATGTAGTTCTGATGTAGTTCTGATGTAGTCACTGTAGTTCTGATGTAGTTATGATGTAGTCACTGTAGTTCTGATGTAGTTCTGATGTAGTCACTGTAGTTCTGATGTAGTCACTGTAGTTCTGATGTAGTCATTGTAGTTCTGATGTAGTCACTGTAGTTCTGATGTAGTCACTGTAGTTCTGATGTAGTTCTGATGTAGTCACTGTAGTTCTGATGTAGTCACTGTAGTTCTGATGTAGTCACTGTAGTTCTGATGTAGTTATGATGTAGTCACTGTAGTTCTGATGTAGTTCTGATGTAGTCACTGTAGTTCTGATATAGTCACTGTAGTTCTGATGTAGTCACTGTAGTTCTGATGTAGTCATTGTAGTTCTGATGTAGTCACTGTAGTTCTGATGTAGTCACTGTAGTTCTGATGTAGTCACTGTAGTTCTGATGTAGTCACTGTAGTTCTGATGTAGTTCTGATGTAGTCACTGTAGTTCTGATGTAGTCACTGTAGTTCTGATGTAGTCACTGTAGTTCTGATGTAGTCACTGTAGTTCTGATGTAGTCACTGTAGTTCTGATGTAGTCACTGTAGTTCTGATGTAGTCACTGTAGTTCTGATGTAGTCACTGTAGTTCTGATGTAGTCATTGTAGTTCTGATGTAGTTCTGATGTAGTTCTGATGTAGTCACTGTAGTTCTGATGTAGTTCTGATGTAGTTAATGTAGTTCTGATGTAGTCACTGTAGTTCTGATGTAGTCACTGTAGTTCTGATGTAGTCACTGTAGTTCTGATATAGTCACTGTAGTTCTAATGTAGTCTCTGTAGTTCTGATATAGTCACTGTAGTTCTGATGTAGTCACTGTAGTTCTGATGTAGTCACTGTAGTTCTGATGTAGTCACTGTAGTTCTGATGTAGTCACTGTAGTTCTGATGTAGTCACTGTAGTTCTGATGTAGTCACTGTAGTTCTGATGTAGTCACTGTAGTTCTGATGTAGTCACTGTAGTTCTGATGTAGTCACTGTAGTTCTGATGTAGTCACTGTAGTTCTGATGTAGTTCTGATGTAGTCACTGTAGTTCTGATGTAGTCACTGTAGTTCTGATGTAGTCACTGTAGTTCTGATGTAGTTACTGTAGTTCTGATGTAGTCACTGTAGTTCTGATGTAGTCACTGTAGTTCTGATGTAGTCACTGTAGTTCTGATGTAGTCACTGTAGTTCTAATGTAGTTATGATGTAGTCACTGTAGTTCTGATGTAGTCACTGTAGTTCTAATGTAGTTATGATGTAGTCACTGTAGTTCTGATGTAGTCACTGTAGTTCTAATGTAGTTATGATGTAGTCACTGTAGTTCTGATGTAGTCACTGTAGTTCTAATGTAGTTAGTGAGATAGTCACTGTAGTTCTGATGTAGTATCTGTAGTTAGTGATATAGTCACTGTTGCTCTGATGTAGTCACTGTAGTTCTAATGTAGTTATGATGTAGTCACT
>OZ038314.1:28792312-28809989 GCA_964035775.1 Osedax frankpressi
CGCGGTTTGGCCGCGGTTTCAGTACCGGATGTTGTCATCTGCGCGGTTGCGTAACAAAAGGATTATGGCTACGTGTACCTCGCTAAACGCTGTACTGATTACGTAAGGTGATCACGCTAGCCAGACGGGAATCCGCGTAATTGATTACTTCTAACAATCCCGTGCTTATTGTTATTGTTATAGACAGATTTCTAATTATATAATTATACATCTATGACTATATATGTGAATTGAATTCTTCTGTTATATAATATCATAGTCGATTTATACGAGTAATTCGTCTTGTTAGGTAATATTATATAACTAATATATAGTACTTTAATATATTTTACGCGTCTATTTGGTAAATATTATGTCATATTTTAATAATGTCTACTTTTCATGATATTACGAATATATTCAAAAACGCTTAGTTTTGTAGTTTCATTATTTCACTAATAAATTAATATTGAATCGATGTCATTATTATGTTATTATTAATAGTATTACTACATATGATCTTATTCTATATACTGTGCGTTATATTGTGTTGCGATATTATGCAACAACACGTTGGTACCTCTGACCTAGTTTGTATACATAGAATGGGCTTGGCTTAATGGGGAGCCGTCGTCGTCTCACAAGTTATGTTAATACATATACGCCGCTTGAATATTAATAACCGAGTCGGAAATGCCAGATGGCGAAACCGTTCGGCGGTTACGTAATCGAGTTTCCAGGGCGTCCAGTTACAAAGAAAAACTCTCGATATGTTAAATAACAATTTCGGAAAAAGCTTTCGTTAATTTGCATATATTTAGTATTGCGACCCGTGCCCTATCTCGAAGGACTTGTGGAATATAGTTATTAATATAGTGCATAATATGTGTCTAAAAACAAACAGTCTTAATTATATATTATGATGTACAATTTACACGGTATAGTGTACAGTGTAGACTGTACTGTACACTGTACACTGTACAGTGTATAGTGTACAGTGTACAATGTACAGTGTACAGTGTACAGTGTACAGTGTACAGTGTACAGTGTACAGTGTACAGTGTACATTGTACAGTGTACAGTGTACAGTGTACAATGTACAGTGTACAGTGTACAGTGTACAGTGTACAGTGTACAGTGTACAGTGTACAGTGTACAGTGTACAGTGTACAGTGTACAGTGTACAGTGTACAGTGTACAGTGTACAGTGTACAGTGTACAGTGTACAGTGTACAGTGTACAGTGTACAATTTACAGTGTACAATTTACAATTTACAATGTACAGTGTACAGTGTACAGTGTACAATGTACAGTGTACAATGTACAGTGTACAGTTGTACAGTGTACAGTGTACAGTGTACATTGTACAGTGTACAGTGTACAGTGTACAGTGTACAGTGTACAGTGTACAGTGTACATTGTACAGTGTACAGTGTACAGCGTACAGTGTACACTGTAAAGTGTATACTGTAAAGTGTATACTGTGCAGTACATACTGTACACTGTACAGCATGTACTGCATAATATACAGTGTACTATATACACTTGACATATTGTAAATTTTTGTTTCATTAATATCAATAACTGTATATTCATTCTCAGCCATTTTGGTATATTTATAGATTAAGATCATTTATAGTAATTTAGATATCTACGAGATAAATATTGTCATAATATTTGTCTATTCGGTCTATTTCATTTGTCTGCTCAATTCGTATTTACACACCGATAATCCAAAAGACACACATTATCTTAGAGATCGTAGATAACACGCATCGGATTATTAATCATATCGAAATACCGTATTTGAGCAGTGGACTGACCTAGATATCGTGCATATATTGCCACTGGTCAATGGAGGTGTAATGATATAATAAGCTGCTTACCCTAATAAAGAACCCTTTATTGTAATTATACGTCACCAATGGAACACCGGAATAACGGGCAACCGATGATTACACCACAACCAGCCAACCGGTTATGATACAAATACTCTAGCCACGCCAGTGGTCAACCGACTACTAACTACCGGTCAGCGCATCTCGAGTTTCCTTTCGGTAATTACGCTATGACAGTCCGCCATCGTAACCGTATTATAAATTAATAAGCGCGAATAGTGTAAAGGGAGATGACCCTTTGTGTTCAGTAACAATAGGGGTATTTACTCCAATCCTGCACCGTCGCCGCTGAATACAAGCTGTATTATTAATACTCAGCGAACAATGGCGCAAGGTATTGTTTTGATACCCGACTATATTCGTCGAACAGGACTTGTTATTATATCACCCGACTACATCGAGTAAAGAGTAGAATAGCCTGTGTATATTACTAAATAAATATGAATATTTATTTAGCACGATGTTTTGATATATTAGGTTGATATATTAGTTTGATATATTAGTTTGATTTATTAGTTGATGTAGTAGGTTAATTCATTATGTTAATACATTAGGTAGATATATTAGGTTAATATATTAGGTTGATATATTAGGTTAATATAATAGGTAGATATATTAGGTAAATACATTAGGTTAATATATTAGGTTAATATATTAGGTTGATATATTATTAATACTATACAAAACAATTAAAACTTTAGATAATGATAGTTTAATAAGGTATCCAAACGGATGTAGCTATTAATGCATATTATATATATATATATATATAATATTTGCCAATACAAAATCTTATATGATTTCCAACTCGTGAGTATTAACTAATATAAAATAATGCAATTTATACATTTTTGATTTTAGTATGTTAATTTAATTTAAATATATGTATTAAGCATTGTAAGATGTATATATAGAAGTTGTATACAAACTTACACTGAACTTATTAAATTATAAAACATATTTAATTCAAAGATATCTGCTGCAATGTACATTTTACTATATACATCGTAATTGATTTTACACTTTAATATATATTTCGACCTTCATTGTTAAGTAAAGGGAAATAAAGGGAAATACTATGTCGTCCGATATCGGTATTCATTATATCTATATTTATTAACTTATTAGTTCAAAAATGAAATATAATACTTGCTTTTGAAATGTTATCCATTATGAGCTTTGTACAATTATATAATTATTTCGTCATATTCATATTAACTTATTTATATACTTTACTTTTATATTATAAGTTTTAATTTGATGGTTTATCTATGTTTTGTTTTATTTATATTTTATTTATACTACAAACAAACGAGAAAATGCTTTGTTATTTCTTGTATAAATGAACTTTCCAATTCAATTACGAAATATGAACTGTTCAGATGAACAGAACATAATTGAAATTAGTGAGGATGGAATACTAGATTATATAGATGAAGACTGCCATTACTTACATATGGCCTACCAAAATATTTCTAGAACAATGTAAACTATCTATGTTCGGCAGCATAGATTATGGTAAACAAATATGTCCACTCTATATGAAAATGTGTCATGTTTTGCATAAATATATACATACCAGTCATAGGAATTTGTATTACAAAATTAATACTAATTTTTAATAATAACGCTCAAACTCGCCACACTTAAATTGATACCTTGTAAAATGATATATTGATATAAATGTTTAATTAGATATTATTTATGGGGATTGAAACTAGACTCATCGGTACTATGCTAGACTATTTTTCCAGAATTATTTATCTAATGGTTCATTAAAAGATTGATATTTGTATTTGAATTATATAGTAAGCAATAGTAATAATCAATATGTGTTTAACCGTAAAACAAACTAACGAAAAAGATACATTAAAAATGAAATCAACTAGATAGTGTAAACTTATAAATTGTATGAATCATAGGCTAAATCTAGATATAATTTCAAAGGTAACAAGTATAAAAAATATAGACTATTGACTAAGTTTAATTTTCTTTGTAACAACATTGAACAATACCGTCGATATTGAACATAATTCTTCCATCATTATACGATTACAGAAATACTAATAATTTAAACAGATAGCTCTATTATTTCATCAATCAATTATAATTGAGTATTTGTAAAGGTTATAGCACTAACAGAATATCTGAAACTCGTACGCATATAACTCAACACATGTTTGATGTAATTACTTTAAAGATTGAATTAATAAAAGTGTGATATCTTAGAAATGTCATTCAAAATTTACCGCCAATAGTATTCGTTTGATAAACTTATTATACTTTATGCATACATAATAATCTACAAGAACTAGACAATTTATTAATAAACTAACTAACAAATTAACAAAGATAAAATGATCTAATTTTGTTATTATATATGTTTTTAATTTCAATTTTATTCGGTTTAGAATGTTAACAATCGATATATGTAAAGTCATTTTACATCGATAAACAACAAACAAGTTTTAATATAATCATATATATATCACTATAACTATTCGTTAAATTTGCCTCACATATAAAAGTAAATATTCTTGATTATATTGTATATAAATATATATAATGTATAATTTGAGATAAAATAATTTCTAATTAATATAATTACATCTAATAAAACAAAATATATATGATTTTTTAATAATATATGATTTAAATAAAATAAAAATCAATCACATTTAAACTCAATCGTCACTATTAACTTTATTAACCATTTAAAAAATAGAATTATAAAAAGGCATCATTCATACTCACCGTAATTTAATATTATGTTTTGATGTATAAACCGATAGTTACACATACGTAAATATAAGTTTACCAAACGATACTGTAATTCGTAAATGCACTCACAATATATAAATAAAGCATGATGACTGATATATAAAAAAGTGTTGACTATAAATTATAAAATATTAGTAAGATAAATAAACCTAGTTACTCTCTTCGAAAAGATAAATAATATATTTTCGCTTAATAATTTTATAATACCATCTAATAAATCATTATCAAAATATTTCACTAATTTCTTCAATGTATTTAAAGAATTAAATAAATAGTAAGAAAATACATAATATATATCAACATAGATTATGTATACAAACTGAAACATGATTATTAATGGAATTTAGAATTGCGAGAAAATCTGAATTACTGAAATTATATGTTTCCATTATAAAATTAAATTACTAAATATACTAAATTATTAAGTAAATACATGAATATGATATTATATTATTAACATTCTCTGTATTAAAGACAACACGAATAGCATAGTGTATACTGATGACTTATGGTTATTAACCAGTAATTTGCTATTAAATATCTAAATAACAAAAATAAATATATCCCACTAATAAACTGGGATAATATTTATTAATAACTTACATTAAATATTAATATATTATAAAGACAAATATATGTCATATTATCAGAATTCCAAAATTAGAATTTTATGAAAATTACTATTATTAAAATTATAAAATAATTTCCAACTATTGTATTATTATCACAATTATTTCAGTTACTATATTTAAGCTTATATAATTTCTTTTAAATATGATTATATGTAAGTTAGCTATTAAAATCTTGTATGGTATCAAACAAAATAATCACGAAAGTATATCCTTAAAATTGCATTATACTACATCAATATAATACTAATACTTCATATGATCTTTCTTTGAAAAGATAAAAATAAGTATTATTAACCTTATTAAATCCATCAATATTTAAATATTTCTTATACTAGTAGGTATATATGTAAATAAACTACAAGAAAGGATATAACATGATACCATTGCTAGTTTGATCAGTTAGAATTTTATATATTAATAAATTTGATAAAAAAAATTTCTCGCGGAAAAGTTATGTAAATCTCGTAAATTATAAATAAAGATTTTATTGATGTTTAATAATGAATTTTGTACATAAATGATCTAAATTAATGAATAATCTATTTATAATTCAATTTTGATAGATAGCATTATAGACAATTTATGGAGAAATAATACATTATTCTCAAAAATTTAACCGAAATCTTTATTATATGAATAAATTGTATTATACTCATAATTGACCTTGTTCAACTATTTAATTAAGATGTATCTAACTAAGAGATAGTATAGAACACCACTATGGTATATAGTTGTTATTCTACTCTAATTACATAAAACATTAATATTTCTTTGAAATATAAGTATTATTTCAATTAAATTTATCATATTAATACCATTTTTTTCTATGAAAATATATTATTAATACGAACGTCGAATAATAATTCGGAATGCATATTATTAAAATAAAAAACAAAGATAAATAATTAGTATAATAAAATTAAAACCCAGTAATATGCTTAATCTTACGACACTCAAGATGATTAAATAACAATTATTAGGTATTCAAAATTTACTAGAAATGGCAAGAGATTATATTTTTCATGATTACTTCACTGAGTAAATTAATGATATACTATATATCTTCTACTTACGATTCATTATCATGTTATTAGTATACTCGACTTAAATATGGAATAAAATGCACTTTTCGTTCCCTTTATAATGTAAAATAAAATGTGTTTTCAATACAAACGACTTAAAATACAATATTATACTTCCAATACATATCGAAATTATAGAGTTATATGGATCGTGTTATACATGTATGCTACTTTATAATGTGTATTAATAATCCCAGATGAAATGTCTTAATATAAGTTATTATAAACCCATTTCATTATTACAGTTATATTATCATAGTTAAGCGATCATGTACCACTCGTTAAAAACAATACCGGGATGTTAGTATAGATATGTTGTATTTAATTTTATGAAGTTTAATAAATTCTAACTTATACATTTGCATTCTGTTAAAGCAACAAAGACACAAATCATCTAAATCCTAAGTACATAGAAAATGATAAAATTCAGTAAAAACTCTCAACAAAAATAATGTATTTATTTATAACTATATATACAACACATTTTTTTATAATTATAATAATCTATTGTCATAATTTTATTTAAACTTCTGTTTAACAGCATTTTATATTTAAAGATTTCAACATTATGAGATTATTAATATTTAATTTACTGAATATTGCAGAAACACTAATATATTAAACAAGAAAAGCAGCATATGTACAGGCTTTGTGAAGTGTTATTAGATTAACGGTATTTGATCAAAGTAACCTGAATACGAAGACATATTTCCACCGAATATATATAATCCAAACTATAAAAAATGAAATAATTGTAATCCATTGACTGAATTATATGCTCTTGTATGTTATATATGTTAGTTATAATAATGAGTTAAATACGAATTTATTAGAAATGTATAAATGTATACATTTATATAGTCTGAAAAAAAATATATTTATTGCAATTTTTAGTAATTTAATTAAATGTAGATTGTACACATTTTTTATAATTATTATAATCTATAGTCATGATTTTATTTAAACTTCTGTTTAACAGCATTTTATATTTAAAGATTTCAACATTATGAGATTATTAATGTTTAATTTACTGAATATTGCAGAAACACTAATATATTAAACAAGAAAAGCAGCATATGTACAGGCTTTGTGAAGTGTTATTAAATTAACGGTATTTGATCAAAGTAACCTGAATACGATGACATATTTCCACCGAATATATATAATCCAAACCATAAAAATGAAATAATTGTAATCCATTGACTGAATTATATTCTCTTGTATGTTATATATGTTAGTTATAATAATGAGTTAAATACGAATTTATTAGAAATGTATACATTTATATAGTCTGAAAAAAAATATATTATTATTGCAATTTTTAGTAATTTAATTAAATGTAGATTGTACAATGTAAAATGTACATATACAAGTATAAATAAATAAATAGCTATAAAATGCATATTATTGATCTTGCAATGTATTGAAGAATTAATAAAAAACGAATTAATAATATCTTGAATAATTACATCATAACTATATAGTCAATTAGAAAAGTTATATTCTATTAATAGATAAGATGATCTAGATCGTAATAGTTATTAATATATTATTAATGTATACCCTTATTTATATTTTTTTATATATTATATATATATATATATATATATATAATATATAATATAAACATATACATTTTGATCGAAAATCAATATATTAAGATAATTTAATTATTAGAATGTTATATCTGTGAACATAATGTATTCCATTAATTGGTTCTCGTTGGGAAATATAGTATAACGTGTGAAGAATGTTCAAATGACAATTCATAAGTTTGAGAAAATAATTATAATAAATTATTTCATTGATAAAACTAAATAATACAATTTATTGAATTATTAATTTTATATATTTTGAATAATTTTGAGACAAACTACTATTAACTCAAGATAAATATATGTAAACTTGTAATAAACGCTTGTAAATTTATTTTTAAATCTGTAAATGATATATAAATTCCTGTAAACTTGATATCGAATCACATTTAAATAAATTATAAATGTATTCTTCATTCAAATTCTAGTAAATTTAGATCTAAAACAGTTTTAATTTGTTTATACTTATTTTAATTGTTGTGATATTTGATATTAATCAAATATAACATATAGCATTAACATTACATTTTTGATTGGATCAATAGTTTCTTACTAATGATATTTTTTCACAAGTTCCAGTTTCAGATACTCAAATGTTTCTAACAACATACCTATTGATCTATTTATCTTTAAACAGACGATCCTAAAATTAACCTATTTAACAAATGGAGTAATATTAGATAATTAATCTAATTTGGGTTTATTTTCATGACTAGATTAAATATCTACAATTAACGAAAATATTTTACGAAAATATACAACGAAAATACTTTACACCGCGATTAGAAAAAAGCATTTATATTCCATGATTTACATGCGCATTAATAATATATTTTAAATATATTTTTAATATATTTTTAATATATTTTTAATATATTTTTAATATATTTTTAATATATTTTTAATATATTTTTAATATATTTTTAATATATTTTTAATATATTTTTAATATATTTTTAATATATTTTTAATATATTTTTAATATATTTTTAATATATTTTTAATATATTTTTAATATATTTTTAATATATTTTTAATATATTTTTAATATATTTTTAATATATTTTTAATATATTTTTAATATATTTTTAATATATTTTTAATATATTTTTAATATATTTTTAATATATTTTTAATATATTTTTAATATATTTTTAATATATTTTTAATATATTTTTAATATATTTTTAATATATTTTTAATATATTTTTAATATATTTTTAATATATTTTTAATATATTTTTAATATATTTTTAATATATTTTTAATATATTTTTAATATATTTTTAATATATTTTTAATATATTTTTAATATATTTTTAATATATTTTTAATATATTTTTAATATATTTTTAATATATTTTTAATATATTTTTAATATATTTTTAATATATTTTTAATATATTTTTAATGTTGAAGTATTTTAATTAATATCTAATCATTATATGATCGTATTATATTATTTTATTACCGTTTATATTATTCTCTTGGCTATGTTGTAAAATTATTATCTGTTTTGTCTTATTAAAATAATCATTATAATGATTATTTTCAAACTATGGTTTGACCATAATCTGAAATCATTATTAATAAATGACAACTATCATTAGTATATTATTCGATATTTTCTATAATACATATATATTTATATTAATATAAATATTTGTTAACAGAATTTCTAAATATAATTTATTAATTTACTCTTATTTCTCTTTATATTTTTTATAATAAAATAAATCAATTTATATTATAAATTATTTATAGTTTATTATTATATTTTTAAATTGATGTTATCTATTTATATTAATGATTACTATTTATAAAGATTTAGACCATTCGTGATACTTACCTACTAAAAATTAATATTCATTTGTATATATTTTTGTATAGTCTAAATATAAATAAAATAAAAGCACATATGTAATGTTATATTTGAAATTAAACTAAATTAGATCTGATTTCCATTTTAGAATATAATCAGGGGTGAATATATTGGTAGTATACATTTTTTACAATATGGAATCCTATTTTGTTATCGAGATATTACCACATGATTATTATGTCGTTTACAAAAATAAGCAATATATTTTTATATACGACTTGTAGTTAGTATTTTTGGCTTTGCAAAAATGTTCCACCATATAATAACTAAATATCTAATATATAAATGACACACCTAAGTTTAATTAGTTATTATTTGAGAACTATCACTAATTGTATTGTATTAAATTATGTTTACGAAATATTATAATTATTGATTTGATTCATATACGAATTATGTACAGTAATAAATTAGATTTTTATTTAATAAATATATATTTAGATATTGCAACAATTACTTTAAAATAATAGCTTGATTATAACTTCATTTAAAAAAGTTTTCATATTATTAAATACATATTTATAATAAAAGAATTTTAGAATATTATAAAATAATTTATATTGTAGAATATTTTTAAAGTCATTTTTAAGAATATTATTTATGAAATTATATTTGTTTTTAATTACTCATAATTTTTTTAAAAACATCCTCTAAATATTTCCTATTCTGTAATTATTATAATGTTCATTTCGCAATCCTCTCAATAGCAATAAACGTAGAAAATTAATAAAATATAATATATTTCTCTGGTGCAGATTCTTTTTTTTCAATCTATTTGTAAGAAATTCACTTATTCTTTCTAATATATAAAATTATAAAATATTAATTATATGATGATAAGATTATGTTATAGTTGTTATTTGTTCAAGAAAAATGTAAAAAAAAATCAATAAAACAAATTAATATTTATAATATACTAACTAAATGTTGTCATATTCCTTGATTAGTTCAATCATCTTCATATTATTAATTATTTTACATTGTATTTTATTACTAATTCTACTTTTCTTGATTACTATTTATTTCAACATTTTGTAAGTTCAATAAAACATTCTAAATAAAAGTATATCTAAATTATAATTATAACCTTTCTCCGGTTCATTGTTTACCAAACTTGACTTTACAACAATACTCGAGTATCTCATAACGTATAACAATGCAAAGTATTTTCCGTTCACTATACCTCCTCCAGAAGTAATACGGCTTATTTTGCTTTGCTAATATGTTTCACTATTCCTATATCTACTCCATAGGCTGATTGATATACACCTCTAGTTGTGCCCGATATATAATCTCTAGCATATTCTATAACTGAGCCCGCTATATAATTGCTAGCATAGTCTCTTGCCTGTCCTAATACATAATATTACATATTATTTCCTCGGTCCAAGTGTTTTATTTTCTGTAGAAACATTCGACAAGATGACGTAATATTAGTGAGCTGGATCCACAGCTATACGCAATGCACCAATATTGACTAGTATAAAAATAACAGACCGTGAGAGCTATTAACCCAGTAGAAGTATTCGGTATCGTTGGAGATATGATTTATACTTCATGAAAAGATAAATTATAAATGTTAGATACCTCTCTTGCGATAGATGATTTCATAATAATAGTAAAGTTTCACTTCATATCTATGCATTAAATAAATATTACAACTTTGATTCAGCTGATTTCTAATATATAGATAGATTTATGTATAACACTATATTTGATAATAATAAAGTAAATAATTAAATATAATGGATATTCAAAATGCTATTGAACATGAGACAATGTATGCTATTTGGATGTTTTTTACATTTCATAAGCTCCTTCACTATATATATATCTTCTACGATAATTTATTTATAAATTATATTTCCTTAAAAGACTATAATTGATATTTATAAATTTTAATTTGTAATTACTTTTAGGAATAAGTCAAAACATATAGTTATAAATAAATTATATTATTATCAATAACTATTCTATTAATTCTATATTTTTTTGCACAGTAGTAAATTATTGAAATTGTTTCGCTCCGAAATATCTTCAATTGTATCTTATATAATTTAGATGGACATCATAATTAATAACTTAATTTGTATTATAATATGAACGATGTAAAAATATTCATTAAAATATTCATCAAAAATATTCATCTCTTAATTTTCTCACATTTCATAAGTTTTCAATCGTGGGGTTATTTTTTAAATAATTAAATTCAAATTTTATTTTCTACTATAGTAGGAATTAAATGTATATACTTATAAATACACTTCATTATATTAAAAATCGTGTAAATAAAACTACTTATATAAATTATATTGTAAGCATAAATAAATATGTTAAAATATATTTTCAATCATAAAATAATCTTATAAAAGTGTCAACAAATTTATGACAATATTAAAATTATATTTAAAACATTTTGATATGAATTTATGAATTGCTTTATATTTCAGTGTAAAAAAAGTTGTTCAATTAACGAAATTGACTAAATGAAATGCATCATAATGATTACCATACTCAAAATAAATAATGATTATATTATTATATATTATATTCTATGTATACTATATATAATAAAATCAAACTTAAGTAAATATATTCAGATATTAAATCTTATAGAAATATTTACATTATTTTAAATAATAAAATTTACTTACTCTTAGGATTTAATTAAATAATACATTTATTATTTATGTTAGAAATGATTAATATTAATAATATAATTAAAGATTTCTAGATTTGATCCTATACAATAAATAACAAATGTTCAAGTCATATATTGTATGTATTTATTCTATAATAATCATTTATATATATTTCAAAATAATTTTACATATATATTATTCTGAAATATAAATAATCGAACACAAAGATAAGATATCAGAATTTATATTGTAACGTCATCAACTAAATCATTTAAAATATGACTAATACATCTAATGTATAATTTAATAAATATATATATTATTATATTTCTGATAATATTTTTTTAATTAGTTACCTATGAAAGTATTATTATTTAACAAAACACATAAATGTGATACTTCAATACCACCTTATTTACTGGTATTAAGCGCTGTAAATAAGATAAAACAGTACAATTCCACCAGTCTTGTGAATACACTAGTATAAATGATCCTGTTATATATTATAAAAGTACCACCATATCTTCAATAATTCACATATTAAGCACCATAACAATTAATTCACATTTCTGACGATGTCAACATAATCTGATATATAAAGAGTGTAACAAATGTAGAGATGCAGATTTTTGAAATTGTAAAGTAGATACAAAATATTATATAATATATGGTATATAATATTATGTAATTATAATATATTAAATTAGATGAGTAACTTGATACGAATATACAAAATAAAAAAGTTCTGGATTTAGAAATTGAACAATAAAATACTTATTTTATTTTCAATTATTTTACTTTCAATTGTAAATATAATAAATATTATCCTATTGGTGATTTTAATAGTAAAGAATAACATAATATACATACAACTTATTCAAAATTTCATGATAAGATATATATATATATTATAATTTAGATATAATTTTATATATAATGAAGTAAATAGCTATATTGCCGATATTATCATTCAATCTTTGGGTTTTAAGATAATTTGAGAACAATGGAAGAGATTTACAATATATAGGCTATATTAGGTACCATGGTAAATCCTTATAAGTAATGCAGAATGTCAAGGATGAATACATAATAAATGATAAGTTATCAGAGAGTAAGGTAGTCTATTTATTGAAGTTTTCTATGTTTCCTACTTAAATATATATAAATATATATATATATATATATATATATATATATATATATTAATATATGTATAGAGGGAGCTAGATATAGTATAGTTACTTATTGATCATGCATTCATAAATTATTGTCTTCTGATAAATGATCTCTAACCACATCAAGATTATCTACTCCACACTTCTATCGTACGTATATCTTTCATCATACGTTTTATATTCCTCAATACGTTACCATTTTTTATTTGGCATAGTGTTGATATCTGATATTGATTAGAAGGTATTATAAACATGAATATACATTATATAAATTAAATTATATATTTATGTATATAAGTAATAATATTTAAATATTAACCACTTATCGGTACTTTATATCATCATGGAGAGTATTATTAAATTCCTAATACTTATCCTCAGATTGAGATTTTTTAATATAAAATCCATTTTCTTAATATTTTTCTGTATCGAAGATAAAATATATATATATATTATATATATATATATATATATATATATATAACTAGTTGACATTGACAAACGATATGTAATTAATGATAAATATAAATATTTATTAGTTACAATATTATAGATAATTAATAAATAATTAATTAGCAATAATAATAATCATTAAAATGTATGCATTATTTCGGTTATGTATTTATTATACTTATATTATTTTGTAAGTGTACTTTACGCATCTCTATTAGTTAAATGCATATAACCGTAAGATATTAATAAGTATTTGATGGGGAAAAACTAATTTAAATAATCTATTATCTAAAAAAAATGATCCATCTAAAAAAATGTTCATTAGTAATATTTAATAATTACATATGTTAATTAACAAAACTAATAAATAAGAATGGTATTGTTTTTATTACAAATATATAGTTATTAAGATATAAGCATAAATAAAAGCAATTTTTGAAATAAAAAATGAATTTTTCCTGGGAAGTAACGTAACTAATACCAATAATAAATTTTAATATACGAATATATTATATTTTATTATATATTTTAAATTATTTAAAAAATATAATATATATAGTATTTGGGTTATGGTTAAGGGAATTCTAGTTTTAGTATATTTAATTCAAATAGATCTAAAAAGAGAGATAAGTAGATTTTGAAATTTAAAAAAATGAAAAATCCAAGACTGATTTCAAAGTATTTTGATGAATATAAAAACAATTATAAATCAATTCAAATATAATATTGTAAATTTCAATTTGTATAATAAAATATGTGTAAAACTACCACTACCTACACAATAACCACCACAATAACCACCACCATTACCACTCACACAACCACCACAACTACTTCAGCTACTAAATATATATTGAAATGGTATAAACTAATATTCTATATAGATTTGTTATTCCTATAATAACAGGTGTATATATATATATATATATATATATATATATATATATGTGTGTGTGTATATATGTATATATGTATTTATATATATACGTATTTTTATATTATATCTTTATATATACTATTTTGTTGTTTATATAAAATTAGATTAAAGGAAAACCAATAAACAATATGGTAATATAATCATCATAATATAACATATTAGTGTTCTTGGCGGAAGTGGCAGTGATAGAGCAATAGAAATTCAAACTACGATTCCAGATTTGCATTGTAATATAACAATAATATTCATTAAAATATCAATTGATATATATTCTTAATTTTTAAACACTGAATACTGCTGATACTATCTATTACATGAATTCGAGTAACTATTGACTGTTTGTATTATTTTAAAGTTGACAGCATTTCGTTTAATGGGTATTTGAGTAGTTCAGTATATGAGAATAGGTTTATATGCCGTGCCATACGTATGCTTATGTGTTTAAGTACGTTAATATCTTTGAAATCCGATTTAAGTTTTACTGGATTATCTCATCGCAGGAGTTGGTGTTTATGTGTAGATCTAAATTTGCATAATATGTGGCATGCGAAGTAAATCATTAATTTTGGTTAATTATGGTGATTAGTACCAACTACTGATATTATTATATATATATCAACCGTTATAACGGTTACAGTGTTTCACATGATGTGTATTCATTTCAATATGTTGATATGATATTGGGTTATACCGCACTTTATAATTACTATTATCTATTGTTATCTATTTTAATATAATATACTCGGTGGTGATTTATTTATTTATTTTAAGTGTTACTTCTAAAAATAATATTGTTCTACTATATATAAACAAATTTGTCCACTATATATAAACATATATAATTAAATAAATAGAATTAATTTGAATTGAATAGAATACCATATGAAATCCTTAACTTTTTATAAATTGACCTATTGACCCCTGGAAGTAAATACACATGACGATATAAGAAAGTTTACAACTCAAGGATTAAAATACAAATAGGCTACTAAATATAATAAGGCCACAGTACAAGAACCTAGTATAACTACTTATCAATTATACTATATATTGTTACATAGTTACTATGAATACAAAGTATACTAAAGTGACTTTGTTACAGTTATATTACAAATTATTATCTGAACAATTTATTCACGTATAAATATATTATTTTACTATATTTGTATAACTGAATTAAATAATAAAATGCATTAATTAATTGCTTACATTTTATAATTCGGCTGAATACAGTATATTTAATATAATATTAAGTTTAAACTTATATATCATAGTTCATATAACATTGACTTTCATATAAGCGTTACATATATTTATATACAATTAAAAGAGAAAAATAATTTAATAAGTTGAAACATATTACCATGTGTCACAATATAAATACAATGGCTAATCTCCTAATACAAGAATAATGAGATGTATAAACATAAGATATATTTAAGAAAAAATATATTACATATTTACTCTAACTACTGTGTTAAGTGAATAGAAAAGTAGTGTAATATATCAATAATACTCATAATATTAGATAAATCTGCCCATAATATTTGAAAAGATTTGAAAACTACACATCAAGACGGATACATTGAATAGAAGAAAATATATTTTGACAAATTGATTTTTTGATGATTTTTTTACAAATATATTAACGCATTCATTCCACTAAGAGAAATAATTTGAGAATATAACAACGAATAACATAATAATAGACAATATAATACATGGCTAATATTAAAATCAACTTTAAAAATGTAAATAATTAATACAAATATACAGGACAGAAGATATATTCAAGAACAAACAATTGAAAAAAGTCTGGTCAAATACTTATTTAAAAAATAATTATGGAAATACTTTATTAAATACAACAAGAAAAATCGTTTTATATTAACAACAAATTATGAAAGAACATTGATAAACTACCAAAATATGAAATACTTACTTTTAGGATGCAATAGGGTTTACTAGTAAAATTCCAAATATTATAAACGGAACATATGTTCATATTTTAATAAGAAAAGGAAAAATTGAATCAATAGAGAAAATTCAGGCGCCAAGTGATGAAATAGGAATTCTTTTTCTATTCGGAATATGTTAATATTTATCTAAATTTCTATGATAAAACAGTAGAACTAAGAAAGAGAACAGAAAAAATTACCATGGAAATGGACTATAATAAAAAAAATTAAAGAGGTAATAATAAAAATACAAGTACCAAGATATGTCTATGTAACTAAGCGTTGTTTATAGACAAGTCTGACTCAAAATTTATATCGCACAATTTTACATCAACTTAAATTCTAAATAATATGTTTTTATAATTAAAATGTGAAATACAATAAATGTGTTTACAATATTTGTTATTAATCATATGATTAATAAATATATCCTTTATTAAAATAAATATCCACATATTTATATTGTCATTGTTAATGTCAATTGTTAATGTTGTAGTTCTGTCATAATTCTAACTGGCCCTTGTTTCAATCGGTCGCCATATAATTAGGTACATATGCCTACATCACATTATTTTAAGAACATTTTATTATACAGCCCTCATTATTGTTCTGTATTCCGTTAACAATTATTACTAGAATTATTTACTTAAATATTAACATTGC
>OZ038314.1:28810189-28847689 GCA_964035775.1 Osedax frankpressi
CTCCTATCCTTGCTTATATGCCTCACTATCTTGAGGACAATTACTCGAGTAATTGTGTGTCATTCGAGTGTACTATTTCTAGATGATACTTATATGACTTAACTACTAGGATACATTAATGTCCATATTATACACGTAGGTTTTACATTGTTATATACGTATATATATATATATATATATATATATATATATTTATATATATACATATATATATATATATATTTATATATATATATATATATATATATATTTATATATGTATATATATATATATACATACATATATATATATATATATATATATATATATATATATATATTTATATATGTATATACACGTTTGTGTATATATAAGATAATTACAAATAAATGTTTTATTAAATTATGTCTTATTTACGAATACTATATTTTATTCAATGCATATACTTATTTAAATGACTACTAATTACATTCTAAAAAATGGTTTTTCGACTGTTAGCGTGTCATGTTACTATAGTATAGTATACTCTACTCGTTGAGGACTTGATCACTACCCAGATTGTACAATGCGGTAATACCGGTGATATAGTACGAATTACAAAATGAAATTTTTTTCGTAAATCGATTAGGTCCCTCTATAGCCGGACATGATTACTACTCACGTGCTTTGTTAAGTCAATACAATTGTCTGTAAACAATTGACGGGTACATAACATCGGTGTATCTGGTTCAAGTTCAATTAGAACGATATATTCAGTGCATAGCAATTCACCTACGGAATATGTCAAGGTAAATCCGAAAATAATTCGATCATAGATACTTGGGTAGGTGGTTAATTAGTAAAAATGAATGTCCAGGCGGCATCTCATTTGATCATATGATCACATAAATTGACCGGTGGCGTAGATAATGGATAACTCTAATTCTGAGTATTTTATCGAAACCTATTCGAGGTATATTTACAATTATTATGTTATATAATATACTATATGTATATATATATATATATATATATATATATGTATATATGTATATATATATATATATATATATATAATATCATTATATATAATTGATTTAAATATATTTTTAAAATCTTTATTTATTAGACTAAAATTCTTTATATAATATTTAATATAAAAAACTTTCAATATCTCAAATGTGTAAATGTGATATAAGAAATAATATAAAATATACATGATAAAGGATATAGATACTCCTAAGTTTATCTATATAAAACGATTAATTACGTAGGGTAAATCACATAAGTATATTTCTAGAGTATATTAAGTAATCTCAGGTATATCTAAATAAATAATCTTTCAAGATATATTTTTTATCCATAGCTTTATGCATAAATTTGATTCACTTCATTAATATACGCATAATATACGCAAAATATTTAAATATTATAAAGTAATACTAAAATTTCCTTTATAATAAATACGTATATATTCGTGTTTTGTATTAACATTATATCTTAAACTCACTAAATGCTTAACATATTATTATAAAAAGGGTCATTATCAATCAAAGATAAAATAATAAAAGAAGTATTGTTAAAGTAGACCTGGGTTTTTGTAATATATGTTACATATGTGCATATATATATATATATATATATATATATATATATATATATATATATTAAACCATCGCCGTATGGCTTCCACGACATAAATCATTCTATTAGTATATCTACTGATATTAATAAAAAAATATGAAGTTAATAATATACTATTATATTTTTTTACTATAATAGATAATTTATTTGTCATATTTATTACTTAATAAATATACTCAATAAGTTATTTAATATTTAATAGTTAATAAATATTTAATTAGTTACATAATAATATACTTAATTATATATGAATTGAGCTACTCAGGATATTATTTGATAAGTTATAATAAGTTATTTAATGAATTACTTAATACTTAATAGATTACCAACTCAGTGCATTATTGATTGAGTTACGTAACTAGTTATATACTTACCAACAATACTAGTCAATTCATGATACAGATACTACTTAATAATATTGGGGTCCAGTCTAATTTGGTATGTTTTTATAGTTAATATGCAATATGTCTAAATGTGCAGGTCTCAGGTTATTGGTTTTACATAGCCAGTAATCTACATTATAATTGCCAATATGTTGGTCCTTCTTTGTAGGTTTTATATTATGTAGCAAATTTATATATAGACATATAGATTATGTAAAATATACATACATTTATTATATTGTTTAAAATATTAATCAATTCTTGTTTCTTTAAAAGAAGTAACAGTTATCTCAAAATTACATTCAATGGTGATTTAATAATAAATTCTCTGAAGTTAACATGAATTTGTAAAGTATATTATGTTTTACATATGATATGCATAAATGTATAGAAATGAATATAAATTTGTATACGAATGATAGCAATGGCCCGGAAGCTGATGAGTACATAATGGCGTCCATAATATCCAAAGTTGTAAATGTGCGAATTGAAATTAGAATATAAACAAAATAATATAAGAATTAATATTTATTAATTCACTTGAAAAACTAAATTGATTTGGTTCTATATATTCGTTTCGATAATACTGATACTACCAGTAGCATATTAATTCATTGTCAGACATCCGATTATAACTCATACAATACGTGTATTATTTATATTCGAATGATTTGCATTCGACACTGTTTGATAAATTAGATCGTGTACCATAATAATGATCTATATATATATATATGTATGACGGATATAATATATACATATTAAATTTAACAGGAATCGACCAACTACACTCTTATGATAATCCATCTAAAACATATGCTCTTTAAGAGGTGATAGTGTATACTTTAGATTTATTGTTAGTCGTCTTGTTAAAAATATCAGGAATTAGGATACGTTTGGCTTCCTTCTTAAAGCTGTCGTAAGAAACCACGTAAATCAACGAATTGCAGCACCCATTAATGTAGACAAGTGAGACGCTTACGTGAAAGTACGGACTGGTGAACAGTTTCGTCTGACCCAAGTTGAACATGGTGTAGAGTATCTGGTTGGGCGTCCAGCAGATCACGAAACACATGGCGATCAGCATCAGCGTACGGATAACGTTACGACGAACCCTGCTCCTCTGATCCCCGGGGCACGAAGCCAACCGCTGGTAGATTCTCTGGTAGCTGTAGCAGATCACGACCAAGGGCAGGAGGTACTGGATGAATAGCACGAGGCTGCCGACCATCCTTTGGATAACCAAGTTCGGGAAGGCGTCGTACAGGTAGCAGCGGTTTCGACGGATTTCCGAAGTCGGCAGCATGTAGGCGAGATTGAAACCGAGGCCGAAGGTCCACACGGAACACACCGCAACCTTGGCGCGGTAGCGCGTGAAGTGGTGCCGGTGGATAAAGGGCCGCACCACGGAGAAATAGCGATCCACGGTAACGGCCAACACGTTGTAGGTGCTGGCCAATAGGAGGCCCCACATCGGGGCCTTCGACAACCACATTCGGCAGTTGAGGTCCTGCAACCACGGCGGCATCCAGGGCGCCTGCATCGACGTCGAGCAGTTCAACACGAGCAGCACGCCGCTGGCGCAGTCTATGCACGCCTGGTTCAGGATGAACAGGTTGGCGACGTTTTTGCGCAGGGATCCGACGCGGACGTACACGTACACGACGATGCTATTGCCCAGGAACGAGAGGAATCCGATCACCGTGTAAATCGTGTTGGTCTTGATGCCGAAGAGCGTGTCGCTGCCGAGTTTGCTGATGATGTCCGTGAAGTTGTCGGCCATCTCGTTTCGACGAGTGAAACCGCGGTCCGATTGTGCCTTTTTACCTGACGCGCGTAAAAAATAGTGCGTGCGTTGTTTCGTGCACTCTACGCTCCGGAGCATAATGCGGCGTGCGTTCTATGATTTTTTATATCTATTACTGTGATTTATATCTGAAAGCTTTTACATGATACTTGATTTTTCGCACGATTACCATGGTTTCTAAATAGCGAAGTTAACGTGCCTGGCACTTTTTCAATCTAACATCGATATCTTTTCATGGTAGTCTATGTTAAATCAATCATTTATATGCATTGATTTTGAACGGCCAGTTAACTATTTATAATATTATTCAACTTCAAAATACGCCGTAATAAAATTCTCAGACTAAGTTAACATTTAAATAACTTCTTGGTTGCAAGCTGGTGTTTCTATTTCAGATGATTATATAAAGAAAGCTCTTTTTCATTAGTATATAATTAAAGTTTAATTGAGTAGCTAAATGTTCACTTTCCTTTCGTATATCCTTCTATAGAAAGTATAGAACTGATTAAATACAGGTTTCACTCTGCTCTTATCGTCACTGCATACATTAGTAGTACATATACTACTACTAGTATATGTTTATCATTGTTCACTTTCATTACACTTGTATATATATATATATTAAATATCGTTACGTTTATGCTATCCCACTTTCTCCTCGCCATAGACGTCTATAGAGCTATAGAGCTATAGACGTCTAGATAGTAAAAGTTAACGGTTTAGTAGAGGCGAGATGCATAAGCTAAAGATAACGTGCACTTAGAAATCAGACATAACTAAACTAATTAAGGATATAAATAATAATAATTATATAATATCGACTTGATCACTCCACAACACTACAGTTTGAATTTTCATGTATAAAGTATATAATCAATACTTACCTATATATTAAATAATCCTAATAACTTATATTCACTAATTAACCAATTTATTAAGTTTCATTTTATGGTGAATTCCCGTGAGATTAAGCAATGGAATTTATAAATCCACATTTGCTCACTATAGCTAATATTAGGAAATTTAAATATGTTTACTATATATATGTAAGTAAATGTGTAAGTTAATAGGTTTACTATATATATATATATAAGTATTAATATGTTTATTAAAGTATTTATATGTTTACAATATATATAAATAAATATTTTTACTATATATATGTAAGCAAATATATTTACTTACATATATATAGTAAACATATTTATTTACACATATTATAAAAATATCAATAATTACATAAATAATACTTATATATGTTTTCACTGTATCTATGTAAGTAAATATATTTATTGCTACTGTGAATATGAATATGTTTAGAATATATGTAAGTAAATATGTTTACTATATAAAAATATGTTTACAATATATATTTGTAGGTAATGTGTAAATATGAATAAGTTTACTATATATATATAAATAATGTTTACAGAAATAATAATATACTAGTACTGCACTCACCATCTTTTAAATGAAATATAATATTGTTTCTAATTATTTGTTTTAAATAGGTCACTAAATCATTATGTAAATAATTATTATTTCACTATCTATGAGTGTTCTAGACAAGGAATGCATAACATTAGTATTTTACAAATAGAAATAACTTATAATACAAAATTAAATGATATTATATCATGAAAATATATAACATTTATCTATGAAGAAATCTAACTATGAAGAAATATTTTTTATATATAATGTTATACTGCTATTACATAATTAGTTTCATAGAAATATAAAGTTTTATTAAAATCTGAATATATAAAGTAATATAGATTAATTAATATTTCAGTTCTTTTTTAAACCAGATTTAACCAAATCAAGATAAAGAACTTAATAGTAATTAAATATTATTATTTTAAGAAATTAATATTAAGTTTACATATTAATTATGATGACTATCTAGCATTCTACTATACGTATGCTCCAAAACATATAGTACCGTTGAATTCTGTGTTATATCTCAAGCCAGATAATAGTTTTTTTTGCAATTTGATTTTGTTGACAATAATTAATTGAATAGTTATTTAGTTTATCTATAATACTATTTCTAATTACATTTAAAACACTGGCTTATTATAATTGGATTAATATACTTTTTATAGATATCAAAATTATTATGAACTTTTTGTTTACATTTTATCCCAAATGATAGGTACAAATATTCCTAGTCTGTAAACATAAGACTTTCTTGTTAATATTAATAGATAACATTATTTATAATTAAGAATAATTACGAATATATACAAATAATACTATAATCAAGGATTCAGGATATGAAACGAGTTATTTATAACACATTTCTCTTAGCTTTCCACGCTTCACTTAATTTAACAATGACTTCTTTTGTGATCTATTTAAATCATTAGTTACATTAAGATTAAAAAATATATCTTTAATTATAGATACAGTTTTGTTTAAATATGAAATGTACTTACTTTGCAAGGCAGCGGAGACTTCGTAGTGAATATAGTTGATGCTCCAAGCCAAGCCAAATTCTCTCTATTTATGTTATTAACATAGTGAATATCCATCTAGTGAATATCCGTGAAGAACCATTGTTAAACTTCTACCGTGATAATATTAAACTACGTTGATTATAATCATATGTAATCATGATCATAAACTCTGGAAGTATATACTTCAAAAGTATTTATATACAGTAAATCGTTAAAACCAACTCGTTCATCGTCGTTCTTAAACGCCATTTGATGAGAAAATCGAGTGACGAAATTCTCCATCATTGTCATTCCACCAGTTAGAACCAAAGGCAACTATAAATGTATCCCTAGCGATTAGATTGAAATGCTTTCAATCGTATAATTGATATGTATCTAACATTTAGAATATCAAATTAGTTATAAGTAAACATATCAAAATCTAGTATTCGTGTAATGTATATTTATAATTTGACTGGTGATATTCAAACTGAGAACGTCTAGTAATACAAGATTTGTGTATATAAACAAACTTAACATATACTAACATCTTTTTTAGGATTGCAGTTGAATTGTAGAACATGTAATAGATCCCAAATGTCCACTACACTTTCTTGTTTCTGGCGAGGACAAAAGTTAATTATCATGCAACACCTACACATGATATATTACCAAAACATAAATATATATGTATTTAATATTAATTAAAATTAGTGTTAAGTAAATAAATCTTAATTATTAAATAATTTCTATAAATATTAATGAGATAAAGATAATACTTTTAGATATATACAAATATTATTAAAATATTACAATATAACTTGAACAAATAATTAAATCCATTTTCTTTATCTTGGAATGTATTATTTGTAGAGAAATAATTTTAATAATTTTTAAAAAGTATATTATTATCACTAGTAAATTATTAACTATTTGTATTAATAACTATCAAATAGTATATGAACCTGGTGAATTATATCAATAATAATGTTATTGTATTATGTAATATAATACTATAAATAATATGATTGTAAATAATAATATTATATTATAGTCAATATATTGAATTGTACATTATTCCAATGTATTATTGTATTTGTTATTGATTTTATAAATCTAATAGTTAATCTCACTGACATTAGCAACGATGTTAGAAAACACAACTTCCGGTATAGTCCATCTCTTAAAATTCGCAATCTGGTTTACTTCGGGTTCGATATGATAATTTTCTTCATCTGTTTGATAGCTTTCTATGTTAACCTGTAAGCGAATACGTATAGTTAAAGTATGTTTTATGTAACTCCAGGAATTATATTAATCTTAATAAAGCATGACTACAGTAATTAAATACTAGTTAAAGTATGTTTTATGTAACTCCAGGAATTATATTAATCTTAATAAAGCATGACTACAGTAATTAAATACTAGTTAAAGTATGTTTTATGTAACTCCATGGATTATATTAATCTTAATAAAGCATGACTATAGTAATTAAATACTAGTTAAAGTATGTTGTATATAACTCCAGGGAGTATATTAATCTTAATAAAGCATGACTACAGTAATTAAATACTAGTTAAAGTATGTTTTATGTAACTCCAGGGAGTATATTAATCTTAATAAAGCATGACTACAGTAATTAAATACTACTTATATAGTAGTTCATATATGAATTGAGTGGACATAATAAATCGTAAACTAAATCCTAAAAAATAAGACCTCATTATTCATAATTTAGTATATTATAAGTTGATTGTATATTTATGTCTATATTATTTTTAATGATACATTCTACTATCAACAAACGTCAAGGGGTTTAATAGTTTAATAGATCATTCAAAAATAATTATTTTTCGTTCAACTTGATTAATCCTAAATCTGATATTAGTATATATGTATTTACTATAATGTATTATACTAAATGTATATAATTAATACATTTTTAATATAAATATACAAACGTAAAACGTTTTTTTCACCATGTTTTCGGTTTGTAGTTGTTGTTTATACTGATCAATAGATATGGGCTGAGGAATTGCGTTATTCGTCTCGTCAGGATTGGCGTTACCAGAAGGAATCTTTTGGTAAGTGGGCCAAAAAGTATATATATAATATAATATATATATATATATATATATATATATATGTGTGTGTGTGTGTGTGTGTATGTGTGTGTGTATGTTTGTGTATGTGTGATATAGGCATTGACTATAAATCTATTTATGTAGCAATATATAAAAAATATATATATACTTGAGTTGTTTTATGTTATGTTTTCTATTCTATCATATTTTATTTTCATAATTCCTTAAGTGTATTTGAATTCTTGATTATTTTAATAGGTTTATTTATATTTATAGTCTTAAGGGGCATATAAAAGTATACAGTTCTTTTTAATCACTTTTTCATATATAAAAAATGAACTTAAATAATTAATATTATAAATTACCCAAATCACATAATTAAGTTAACAGTAAGTGATAAATAATTATCACGGAGGTTTTAACAATAATTAACATTAGTTTATTTATTACTGAGTTTATATATATTTTTTGAAATAACATTTTTTTAATTTTTAATATTAATTAAATATTAATATTAATTAAGCATTAATCCAAGAAACGATAAGAAATTTGTTAATAATCATAAAAATGTAAAAGTATTTCAGAATTAAAATAATAATTGGCATTATAAAATTATATATAATACATGTGTTACTAATTTATATAAACTTACGATTATAAATTTAGTAAAACGATGTCAGCAGAATGTGAACATTTACTAAATATCATGAAAAACATAAAATCATATTTACGAGACTTTAAAAATTACTAATTAATTATTTTTCTGTATTTATATACCTCTTTTAAATAAATCTTTGAAATAGTAATTATAAATAAATTCATGAATACATATAGTGAGAAAAAATATATTTTAATCGAACAAATAAATAATTATAATTGAAATAAAATTTCTATTAAATACAGGTAATGTATATACATATCCCAGTATCATAATGTATCTAAAATAATTTACAATATAAATTTATAATACTTAACATATAATAGTATTTACAAATTTAATATTTATGAATATAAATATATAAATATAAGAATAAAATAAATTTATAATAATTTTATAGAATTGTTACTTGATTTGTCAATTATTTGAAAATCATAAATTTGAAACTAATAAATAAATTCCATTATTAATATATCATTGGTTTATGTAGTAATATTTAAATATAATATTTCGTATAACTATCAACATAATATAGATTATGTGATAATAATCTACCAACTACTAAACCTTGGAACTAGCATTTCTAAAGAGGAGGTAGTTTCTGAATTTCATGATCATGTAGTGAATTCCGTTGTTTGTCTTGAACGTTTCTAAGAGATAGTAGAAATATATGTTAACATATGCTATGTATGATAAATATATCGAGTAGATAGATGTGTAAAATATCTATTAAACAGGTTATGCAGTATACATAATATGTCGTATATGTCAATATATAAACATTAGAGATAAATATATTCTAAACAATATGAATAGGATTAATTAATAATAATACATCTTAATACAAGATCCTAGTGATATATCCCATTATTATATAATATAGTCATTAATTATAGAATAAAACGTATATTAAATATTATCCATTACCGTCAGGATGTACTTTTAAATTTCTCACCAAAGATAGACTCATGCCGGAGTATCCGCAATCCAAAACAACGCATTCTTTTAAATCATAAAGTCTTCTGCAGTTTAATTATGAACATTGTTAGTAAAAGGTACTTGATGATACCAAGTTGAAGAAAAAATATAGAAAATAAGAGAGACACTCAGAGAATAGATCAAAATGCCAAGGAATATAGAGAAAAGGAATATAATATATAATAAGTGTATTTGAGTGACTGTTATTAAATACATAAGAAATAGAACCAACCAAAAAGAAAAGTAAAGACAAAAATCGAGAGAAAGATAAAGATAATGAGAATAAATGCTACAAAAATACTGAAATTGACTAACGCAACTGCTTCTGCTGATTTCACGAAGTGCATTTTCTCAATGATAACCTTACCAACAAACATGTCGAATAATGTTTGTTCGTAATAGTCCGGAGGTAACTATTGATTAATAAGTATTGCAAACCATTGTTATGTTATTCAATCAATATGTATAACTTGTGTTTGCAGATAAACTGATACAATTCAAGCAGCAATGCAATAGTATACTTAATATATCATAACCATTAATTAGAAACGTTATCAACTATATTTGAATTCAATCATTTTAATATATAGTGACAAAATGAATATAATTTCAACTAATACGTTAGTAAAAGTTAGTATGAGAATAAAATATTATGAATTTATTAAATAGAATATTCTAAAATAGAATTTAAAATATATGTTTATAATAATATGTAATGCTTGTATTTAATTAGAAATTCATGATTACTAAAAATAAAAATAAACAAGATATATGGTTCATCATGTGTTGATCAATATTCGCTTATATTTATTTTATATATATACTAATAATAGTTAACAGTAATACGACTAACATTGGGAATGATGAGGACAATTTGACACACCGATGACTCACCAAGACCAAGCCGTTCTAGTAACGTAACAGTCATTAACGTAGCCAGGTCCCACCTGCGAACTATGCACATGTGTATGAGTAACAATCCCCAACTTCATATTCATTTAATATTATAGATTATAAAGATTGTAATAAAAATTGTCATCGAAAAATAATTCACATTTTTAGAGCATAAAAGTGAAGATCCTGCGGGTTATGCATGGTAATGATAGGACTACATACAATGAAAATATTAAATATAATATCGATAAATGTATTATATAATAAATATATATATTATATTAAGATGTTGATTAAGTGAACATACTTGCGAAATAGCAAAAAATTTACAAGTACGAAACTATAAAATAATGAATATTTTCTAATTAATATTTGCATACATATTATATATTTAGTTGGTGTGCACGTTTATACAGTTTTTAATACTCATATTTCAACGAAACTGCAAATAATTCTGGGCTAACTGATTCCTTTATGTACAATATCGTTTGCTTGCCACTGGTCGCAGTGTTTCAGGGTATTACAATCTCCTCCAAGTATATAGTCTTCAATTATTGTGTATTGATTTTCATTTCTTGAATTAATTCTCGAAAAACATACCGATGGTATTTTTAACTGTTTGTTTTTTTAACTGTTTAAGTACGATAATAGAATATATACGCTCTAAAATATGTATAAAATTAGAAATCTGACTCCAACCCACTAGCAATAACACTACAATTCAAAATATAGATAAAGAATATAAATATCATTTTCTATTTCCTTATCAAAGTACAATTAATTAAAACCCATAATATTTAGAATCCAATTGAAATTCCGTTTCATATAAATATATTCTACCAACAAGTACTACTTATGTTTACTTACCATTGGACCATCGGTTCCTTGTTCAGATATCAGTCCAGCCCGGGTATATCTGCTTCCATATTCGATTACCAGTCTATTAATATGTACATCCTTCTCTATATGTAATAGTAAAGTTATTTGAATATAACGATATATTTCATTAAGTACATTCACTAATGTATAATAGTTATATCACTATGCAATACGTATATCAAATATAATTGATCTAAATTCTATTTACCATGTTTATTATATTATATGCAACCATGGATTTGATAACATATAACACTTATTACAAATACGTATACATATTGTTTTTTA
Source organism: Osedax frankpressi (assembly GCA_964035775.1). Lineage (NCBI taxonomy): Eukaryota > Metazoa > Annelida > Polychaeta > Sabellida > Siboglinidae > Osedax > Osedax frankpressi. Next base: position 28,822,205 of record OZ038314.1, read on the forward strand.
GTATATCCTTTATATGAGTCATAATTACGAATTAACCTGTGTATACGTTATATGATACTTCTTTTAAATGTTTAATTAGAAAATTCATTTTGATATTTACAGAGAAAATAATGTACTTTATTTACAAATATAACTAATATGTTGAGTTTTAAATGAGGTAACAAACAATGATTGTTTGGTGTTGTCAAGGTAACACTATTATGTTACCTTAACGTTTTCAGTTGTAATAATTATTATAAGTCCCAACATGAAATAATAACTTTTTTATACAAGTTAATTATTATATTTACTTTTATTCAGCAACATAATAGATCTATATTAGGTCAATTAAATTCACTAATATTTTATAGAATGTCATTACAAAATATCTACAATTTTCTATATTTGTATAAGTAAATCGTTGGTAAATAATATTTACAGTAAATATTTTGAATTTAAAATTTTTTGAATTTGAATATCATGGTTTTATAATTTTTTTTAATTACTTGATCGAATTCCATACTTTTTCATTATTATTTTGGAATATTACGAATTAACCAGTTATAATAACATCACATTTAGAATAAGTTAGTCTGATAACGTAATTGATACGACACGGTGAAAAATCATAAAATTTATTCATGCCCGAAATCATGCAATAGATTGATTGCTTGATTCATAATTTGAATTCGAGACAATATATTTAGGAAAACTTAATTATATATTTTTTAGTTATTTATTATAATTAATTATTCATATTTATGTATCTATTTTAAAGGTATTAAGTATATAATCTGCACGAATACGCCACAATTATGGAAACTGACCCGATAGTTGATCAAATTATATACAAATACCCCTGTATTCTCTGAGGATATAGGGGGTTTATATATATGATATAATATTACTTCATATTACAGTGGATGATACATATATCATATATAAATCATATTTAACAGATAGTTTTTATGATTATTTTCCACGTGAATTCACCACAATTATGGAAGCCTGCCTAATCCCATATCAGACTATATATGATATGATATTATTTTATATCGTATAGGATACATATATAATATATAAATCATATGTTTATCATATTATTAAACTAATATACACATTTTTATTAAAAGGTAATCATGTAATTTGAACACATGTATACATATATTTTATTGATAGATAGAATTATTATAATGGGTTAAATATGATATGCGCATGATAGGTATATATAGTGTGTAATACAGAATGATGATATATTAAAGTGTAATTAAGCTTGTTTGTTTAATCTACAAGTCCTTGATTATTTACCACGTGTATAATAAAGTAAAACATGACATATAAAAGTTAAAATGTAAAAGTGAAATGAAAAGGTGAACACTTAAAATAAAAACTAATGAAAGGTCAACAGGTATTGTAAACATTATTATAATTGATAAAACATTTATAATAAAAATATTATTTTAAAATAATTAGCTTTTGACAATTTCCATGGATGATTCAATTGTATTAATGAAATTTATTTAGTTCTGGTCAAAGCATTTCTGTTTACCATAATTATATATTTAGATTCAGATACTAAAAGAGTCTATTAGAAAAAGTATAATTCTACCAATGTCTATATACTTATCTATCTTATTTTACAAGATCTATATATATATATAACATAGGAATAACACATAAATTACATAGGTATACCATTACAAAGGATTAATAAATTAAACTATTAGCTCTCTCAGAGAGACAATGGAGTTTTCAGATATTATTTTATCTATTAATAGGTTTATTAGTGTGTTGCTCAATATCGTCCAGCGATAAGCTTTCTAACTTAGCTTAGTAATTTCCAGATCTTCTTATCCACATATTCTAAATAAGTTATATAACAGATAAAAGATAGATGTCAATAGAATTGTTATTAGTCTTGTATTTAAAAAGAATGCCTTTTTTGACACCCGATGCTAGATTATGTCAGAAAGATGAAATCAGGTATTCTTTTCATGTTTATGTTAAGTCCTAAGTAGATAGTTATTGAGTTAGCTAAGTAATTCCGGGTTTGAATATATACCAAAGTCACTCACAATAGAATGCTAATATACCATTTTCTTTTAATATTTATGTCTCTTGTTTTATGTTCATTGATTTTGAATACATCAAATATATATATAAATATATATATATATGTGTATGTGTATGTATATATATATATATATGTGTGTATGTATATATATATATATTATAGACTTGAAATATAGAATTATATTAACAATATTAACAATAACTGGATTCTAAAGATAAGTTATAATATTCTATTACTTATTACATTTCTTGTGAGATGTGTTTTATTGGTTTTGTTTTACTAATTAAATGATTTCATTGATTAAATGAATTTGTTTCAATGTTTGCGTAGCGATGAGTATAAAATGTTATATAATGAATACAACTTTACTTTACTTGACATATATAAATAGTGAGGTTTAATAGATTTATTTATAGGACATTTGATTTCTGTATTCATTTCGGTGATTACAGTGTGGCTATTTCTTATTAATTGCTGTAGCTAGATAGAGGCTGTAGTTATATATCTTGGATAGTCGGTGTGTATATAACATTATTAACATTATTACATAATACAGATATGGAGGTTTGCCGAGAAGAAACTTTCGATGAAGTGTTTAATAAATTTTACAAATCTTATCAATTGAATCGGTTATATCTTAAAATATTAAATTAAATCATTATCTATTATTATATAATTAATATTTAATTAAATTATAGTTGTTGTCGATTATCGACTATTTACTAGTGAGTAATGTAGTTTCATTATTCAGTAATAATTTGAATTTCCTGAAACAACAATTGAACCGAATGTCTGATGTGTTGAGATGCGAATTACATGCACATCAAAATATAGAAACTGTAGAAACTATATTATCTATTATGTGGACCGTCGACATTAACAATAGGATTTATAAACCGTTATTGAAGGTATTTATAAGCAACTATTGATGGTTGCATTCAAGAGAACTCCGCACATCCATCTATTAGGCATTCCTTAACAAGTTCATCCATATTCTCTCAATTGAATCTGTAATTTATTCTGTTTGCAACTGTAAATTATTATGGTTGCATTTGTAATTTATTATGATGACATTTATAATTCTTCCCTTGTACATCTTTTTTATTCTAATTTTACATATTTAAAAAAAATCTAATCCTCCCCGAGAACTTTAATTCTTTCCGAGACCTTCAGATATCATCTCTACGCTTATTTATAATTCGCCTCTCCGGCTCGTCATCAGGTGTGGATTCAACTTGAGACTGCGACACCGCTCCTGGTTGCAGAAACTCTTTCTCGGAGGTTGTCATTATTCCTCAAATCTGCCGACGTCCCGCGCAACCACGACAAATGTAATGTTATGCAATTTGGCACTTTTTCTTAACGAAAAGCAAATGGCCGCGATTAAATTCAGCATCGCCGGCTGCGAGTTTAAATATAGCCCCTCACTCGTAGGGTCGCAGTTCATGGAGACTGGTGAAGCGTGTCGATGGGTGATTTCTGCTCGCTACCAGGAGGTGTGGCTATTGCTCCTCGGTGAACTCGATATGGTTCCGCCGTCATTACCCGTTGTCAAGGTTACCGATGCTTAACCACCGCGTGTCTCTAGACTTTTACCATTTCACATTCGTAGTTTTACAATAAATAACAACATATACCTCCCTTATGATGTTACATTATATCAAATATTATAAATAAATATTGAAATCTGTTTAATATTTAATACATTTTAATTAAAATCTCTTATATAAATTTCAATTTGATATTTTCAATTTGATAAATATCATTTTATATCCCCCCTCAACACCCCTCCTTCAACTCAAATGCATATTGTCTTTCCTTGACTTATCCAACCTTTATCAGCTCGGCGTTCTCTTTCTTCATACCCTTCACACCCCTTCATACTCCTCACTACAGCTCTGTTAACCCTTACTACATCCCTTACACTCATAATACCCCTTATACTCCTCTCTACGCCACTCTCTATTCTCATAACCCTCATTATACCCCTCGCACTCCCCAATAATTAGATGGTTCTACAAATTGTAGTTTTTCAACCTATTGATTATCAAAACTTAGTAGACAATCATAAAGAAATGATGATTCAGAGTATTTATTCTATAATGAGTTCAAAGGTATGACTTTATCTATGCCTATTATATATAATCAATGTCATAACCACTCCCACTTAATGTCATAACCACTCCCACTTAATGTCATAACCACTCCACTTAATATCATAACCACTCCCACTTAATATCATAACCACTCCCACTTAATATCATAACCACTCCCACTTAATATCGTAACCACTCCCACTTAATGTCATAACCACTCCCACTTAATATCATAACCACTCCCACTTAATATCATAACCACTCCCACTTAATATCGTAACCACTCCCACTTAATATCATAACCACTCCCACTTAATGTCATAACCACTCCCACTTAATATCGTAACCACTCCCACTTAATATCATAACCACTCCCACTTAATATCATAACCACTCCCACTTAATATCATAACCACTCCCACTTAATGTCATAGCCACTCCCACTTAATATCATAACCACTCCCACTTAATATTGTAACCACTCCCACTTAATGTCATAACCACTCCCACTTAATATCATAACCATTCCCACTTAATATCGTAACCACTCCCACTTAATATTGTAACCACTCCCACTTAATATCATAACTACTCCCACTTAATGTCATAACCACTCCCACTTAATATCATAACCACTCCCACTTAATATCATAACCACTCCCACTTAATATCCTAACCACTCCCACTTATTGGAATCTACTCCCCCCCACTATATCAATTAACTATACCTACCATAGATTTTACCAAAACAAAAATTAATGTGTTCGCAATGTCTGCTGCAATTGACAAAATTTGAATTCCACAAACATTTCATAGATTTTTTTATATCTATTTTCCAAATCAATACCGAGGATCAACCTAGAGAGGTGTGTATGTAACATACAAACGTTTGTGATAGATTCCTAACTCAGTATAGTTTTATACCCTAATGTAATTTAATAATCAATTTATAATCTTTGTAGAGTAGATATTTGTATGTAAAAATGCATATAATTTCTACCTCCATTTAGGAATATTCAATATTCACGGAGTTAAGTTTCGTAATTGGAATGTCAACTGGTTTTACAAGGGATCTGTTGCAATATACGACGACATTTTCAGGTGGTAAGGTTCGTGACCTCGTACGATATTTGTTTACAGTTTATGCCAAAATAACAAAATAAACGTATCGAGTACAATAAAATCTAAAATTATTTAATTCAATTTATATTTTAAATAATTTATTACTGAATTTTCTTATTTTTCTACTTCAAATTAAAAAAACTTGAATTTCACAAATTGAAATTATTTTTATAATAATGTTTTTATAAAATATCAGATATTCACAAATAATAACTGATTTATATTGATATTGATATTATTATTTATAGTAATTAAATTCATTTTTAATAACATTAAATGATATTATATTAAATTATAAAATAATTTTAATATTTGTTCTTATAATATAATATTCATTATAATGATTGATTTTTAACAATCATCAATGTCATATATACTGTACTGCTGTATAAAATATATTCTACATTAGTTCTTTATACATTTAGGTTATTAATACATAGATTTCACAGGGGGGAATTCCCTTAGGAATGTTTCTTTTCAGGAGATTGTTAGAGATATGTAACACCTCAAGTGTGTATCTGTACTATTCACTAGTCGCCTTGAATGAGATTGTGATGAGTTTAGCTAAGGTTATACCCCACTAATACCCACTAACACTATTTCACACACTCTAACCTCACTGCACACACTCTAACCTCACTGCACACACTCTAATCTCAACTTATCATACCCTAACCCCTCTTAAACTACTATAACCCTACTGCATGTACTCTAACCTCTCGGCACACACTCTAACCTCACTGCACACACTCTAACCTCACTGCACACACTCTAACCCCACTGCATGTACTCTAACCTCAACTTCACACGCTCTAACCTCACTGCACACACTCTAACCTCACTGCACACACTCTAACCTCACTGCACACACTCTAACCTCACTGCACACACTCTAACCCCACTGCATGTACTCTAACCTCACTGCACACACTCTAACCTCACTGCACACACTCTAACCTCACTGCACACACTCTAACCTCACTGCACACACTCTAACCTCACTGCATACACTCTAACCTCACTGCACACACTCTAAGCTCTCTGCACACACTCTAATCTCAACTTCACATACTATAACTTCTACTTCTTATACCCTAACCCCACTTAAACTACTAAAACCCCACTATATACACTCTAACCCCACTGCATGCACTCTAACCCCCACATTACATACTCTAACCTTACTTCACATACTCTAACTCCTCTACACACATTCTAACCATCACTTAAACTACTATAACCCCACTATACAAACTCTAACCCCCATTTTACATACTCTAACCTTACTTCACACACTCTAACCCCTCTTTACATTCACTACTATGCTGTGCCCTACAGCGTAGGTACTACATTTAACCTCTTAACATAGAACTGACCGCTACTCTATTAACCACACCGCATCGTCCAGTTTACCAGTGTTCAACGGGATGAAATCCTGCCCGGGTGCCTGGATGTGCTGTTGAGTTGTTTCGACTCTCCCGTAGATGGCGTTAGCGTGGCCAGTGCTCGTCTCTTACTCTCAACAATAACACAATCTCACATCGACGGTTACACGATAATATATTATAAACCATACCTGAGTTAGGGAGTAAGGAAGTGAGGAGAAAGGGAGTAAGGGAGGGAGCCTTAAGGGAGTAAGGGAGGGATGAGAAAGGGAGTAAGGGAGGGAGGAGAAAGGGAGTAAGAGAGGGGGCTTAAGGGAGTAAGGGAGGAAGGAGTAAGGGAGGGAGCTTAAGGGAGTAAGGAAGTGAGGAGAAAGTGAGTAAGGGAGGGAGGAGTAAGGGAGGGAGCCTTAAGGGAGTAAGGGAGGGAGGATAAAGGGAGTAAGGGAGGGAGGAGAAAGGGAGTAAGGGAGGGAGGAGAAAGGGTGTAAGAGAGGGGGCTTAAGGGAGTAAGGGAGGAAGGAGTAAGGGAGGGAGGAGTTAGGGAGGGAGCCTTAAGGGAGTAAGGGAGGGAGGATAAAGGGAGTAAGGGAGGGAGGAGTAAGGGAGGGAGGAGTTATGGAGGGAGCCTTAAGGGAGTAAGGGAGGGAGGATAAAGGGAGTAAGGGAGGGGGGAGTAAGGGAGGGAGGAGAAAGGGTGTAAGAGAGGGGGCTTAAGGGAGTAAGGGAGGAAGGAGTAAGGGAGGGAGCTTAAGGGAGTAAGGAAGTGAGGATAAAGGGAGAAAGGGAGGGAGCCTTAAGGGAGTAAGGGAGGGAGGATAAAGGGAGTAAGGGAGGGAGCCTTAAGGGAGTTAGGGAGGGAGGCTTAAAGGGAGTAAGGGAGGGAGCTTAAGGGAGTAAGGAAGTGAGGATAAAGGGAGTAAGGGAGGGAGCCTTAAGGGAGTAAGGGAGGGAGGCTTAAAGGGAGTAAGGGAGGGAGGATAAAGGGAGTAAGGGAGGGAGGCTTAAGGGAGTAAGGGAGGGAGGATAAAGGGAGAAAGGGAGGGAGCCTTAAGGGAGTAAGGGAGGGAGGCTTAAAGGGAGTAAGGGAGGGAGGATAAAGGGAGTAAGGGAGGGAGGCTTAAGGGAGTAAGGGAGGGAGGATAAAGGGAGAAAGGGAGGGAGCCTTAAGGGAGTAAGGGAGGGAGGATAAAGGGAGTAAGGGAGGGAGCCTTAAGGGAGTAAGGGAGGGAGCCTTAAGGGAGTAAGGGAGGGAGGCTTAAGGGAGTAAGGGAGGGAGGATAAAGGGAGTAAGGGAGGGAGGCTTAAGGGAGTAAGGGAGGGAGGATAAAGGGAGTAAGGGAGGGAGGCTTAAGGGAGTAAGGGAGGGAGGATAAAGGGAGAAAGGGAGGGAGCCTTAAGGGAGTAAGGGAGGGAGCTTAAGGGAGTAAGGAAGTGAGGATAAAGGGAGTAAGGGAGGGAGCCTTAAGGGAGTAAGGGAGGGAGGCTTAAAGGGAGTAAGGGAGGGAGGATAAAGGGAGTAAGGGAGGGAGGCTTAAGGGAGTAAGGGAGGGAGCTTAAGGGAGTAAGGAAGTGAGGATAAAGGGAGTAAGGGAGGGAGGATAAAGGGAGTAAGGGAGGGAGCCTTAAGGGAGTAAGGAAGTGAGGATAAAGGGAGTAAGGGAGGGAGCCTTAAGGGAGTAAGGGAGGGAGGCTTAAAGGGAGTAAGGGAGGGAGGATAAAGGGAGTAAGGGAGGGAGGCTTAAGGGAGTAAGGGAGGGAGGATAAAGGGAGAAAGGGAGGGAGCCTTAAGGGAGTTAGGGAGGGAGGCTTAAAGGGAGTAAGGGAGGGAGGAGAAAGGGAGAAAGGGAGGGAGCCTTAAGGGAGTAAGGAAGGGAGGCTTAAAGGGAGTAAGGGAGGGAGGATAAAGGGAGTAAGGGAGGGAGGCTTAAGGGAGTAAGGGAGGGAGGCTTAAGGGAGTAAGGGAGGGAGGCTTAAGGGAGTAAGGGAGGGAGGATAAAGGGAGAAAGGGAGGGAGCCTTAAGGGAGTTAGGGAGGGAGGCTTAAAGGGAGTAAGGGAGGGAGGAGAAAGGGAGTAAGGGAGGGAGCCTTAAGGGAGTAAGGGAGGGAGGCTTAAAGGGAGTAAGGGAGGGAGGAGAAAGGGAGTAAGGGAGGGAGCCTTAAGGGAGTAAGGGAGGGAGGCTTAAAGGGAGTAAGGGAGGGAGGCTTAAGGGAGTAAGGGAGGGAGGATAAAGGGAGAAAGGGAGGGAGCCTTAAGGGAGTTAGGGAGGGAGGCTTAAAGGGAGTAAGGGAGGGAGCCTTAAGGGAGTTAGGGAGGGAGGCTTAAAGGGAGTAAGGGAGGGAGGATAAAGGGAGTAAGGGAGGGAGGCTTAAGGGAGTAAGGGAGGGAGGATAAAGGGAGAAAGGGAGGGAGCCTTAAGGGAGTAAGGGAGGGAGGATAAAGGGAGAAAGGGAGGGAGGCTTAAAGGGAGTAAGGGAGGGAGGATAAAGGGAGTAAGGGAGGGAGCCTTAAGGGAGTTAGGGAGGGAGGCTTAAAGGGAGTAAGGGAGGGAGGATAAAGGGAGTAAGGGAGGGAGGCTTAAGGGAGTAAGGGAGGGAGGATAAAGGGAGTAAGGGAGGGAGCCTTAAGGGAGTTAGGGAGGGAGGCTTAAAGGGAGTAAGGGAGGGAGGATAAAGGGAGTAAGGGAGGGAGGCTTAAGGGAGTAAGGGAGGGAGGCTTAAGGGAGAAAGGGAGGGAGGCTTAAAGGGAGTAAGGGAGGGAGGCTTAAGGGAGTAAGGGAGGGAGGCTTAAGGGAGTTAGGGAGGGAGGCTTAAAGGGAGTAAGGGAGGGAGGATAAAGGGAGTAAGGGAGGGAGGCTTAAGGGAGTAAGGGAGGGAGGATAAAGGGAGTAAGGGAGGGAGCCTTAAGGGAGTAAGGGAGGGAGGATAAAGGGAGAAAGGGAGGGAGGCTTAAAGGGAGTAAGGGAGGGAGGATAAAGGGAGTAAGGGAGGGAGCCTTAAGGGAGTAAGGGAGGGAGGATAAAGGGAGTAAGGGAGGGAGCCTTAAGGGAGTTAGGGAGGGAGGCTTAAAGGGAGTAAGGGAGGGAGGATAAAGGGAGTAAGGGAGGGAGGCTTAAGGGAGTAAGGGAGGGAGGATAAAGGGAGTAAGGGAGGGAGCCTTAAGGGAGTTAGGGAGGGAGGCTTAAAGGGAGTAAGGGAGGGAGGATAAAGGGAGTAAGGGAGGGAGGCTTAAGGGAGTAAGGGAGGGAGGCTTAAGGGAGTAAGGGAGGGAGGATAAAGGGAGAAAGGGAGGGAGCCTTAAGGGAGTTAGGGAGGGAGGCTTAAAGGGAGTAAGGGAGGGAGCCTTAAGGGAGAAAGGGAGGGAGCCTTAAGGGAGTAAGGGAGGGAGGCTTAAAGGGAGTAAGGGAGGGAGCCTTAAGGGAGTAAGGGAGGGAGGCTTAAAGGGAGTAAGGGAGGGAGGCTTAAAGGGAGTAAGGGAGGGAGGCTTAAAGGGAGTAAGGGAGGGAGGATAAAGGGAGTAAGGGAGGGAGCCTTAAGGGAGTAAGGGAGGGAGGCTTAAAGGGAGTAAGGGAGGGAGGCTTAAAGGGAGTAAGGGAGGGAGGAGAAAGGGAGTAAGGGAGGGAGCCTTAAGGGAGTAAGGGAGGGAGGATAAAGGGAGAAAGGGAGGGAGTAAGGAAGGGAGGCTTAAAGGGAGTAAGGGAGGGAGGATAAAGGGAGTAAGGGAGGGAGCCTTAAGGGAGTAAGGGAGGGAGGCTTAAAGGGAGTAAGGGAGGGAGGCTTAAGGGAGTAAGGGAGGGAGGATAAAGGGAGAAAGGGAGGGAGCCTTAAGGGAGTTAGGGAGGGAGGCTTAAAGGGAGTAAGGGAGGGAGGAGAAAGGGAGTAAGGGAGGGAGCCTTAAGGGAGTAAGGGAGGGAGGATAAAGGGAGTAAGGGAGGGAGGATAAAGGGAGTAAGGGAGGGAGGCTTAAGGGAGTAAGGGAGGGAGGATAAAGGGAGTAAGGGAGGGAGCCTTAAGGGAGTAAGGGAGGGAGGCTTAAAGGGAGTAAGGGAGGGAGGCTTAAGGGAGTAAGGGAGGGAGGATAAAGGGAGAAAGGGAGGGAGGAGAAAGGGAGTAAGGGAGGGAGCCTTAAGGGAGTAAGGGAGGGAGGATAAAGGGAGTAAGGGAGGGAGCCTTAAGGGAGTAAGGGAGGGAGGATAAAGGGAGTAAGGGAGGGAGGAGAAAGGGAGTAAGGGAGGGAGCCTTAAGGGAGTAAGGGAGGGAGGCTTAAAGGGAGTAAGGGAGGGAGGCTTAAGGGAGTAAGGGAGGGAGGATAAAGGGAGAAAGGGAGGGAGCCTTAAGGGAGTTAGGGAGGGAGGCTTAAAGGGAGTAAGGGAGGGAGGAGAAAGGGAGTAAGGGAGGGAGCCTTAAGGGAGTAAGGGAGGGAGGATAAAGGGAGTAAGGGAGGGAGCCTTAAGGGAGTAAGGGAGGGAGGCTTAAGGGAGTAAGGGAGGGAGGATAAAGGGAGTAAGGGAGGGAGGCTTAAGGGAGTAAGGGAGGGAGGATAAAGGGAGAAAGGGAGGGAGGCTTAAGGGAGTAAGGGAGGGAGGATAAAGGGAGAAAGGGAGGGAGCCTTAAGGGAGTAAGGGAGGGAGGCTTAAAGGGAGTAAGGGAGGGAGGATAAAGGGAGTAAGGGAGGGAGGCTTAAGGGAGTAAGGGAGGGAGGATAAAGGGAGTAAGGGAGGGAGGCTTAAGGGAGTAAGGGAGGGAGGATAAAGGGAGAAAGGGAGGGAGCCTTAAGGGAGTAAGGGAGGGAGGATAAAGGGAGTAAGGGAGGGAGCCTTAAGGGAGTTAGGGAGGGAGGCTTAAAGGGAGTAAGGGAGGGAGGATAAAGGGAGTAAGGGAGGGAGGCTTAAGGGAGTAAGGGAGGGAGGATAAAGGGAGAAAGGGAGGGAGCCTTAAGGGAGTAAGGGAGGGAGGAGAAAGGGAGGGAGCCTTAAGGGAGTTAGGGAGGGAGGCTTAAAGGGAGTAAGGGAGGGAGGCTTAAAGGGAGTAAGGGAGGGAGGATAAAGGGAGTAAGGGAGGGAGGATAAAGGGAGTAAGGGAGGGAGCCTTAAGGGAGTTAGGGAGGGAGGCTTAAAGGGAGTAAGGGAGGGAGGATAAAGGGAGTAAGGGAGGGAGGCTTAAGGGAGTAAGGGAGGGAGGATAAAGGGAGTAAGGGAGGGAGCCTTAAGGGAGTTAGGGAGGGAGGCTTAAAGGGAGTAAGGGAGGGAGGATAAAGGGAGTAAGGGAGGGAGGCTTAAGGGAGTAAGGGAGGGAGGATAAAGGGAGTAAGGGAGGGAGCCTTAAGGGAGTTAGGGAGGGAGGCTTAAAGGGAGTAAGGGAGGGAGGATAAAGGGAGTAAGGGAGGGAGGCTTAAGGGAGTAAGGGAGGGAGGATAAAGGGAGAAAGGGAGGGAGCCTTAAGGGAGTAAGGGAGGGAGGATAAAGGGAGAAAGGGAGGGAGGCTTAAAGGGAGTAAGGGAGGGAGGATAAAGGGAGTAAGGGAGGGAGCCTTAAGGGAGTTAGGGAGGGAGGCTTAAAGGGAGTAAGGGAGGGAGGATAAAGGGAGTAAGGGAGGGAGGCTTAAGGGAGTAAGGGAGGGAGGATAAAGGGAGTAAGGGAGGGAGCCTTAAGGGAGTTAGGGAGGGAGGCTTAAAGGGAGTAAGGGAGGGAGGATAAAGGGAGTAAGGGAGGGAGGCTTAAGGGAGTAAGGGAGGGAGGATAAAGGGAGAAAGGGAGGGAGCCTTAAGGGAGTAAGGGAGGGAGGATAAAGGGAGAAAGGGAGGGAGGCTTAAAGGGAGTAAGGGAGGGAGGCTTAAGGGAGTAAGGGAGGGAGGCTTAAGGGAGTTAGGGAGGGAGGCTTAAAGGGAGTAAGGGAGGGAGGATAAAGGGAGTAAGGGAGGGAGGCTTAAGGGAGTAAGGGAGGGAGGATAAAGGGAGTAAGGGAGGGAGCCTTAAGGGAGTTAGGGAGGGAGGCTTAAAGGGAGTAAGGGAGGGAGGATAAAGGGAGTAAGGGAGGGAGGCTTAAGGGAGTAAGGGAGGGAGGATAAAGGGAGTAAGGGAGGGAGCCTTAAGGGAGTAAGGGAGGGAGGATAAAGGGAGTAAGGGAGGGAGCCTTAAGGGAGTTAGGGAGGGAGGCTTAAAGGGAGTAAGGGAGGGAGGATAAAGGGAGTAAGGGAGGGAGGCTTAAGGGAGTAAGGGAGGGAGGATAAAGGGAGTAAGGGAGGGAGCCTTAAGGGAGTTAGGGAGGGAGGCTTAAAGGGAGTAAGGGAGGGAGGATAAAGGGAGTAAGGGAGGGAGGCTTAAGGGAGTAAGGGAGGGAGGATAAAGGGAGTAAGGGAGGGAGCCTTAAGGGAGTTAGGGAGGGAGGCTTAAAGGGAGTAAGGGAGGGAGGATAAAGGGAGTAAGGGAGGGAGGCTTAAGGGAGTAAGGGAGGGAGGATAAAGGGAGTAAGGGAGGGAGCCTTAAGGGAGTTAGGGAGGGAGGCTTAAAGGGAGTAAGGGAGGGAGGATAAAGGGAGTAAGGGAGGGAGCCTTAAGGGAGTAAGGGAGGGAGGATAAAGGGAGTAAGGGAGGGAGGAGAAAGGGAGTAAGGGAGGGAGCCTTAAGGGAGTAAGGGAGGGAGGCTTAAAGGGAGTAAGGGAGGGAGGCTTAAGGGAGTAAGGGAGGGAGGATAAAGGGAGAAAGGGAGGGAGCCTTAAGGGAGTTAGGGAGGGAGGCTTAAAGGGAGTAAGGGAGGGAGGAGAAAGGGAGTAAGGGAGGGAGCCTTAAGGGAGTAAGGGAGGGAGGATAAAGGGAGTAAGGGAGGGAGCCTTAAGGGAGTAAGGGAGGGAGGCTTAAGGGAGTAAGGGAGGGAGGATAAAGGGAGTAAGGGAGGGAGCCTTAAGGGAGTAAGGGAGGGAGGCTTAAAGGGAGTAAGGGAGGGAGGATAAAGGGAGTAAGGGAGGGAGGCTTAAGGGAGTAAGGGAGGGAGGATAAAGGGAGTAAGGGAGGGAGGCTTAAGGGAGTAAGGGAGGGAGGATAAAGGGAGAAAGGGAGGGAGCCTTAAGGGAGTAAGGGAGGGAGGCTTAAAGGGAGTAAGGGAGGGAGGATAAAGGGAGTAAGGGAGGGAGGCTTAAGGGAGTAAGGGAGGGAGGATAAAGGGAGTAAGGGAGGGAGGCTTAAGGGAGTAAGGGAGGGAGGATAAAGGGAGAAAGGGAGGGAGCCTTAAGGGAGTAAGGGAGGGAGGATAAAGGGAGTAAGGGAGGGAGCCTTAAGGGAGTTAGGGAGGGAGGCTTAAAGGGAGTAAGGGAGGGAGGATAAAGGGAGTAAGGGAGGGAGGCTTAAGGGAGTAAGGGAGGGAGGATAAAGGGAGAAAGGGAGGGAGCCTTAAGGGAGTAAGGGAGGGAGGATAAAGGGAGAAAGGGAGGGAGCCTTAAGGGAGTTAGGGAGGGAGGCTTAAAGGGAGTAAGGGAGGGAGGCTTAAAGGGAGTAAGGGAGGGAGGATAAAGGGAGTAAGGGAGGGAGGATAAAGGGAGTAAGGGAGGGAGCCTTAAGGGAGTTAGGGAGGGAGGCTTAAAGGGAGTAAGGGAGGGAGGATAAAGGGAGTAAGGGAGGGAGGCTTAAGGGAGTAAGGGAGGGAGGATAAAGGGAGTAAGGGAGGGAGCCTTAAGGGAGTTAGGGAGGGAGGCTTAAAGGGAGTAAGGGAGGGAGGATAAAGGGAGTAAGGGAGGGAGGCTTAAGGGAGTAAGGGAGGGAGGATAAAGGGAGAAAGGGAGGGAGCCTTAAGGGAGTAAGGGAGGGAGGATAAAGGGAGAAAGGGAGGGAGGCTTAAAGGGAGTAAGGGAGGGAGGATAAAGGGAGAAAGGGAGGGAGGCTTAAAGGGAGTAAGGGAGGGAGGATAAAGGGAGTAAGGGAGGGAGCCTTAAGGGAGTTAGGGAGGGAGGCTTAAAGGGAGTAAGGGAGGGAGGATAAAGGGAGTAAGGGAGGGAGGCTTAAGGGAGTAAGGGAGGGAGGATAAAGGGAGTAAGGGAGGGAGCCTTAAGGGAGTTAGGGAGGGAGGCTTAAAGGGAGTAAGGGAGGGAGGATAAAGGGAGTAAGGGAGGGAGGCTTAAGGGAGTAAGGGAGGGAGGATAAAGGGAGAAAGGGAGGGAGCCTTAAGGGAGTAAGGGAGGGAGGATAAAGGGAGAAAGGGAGGGAGGCTTAAAGGGAGTAAGGGAGGGAGGATAAAGGGAGTAAGGGAGGGAGCCTTAAGGGAGTTAGGGAGGGAGGCTTAAAGGGAGTAAGGGAGGGAGGATAAAGGGAGTAAGGGAGGGAGGCTTAAGGGAGTAAGGGAGGGAGGATAAAGGGAGTAAGGGAGGGAGCCTTAAGGGAGTTAGGGAGGGAGGCTTAAAGGGAGTAAGGGAGGGAGGATAAAGGGAGTAAGGGAGGGAGGCTTAAGGGAGTAAGGGAGGGAGGATAAAGGGAGAAAGGGAGGGAGCCTTAAGGGAGTAAGGGAGGGAGGATAAAGGGAGAAAGGGAGGGAGGCTTAAAGGGAGTAAGGGAGGGAGGCTTAAGGGAGTAAGGGAGGGAGGCTTAAGTGAGTTAGGGAGGGAGGCTTAAAGGGAGTAAGGGAGGGAGGATAAAGGGAGTAAGGGAGGGAGGCTTAAGGGAGTAAGGGAGGGAGGATAAAGGGAGTAAGGGAGGGAGCCTTAAGGGAGTTAGGGAGGGAGGCTTAAAGGGAGTAAGGGAGGGAGGATAAAGGGAGTAAGGGAGGGAGGCTTAAGGGAGTAAGGGAGGGAGGATAAAGGGAGTAAGGGAGGGAGCCTTAAGGGAGTAAGGGAGGGAGGATAAAGGGAGTAAGGGAGGGAGCCTTAAGGGAGTTAGGGAGGGAGGCTTAAAGGGAGTAAGGGAGGGAGGATAAAGGGAGTAAGGGAGGGAGGCTTAAGGGAGTAAGGGAGGGAGGATAAAGGGAGTAAGGGAGGGAGCCTTAAGGGAGTTAGGGAGGGAGGCTTAAAGGGAGTAAGGGAGGGAGGATAAAGGGAGTAAGGGAGGGAGGCTTAAGGGAGGGAGGATAAAGGGAGTAAGGGAGGGAGCCTTAAGGGAGTTAGGGAGGGAGGCTTAAAGGGAGTAAGGGAGGGAGGATAAAGGGAGTAAGGGAGGGAGGCTTAAGGGAGTAAGGGAGGGAGGATAAAGGGAGTAAGGGAGGGAGCCTTAAGGGAGTTAGGGAGGGAGGCTTAAAGGGAGTAAGGGAGGGAGGATAAAGGGAGTAAGGGAGGGAGGCTTAAGGGAGTAAGGAAGTGAGGATAAAGGGAGTAAGGGAGGGAGCCTTAAGGGAGTAAGGGAGGGAGGATAAAGGGAGTAAGGGAGGGAGGCTTAAGGGAGTAAGGGAGGGAGGATAAAGGGAGAAAGGGAGGGAGCCTTAAGGGAGTAAGGGAGGGAGGATAAAGGGAGAAAGGGAGGGAGCCTTAAGGGAGTAAGGGAGGGAGGATAAAGGGAGTAAGGGAGGGAGGCTTAAGGGAGTAAGGGAGGGAGGATAAAGGGAGAAAGGGAGGGAGCCTTAAGGGAGTAAGGGAGGGAGGATAAAGGGAGTAAGGGAGGGAGGAGAAAGGGAGTAAGGGAGGGAGGAGAAAGGGTGTAAGAGAGGGGGCTTAAGGGAGTAAGGGAGGAAGGAGTAAGGGAGGGAGCTTAAGGGAGTAAGGAAGTGAGGATAAAGGGAGAAAGGGAGGGAGCCTTAAGGGAGTAAGGGAGGGAGGATAAAGGGAGAAAGGGAGGGAGCCTTAAGGGAGTAAGGGAGGGAGGATAAAGGGAGTAAGGGAGGGAGGAGAAAGGGAGTAAGGGAGGGAGGAGAAAGGGTGTAAGAGAGGGGGCTTAAGGGAGTAAGGGAGGGAGGATAAAGGGAGAAAGGGAGGGAGCCTTAAGGGAGTAAGGGAGGGAGGATAAAGGGAGTAAGGGAGGGAGGCTTAAGGGAGTAAGGGAGGGAGGATAAAGGGAGAAAGGGAGGGAGCCTTAAGGGAGTAAGGGAGGGAGGATAAAGGGAGTAAGGGAGGGAGGAGAAAGGGAGTAAGGGAGGGAGGAGAAAGGGTGTAAGAGAGGGGGCTTAAGGGAGTAAGGGAGGAAGGAGTAAGGGAGGGAGCTTAAGGGAGTAAGGAAGTGAGGATAAAGGGAGAAAGGGAGGGAGCCTTAAGGGAGTAAGGAAGGGAGGATAAATGGAGTAAGGGAGGGAGGCTTAAGGGAGTAAGGGAGGGAGGATAAAGGGAGTAAGGGAGGGAGCCTTAAGGGAGTTAGGGAGGGAGGCTTAAAGGGAGTAAGGGAGGGAGGATAAAGGGAGTTAGGGAGGGAGGCTTAAGGGAGTAAGGGAGGGAGGCTTAAGGGAGTAAGGGAGGGAGGCTTAAGGGAGTAAGGGAGGATAAAGGGAGAAAGGGAGGGAGTAAGGGAGGGAGGCTTAAAGGGAGTTAGGGAGGGAGCCTTAAGGGAGTAAGGGAGGGAGGATAAAGGGAGTAAGGGAGGGAGGCTTAAGGGAGTAAGGGAGGGAGGATAAAGGGAGAAAGGGAGGGAGGCTTAAGGGAGTAAGGGAGGGAGGCTTAAGGGAGTAAGGGAGGGAGGATAAAGGGAGAAAGGGAGGGAGTAAGGGAGGGAGGCTTAAAGGGAGTTAGGGAGGGAGCCTTAAGGGAGTAAGGGAGGGAGGATAAAGGGAGAAAGGGAGGGAGCCTTAAGGGAGTAAGGGAGGGAGGATAAAGGGAGAAAGGGAGGGAGCCTTAAGGGAGTAAGGGAGGGAGGCTTAAAGGGAGTAAGGGAGGGAGGATAAAGGGAGTAAGGGAGGGAGGCTTAAGGGAGTAAGGGAGGGAGGATAAAGGGAGTAAGGGAGGGAGGCTTAAGGGAGTAAGGGAGGGAGGATAAAGGGAGAAAGGGAGGGAGTAAGGGAGGGAGGCTTAAAGGGAGTTAGGGAGGGAGCCTTAAGGGAGTAAGGGAGGGAGGATAAAGGGAGAAAGGGAGGGAGCCTTAAGGGAGTAAGGGAGGGAGGATAAAGGGAGAAAGGGAGGGAGCCTTAAGGGAGTAAGGGAGGGAGGATAAAGGGAGTAAGGGAGGGAGGCTTAAGGGAGTAAGGGAGGGAGGATAAAGGGAGAAAGGGAGGGAGCCTTAAGGGAGTAAGGGAGGGAGGATAAAGGGAGTAAGGGAGGGAGGCTTAAGGGAGTAAGGGAGGGAGGATAAAGGGAGTTAGGGAGGGAGCCTTAAGGGAGAAAGGGAGGGAGGATAAAGGGAGAAAGGGAGGGAGCCTTAAGGGAGTAAGGGAGGGAGGATAAAGGGAGTAAGGGAGGGAGGCTTAAGGGAGTAAGGGAGGGAGGATAAAGGGAGTTAGGGAGGGAGCCTTAAGGGAGAAAGGGAGGGAGGATAAAGGGAGAAAGGGAGGGAGCCTTAAGGGAGTAAGGGAGGGAGGCTTAAAGGGAGTTAGGGAGGGAGCCTTAAGGGAGTAAGGGAGGGAGGATAAAGGGAGAAAGGGAGGGAGCCTTAAGGGAGTAAGGGAGGGAGGCTTAAAGGGAGTAAGGGAGGGAGGATAAAGGGAGTAAGGGAGGGAGGATAAAGGGAGTAAGGGAGGGAGGATAAAGGGAGAAAGGGAGGGAGCCTTAAGGGAGTAAGGGAGGGAGGCTTAAAGGGAGTAAGGGAGGGAGGATAAAGGGAGTAAGGGAGGGAGGGGAAAGGGAGTAAGGGAGGGAGGCTTAAGGGAGTAAGGGAGGGAGGCTTAAAGGGAGTAAGGGAGGGAGGATAAAGGGAGTAAGGGAGGGAGGATAAAGGGAGTAAGGGAGGGAGGGGAAAGGGAGTAAGGGAGGGAGGCTTAAGGGAGTAAGGGAGGGAGGCTTAAGGGAGTAAGGAAGGGAGCCTTAAGGGAGTAAGGGAGGGAGGATAAAGGGAGTAAGGGAGGGAGGGGAAAGGGAGGGAGGGGAAAGGGAGTAAGGGAGGGAGCCTTAAGGGAGTAAGGGAGGGAGGCTTAAAGGGAGTAAGGGAGGGAGGATAAAGGGAGTAAGGGAGGGAGGCTTAAGGGAGTAAGGGAGGGAGGCTTAAGGGAGTAAGGGAGGGAGGCTTAAAGGGAGTAAGGGAGGGGGCTTAAGGGAGTTAGGTAGGGAGGCTTAAGGGAGAACCTCTAATCTACTATTTGGCTGACTACACATTATCCGCTACTTTAGTTGTTTTCTATATAAAATGAATTCATTGTTTACATTTAAACGTGACGCTATTAATTGTACTGCGTCTTTTAATTTTTATTTTCATCTGCTTTCAGAGAAGGCATCGCTGTTCAAAACATTGAATCTAACTTTATCATTCAGAGATCCGAAGCTGAAATTTCAGATAAAGACAATTATCCTTCCTTTTGTTGAAATTGAAGAGGTTTTTTATAAAAAAAACACTTCTAGACGTAACAACTTCAATATTTATGTATTTATCCATATATATACATAATAACTACTAGTGTAATAATTGCAGAAATTAACACACTACTCACACATTACTCACACACTACCTACACACACTATCCACACACTACTCACACACTACCTACACACACTATCCACACACTACTCACACACTACCTACACACACTATCCACACACTACTCACACACTACCTACACACACTATCCACACACTACTCACACACTACTCACACACTACTCACACACTACCTACACACACTATCCACACACTACCTACACACACTATCCACACACTACTCACACCCTCACTTACAATCCCTTATGCAGTATCTCTCCCAGAATACAAATTTAATAACTAATATTACAAATTCGCTACATTATCATTTTCTCGCTCCATCTGCAATCAAATTTTATGAAGGAATATTGAAACATCTCAAGTTGGTTGAGTTTAGAAAAGAACTTAGATATTATATTGGATTGTGGAATTCAAGTTAAAGTTTAAAGTTAAACCCTCCGATACTTACCCTTAAATACTAACCTCCGTGATATACCTCAATACCAACCCTTATATAATACTCCGCCAATAACAAATTTCATGATATATCTTCGATACGTGCTATACAATAATTACCCTCAATTACTAATCTTCAATACTAACCTCCAACCCAAACCCTTCAATACTAACCTCCAACCCAAACCCTTCAATACTAACCTCTAACCCAAACTCTTCAATACTAACCTCCAACCCAAATCATTCAATACTAACCTCTAACCCAAACCCTTCAATACTAACCTCCAACTCAAACCCTTTAATACTAACCTCCAACCCAAACCCTTCAATACTAACCTCCAATAACAAACCGACTATGATTCATTGCTAAAAATCTAATATCTTACCTCATATTCTAACCCTCCAATATTAAACCTTTATACTACACCTTCAAGTCTAATTGGTGATGTTGTAGCAAGTTATAATGTTAATAATGTTTTTTTCAGTGTATCTTCTTGTGATGTAAAACTTACTTGGGAACAACTCTTCTCTCTTCCAATCTTAAAGCTTCTCTACTCCGAAGATCTGTTAGTGGAACCTAGGGCTTTATATCTTAGTTACTGACCTACTCGGTGTATGAATCTGAGCGCAGTTTATGATGGTAACTACTGTTAACAATATTTACAAAACGATCAAATTTAGACTTAATTACATATCTATGAATTATCGCTTTTAGTTTTCAGCGTTCCTGGATTCACCGCCTTCTCGTTTCAAGTTTTCGACTACTTCCCGAGTCCATCGATTGGTGCTTGAATATACTCGACTCCATCGCGTCTTCCCAGGAGTTGCCCATGACCCTTCGAGTGCAGTCTACGACCTTTAACCTCAAGTTGCCAGCAGTTGCTGTGCCGTTGATATCCGCTCTTCGCACGTGTTCACTTCTCAAACAATTGGTTTGTTGTGTTGAACTATAGTCCACATCTCTCCTATTTAAGTTATGATTTGGAATATATAGAAATATCGCTATTGGAACTATTTCTTATTTAAGATTAATTTATATTTATCTTTACTCTAAAATAATGATATTATTTTAACTTCTACAAATTTTAATTATTTTCTCTGGTTATAAAATATTTTCACTGATTTTTACACACATTTTCTAAAATGAATCACTCCTTTTCTTACTTCCTGTATCAGCCATATGAACAACTCGAGCTATACTCGTCTAATTCTGACCCTGAACTGAGACTCAGTGTTCTGAGGATACTGACAGCTGGTAAGACAGACAAATTCTTCGAGTCTAAACAATTGAGACTAATTTATCTCATCTTGAGTAAGAACTGCAGTTCCGATCATTTTGACTTTAGACAGAAAATGTCTTTGAGGTATATTTAATGTTACATATTTATTTAACTGAAAGATTATGTCTTTTTAAAGTGATTAATTAATTAATTATCTATGTTTTGTAAAGTTATGATATTTTATTAAAACTACTTTAAAACTTTTTATGCCTAATTATTGAATAGATAGAGTTTATTTAAATGACATAATTAACACTTCCTGAATTTAAACATTCTTGTAATTTGTAGTTTAAAAGAAATGTTGGAGTTATGTAGGACACATTGCTTAAAACTTGTGAAACAGGAAAACATAATAATGCTGAAGTATTATATTGGTAGGTAGTCATAGTGTTCAAACTATTTTATCAAACAATAAACATTAGTTATCATCTGCTTTCCATGACTACATTATTTTCTTACATTTCCTTGACTTTCCATCACCTTCTTCCCTCGACTATTCAGTAATATGTAAAATAGTTTATTACTAATTGCACAAAGATTTCGTCGACGAGATCTGGATGCTGAGTTGCAGATTGTTGGATCCTACCAATAACTACCAAAGCACGAGCACAGGTTAGACTCCCTTTATGGCGACGACTGCTACATCCTGGTGATTCAACTACTCTTCCACTCACGCAGGTCTCGAATGGATCTCCATCATCCTCAGAATATTTGTTTTTGTTTGCGACGAAGATACACACAAATTCACGTGTTCTGGTTTAGCTTAGCGATTAGCTTAGCGATTAGCTTAGCGATTAGCTTAGCGATTAGCTCAGCGATTAGCTCAGCGATTAGCTCAGCGATTAGCTCAGCGATTAGCTCAGCGATTAGCTCAGCGATTAGCTCAGCGATTAGCTCAGCGATTAGCTCAGCGATTAGCTCAGCGATTAGCTCAGCGATTAGCTCAGCGATTAGCTCAGCGATTAGCTCAGCGATTAGCTCAGCGATTAGCTCAGCGATTAGCTCAGCGATTAGCTCAGCGATTAGCTCAGCGATTAGCTCAGCGATTAGCTCAGCGATTAGCTCAGCGATTAGCTCAGCGATTAGCTAGCGATTAGCTCAGCGATTAGCTCAGCGATTAGCTCAGCGATTAGCTCAGCGATTAGCTCAGCGATTAGCTCAGCGATTAGCTCAGCGATTAGCTCAGCGATTAGCTCAGCGATTAGCTCAGCGATTAGCTCAGCGATTAGCTCAGCGATTAGCTCAGCGATTAGCTCAGCGATTAGCTCAGCGATTAGCTCAGCGATTAGCTCAGCGATTAGCTCAGCGATTAGCTCAGCGATTAGCTCAGCGATTAGCTCAGCGATTAGCTCAGCGATTAGCTCAGCGATTAGCTCAGCGATTAGCTCAGCGATTAGCTCAGCGATTAGCTCAGCGATTAGCTCAGCGATTAGCTCAGCGATTAGCTCAGCGATTAGCTCAGCGATTAGCTCAGCGATTAGCTCAGCGATTAGCTCAGCGATTAGCTCAGCGATTAGCTCAGCGATTAGCTCAGCGATTAGCTCAGCGATTAGCTCAGCGATTAGCTCAGCGATTAGCTCAGCGATTAGCTCAGCGATTAGCTCAGCGATTAGCTCAGCGATTAGCTCAGCGATTAGCTCAGCGATTAGCTCAGCGATTAGCTCAGCGATTAGCTCAGCGATTAGCTCAGCGATTAGCTCAGCGATTAGCTCAGCGATTAGCTCAGCGATTAGCTCAGCGATTAGCTCAGCGATTAGCTCAGCGATTAGCTCAGCGATTAGCTCAGCGATTAGCTCAGCGATTAGTTCAGCGATTAGCTCAGCGATTAGCTCAGCGATTAGCTCAGCGATTAGCTCAGCGATTAGCTCAGCGATTAGCTCAGCGATTAGCTCAGCGATTAGCTCAGCGATTAGTGTAGAGATTAGTGTAGAGATTAGTGTGAAGTGAGGTGTAGTGTACAATTGAATCCAACATAAAGTTGTAACCTATTTCCTCATATATTCCAGCCAATACTGTGGAACTTCTATCTCTTCTTAACAATGGAAACATGTTAAGTTTAGATTGTTTCCGGCAGTTGTTGTCTTGTCTAATTTACAACAATATTCAAGAGGTTTGTGAAAAATAGTTTTTAATTTAAAATATAAATATTTTAATTAGATTATGATGTTAAATTTATTATTTTTCTGTAGAACAAAATTTATGAAATTTATGTTACGCAGATCAAAGAAAAATCCTTCTATTTGATTAAAAGATACTTTATTCACATATTTAAAGAAGAAATCACAGAAAAAATATCAATAAATCAAATACTTGACCAACTTTCTATAAACTCGGAATTATCTCATTTGTCAACTGCTTATTTCTTGAGGTTGTATATTTCATATTAATATAAACAATTAAATATTGATATATTTGCATATTTGTAATATGCTTACAATTTATGTATATGTACGTATTAAATTATAGTTAATATTTCATAGTTTAAGTTCCTTATCTGAAACAAAACAAAAACAATATCTTGAAGAATCAATCCAAAGAATGAAAAACATCAGTTTGAAATGTGAAAATTTGGATTTTTCTTGTTTTTTAAAAAATTCCTGCATTGGTTTAAATTTTAAATTTAGTTAATCTAAGTAGAGATTTGTGATTAAATGTTTATGTTTTTATATATTCTACACATGTCGAATTTACTAATTTTTGAAGTTAGCAAAGATATCCTCCTAAATACTCATTGTGATTAATGTGTGAGATCATAACATAATATAAACTAATTCTACATTTAAATAGGATACCTGATGAACATGAAATTGATTATGAAATCCAACATTTGCGTGTATTTCGAAGGTGTTCTCTCTATGATATCATTTATTGATTCTTACGTACACACTTCTCTTTACATCCTCGGTGGCAGGAACAAAGGTCAAGGTCAGTCGGCTGTTAGATTCTAATTGATTGTTTAGTTCATTTGTTGTTAAATCTCTTAGGTGACAGAATCAATGGGTTATTATTAGCAGGGAAAATATGTTCTTTCAACTTTACCATTATCTCTTTTACCATCTTATAATTGATCTAACATTTATCTATTTATCCAAATTCTACCCAACATTTAAAATCTCTTGCTATATTGTTCTTATGTATTTAAAATGTTGTTAATCTTCCCTAATCAATTTCTACAATTACTTTTATAAGACAACAATATCCCAACTAATATTCTCGTACTTTTCCTAAAATATATTTCTACGTGTATTCTTTTAACACAATCAATATTCTAGACTGTCCTGATTACCACGAAATCGGAATTACTTTGGATGCTATTGTCGAAGATTCAGGAGATAGCAAATTGTTCTTAATGAAGTGGGCATGGCATTTGTTATCCGTTAATATCATGTTAATTTGTCAAATTTTTGTTAAAAAAGTCTTTTTTAGTTTCTTTAATTCGTTTTAAATCAATTTGATTTTCTTTTAAATAGGAAAGTTGTGCCCTTTATGCAGTGATAATATTGGATAAAAGACTATCGGAAGACATTGTTGAAAATATTGCAAATCAATTTGTTAAAATACTCATGAATTGCAGACACACTGTTAATAATGATTGTCTGAGTATCTCATATTTCACTTGTCTAATATTTAATTAATATTGCTATAAATTTCTATTCTGCATCTTTTTCAGGGAGTAATTGAAAATTGTTTTACTAATTTTAACATTTTTTTATATAACCTTAAAAAATTAGAAAAGCATCAACATTTGCAAGAAAAGTTATTAAAATATGTTGGTATTCAATTATTCATTTGAATCTGGTCATTTATGAAAGAAATATGCGATTGTACGATAAACTTTGCATACAAATTACAACTAATCAATATCTAGAATGTTTACTTGTAATTTCCAGGTTTTGAATTTGGTGAAGGGACGTACTTCATCAATTACTAGAAGAGCTGCAGGAATTCCTTTGTGTATTCAATCTTTACTCATTGGTTTACCTTCAGCTAGCAAGGTGTGTGTGTATTCAATCTTTACTCATTGGTTTACCTTCAGCTAGCAAGGTGTGTGTGTATGTGTGTGTATTCAATCATTACTCATTGGTTTACCTTCAGCTAGCAAGGTGTGTGTGTATGTGTGTGTATTCAATCATTACTCATTGGTTTAACTTCAGCTAGCAAGGTGTGTGTGTATGTGTGTGTATTCAATATTTACTCATTGGTTTACCTTCAGCTAGCAAGGTGTGTGTGTGTGTGTGTGTGTGTGTGTATTCAATATTTACTCATTGTTTTATCTTCATCTAGCAAGGTGTGTGTGTATGTGTGTGTGTGTATGTGTGTGTGTGTGTGTTTGTGTATGTGTGTATGTTTGTGTATGTGTGTGTGTGTGTGTGTATGTGTGTACATGTGTGTATATATGTGTGTATGTGTGTGTGTGTGTGTGTGTGTGTATGTGTGTATATGTGTGTATGTATGTGTGCGTGTGTGTGTGTATACTAGTGTAGGTTTCTGTGAGTATATGTGTGTGTGTGAGTGTTTGTGTGTGTGTATGTGTGTGTGGGTGTGTATGTGTGTATGTGTGTATATGTGTATATATGTGTGTGTGTGTGTATGTATGTGTGTGTGTGTGTGTGTATACTAGTGTAGGTGTGTGTGAG
>OZ038314.1:28852689-28936976 GCA_964035775.1 Osedax frankpressi
AAATTAACATTTTTATTTATGTCTGGAAAAAAAGGTACAATTCAGTTTCTAATTATTTTTCTATATCAATTAAATCATATTAATTAGAAATATACTTTCTAAGTAATCTATTTGTAAAGCTATTATTACTTTATAAATCTTACAGATTACAATTTCATTCATGGTCTGATTTCATTATATGGATTTCTCTCTAATACACTAAAAACAACATCTGAACAAAAGTAAATAGAAAAACACGTTTTACCGATACAATATTTTGTAAAAGTATAATATTTAATATATTTGTTATAAATATTTACAGATATATAAGTTTTCTAAGATGATAATATGCAAATAAAATGAATGTCAATTATTATTGATAATTTAAACAAAATATGTATTATTGATTTATTTTATGTTATTATTTAGTATTTCCAAATTTAACTAATCTTTAACTTACTGTAGAGAGACATATCTCTTATCTCTATTAAGTTGCTTTGAGTTTGTCATCCTCGAACACACCTGGGTAACTTCATTTCTGTGTTCTCAAGTTTTCAACATTTGTGCAAACTTGGTGAACCATGAGAATCAGCGCAGAACTTTGGCCCCATTTTTCGTCGCCATCATTTCGGCGCAGGTACTTTTAGTAGGCCCTAGATTATGTAACCTCGAATGTTTGATTCTACTTTCATTGCAACTAATAACCCGAACGAAGTAAACCAATGTTAATCCTCAGACCTATGTTTTACATACTAGCCCGTGTATTACGTATGACCTCCTACCTATCCTCCGCTCGTGCGTTTACGAGCGGAGTTCATAAGATCCCCAAAACCTTCTCAGGCTCCTTGTTCCGACGGATATTACATAATCGAGATCTTAAACGAAGTCGTCGTCTTTCGCGAACGTTCCACCGATGAGTCACCGGCTACTTCGGACAATGCTTCTCTTTACGAAACTGATCTCGCAATCGACGAGACATTCACGTCAATTTCGGCGTTGGTGAACTTTGATCGTCCAAATGAAATCTACGAATGCCCTCCGATTCTCTTTTTATTTGCAAATTCCGAGAAATATTGTAAATTGCATTCTGTAACTTTACTGGTTAGGAATTGACATTCTGGATTATACTTTATATTAATTACTTTATATTACTATATTAATTACTTCTTACTTCTTAATTACACATCAATTTTATCTTGTCATCCCCTCACACTTACTTTTTACTTACATCTCTTACAGATACCAACCATATATCTTATCCCGTCATCTTTACGTCATCCCTCATTCCTATATGTCACCTATAACCCTATCCCTCTCTCCTTCTACAATACTTTCTTTTAACTGCCGTATCCCTTCTCTCAACCTCAATTGCCTCCTATCCATTCCTCTACCCCCATCCTCTCCTCCTCAACATCTCCGTGACCTGCGACCACGAAACAGCTCGTTTGTGAACTGTGCATAATCCACGATCGCCACAAGATATTGTGTATGTCAATTCTCCGACACTTGTCAGTAGAATTGTACTGCGTCAATAAGACTGTCGTCGACTTCCTGACTGAAGATTCTTCACATTTTCACGCGTCCGTGTTTACTAATCAAATTTCTCTTCTGCGTCACTTCCACCCGAGGTTTTGTAGCTACGAGAAGTCAAATCACAATATGTTCATTGTCTTAATTCATCATTTATAAAATGCTCTCATGTGATTGGAATAAAACTAAATTATAATTTCTAAATACAGCCGAATTTTGTAGAATTTATATTTTTTGTGTATAATTCTTGTAGTAAGTAAAAAAATCTGAAAATTATAGATTGATCAATTTTTAAAAAATTAATAAATATTAGTGAAAAAATTCATAGAAAATAAATAATAAATCAATTTAAAAGTATAAATTTTTTGTTTAAATAAAAAATAAAATCTACATTTTTTAAAATTGAAAAGTATTTGTTCTGTTCCGTTTCTCAGTTTCTTTGTTAAACATAATCTCAACTCCTAATTGTTTTTACTGACAATAAAATCTCAATTCAAAATATCGATGTCAATTATAATATGAAAATATTCAATTCGTAAAGAGATTTGGTCGACTTTCTATATTCTAAATGTACTCATGTCACTTGTCTCTCAATTGCCTTTTACTTATGTACTTCCGAACCCATTCAAATTCCGCAAGATAAAATTACATGTATCAAGTTAGTGTAATCAATAAATATATTCTATATGGACACCGATGTCTATTTATTCTTATCCCTTTAACAATTTCGATATGTTAGGTGGATAAAACTTATTTTAATTTTATTGATGAATCAAGATTGTGAAACCAGATCCAACGCATGTAAATATATTTGTAAATTAAACAATGATGAGGTTTATGTCATTCATTTATATTAATTGATAATAAAAAATTAAATTAATATAAAACTTCCTTTTTGTGTTATAAATATTACCTTTAGTATTTAAACTAATAAATTATTGTTAATTATATTTTCAATTTTAATTTGCTTATAATTAATTAATTTTGAATTTTTTTTTATATTATTTTTATTTTTTTTAGAAACATTCAAATATTCATGAACAATTAGCTTTTGAGGTTTAATTATTAGTATTCCTGCTTAAAAGTGTCTTTGATTTTTGATATATTTAACTATTACTATCTATCTATCTATCTATCAATGAAATCCATTTATTCCATATAGATATTTATTAATTATATAAAGAAAAATACTAATTTTGAATATAAATTGAGGTTAATAAAATTAATTGTTTAAATATTGAATTAATAATAATATAAATAAATAAAGTATAAACTTTAATAATATTTATTAATTTTATAGTGATTTCCAAGTTTTGAATATCACAGAAACAAGATTACAACCATCTATTCTCAATCATTTCATACTCAACATAACAAATAAAACAGTTAGCCAATGATACAATTATTTATGAAAATATTCATTATTTTACATATTTAAACATTTGCTTATAAATTTTAACAATTTAAATTAATAAATAATATCCTGTTAAAAAACTATTACAATATAAATAAATCTAGTTAAAATGGTTCAAATAAAGTTACGATAATTTATATTATGTTTACAATATAATATATATTTTGTAATAATAATTTAAATAAATATTATTTACTTTTATTGATTTACAGTTTTCTTCAATTAAAAATATTCATTAAAATAAATTTTAAAATGCCATAATTAATATTTTAGATCAGAAATTCTTTGAATTCCGTTGTTGAAGAACCAAATTTGAATCTAGATAAAGGTAGATAAGGGTATATATCATCATGAGATTATTATTAATATTGTCATACATGAAATATTAAAAGATTAAAACTGCCGAATCAGCTGTTTTATTTGATTTATATTTTTATAATTTGTATAAGTAATTTGTTATTTATGTTTCATTATACCATCGTATCTAATTTATTATTTCCAATATTAATAATTTAAATTAATATATTATATGATAATTATTAAGTACTGTGATTATATAAAAATATATATATTTGACTCTATTTCTAGTAATCAAAAATACTTGTCCGTTTCTTCACTGGAATTTTAGTAAATTTGGATTTCTCTACATTCATAACAAACTATTCTCTTGCATACTGGATAAACAGACAATCTCTAAACAGGTTTTCACTTTAGTAGATATGTAACATATTCATAACGAATGCATATGTATTACAAAAAACAACATGCGTTCTACAATATATTAAAATTGCTATATATTCATATTCTTGAAGATTTCTATATATTAATAGCATTTAAATAATTCTATATTTTAGGAATTTGAAGTAAATGTTATTCATCCATCACTTTGTTACCTTGTTAAGAAATATGATCTAATAGTATAATGTGGTTATATTGACAATTATGCATATTTATCAGAAAACACGAAAGCTTGTGATTTATTTTTAATAATCCATATATAAATTGATTTTTTTTGAATAAACATTTATAATATATTTTATAATAATTATTATATTCTATTAATTATATTTTGGTATTTATCATTGTCTTATCCACTTAATATTGGACTTCCTACATGTTCACATTCATTGGTATTTATCAAATTCTTTATTGTTTATAGAAAATTGCATTGTTCAAGGAGATTATTTCTAGAAAATTATTTTTTAAAATGGTTTTTCCTTTGGGAAAATAATAATAGCATACGTTGTATGTCTTGCGGTTTATATAAACCTCAGGGTCTGCGGTAAATATAAAAAATAGTTGGGAAATTCCTTTAGGAAAATTTATTCTCATATCTATAATAAATAATATAATTAATTTTAAATATACCGAAATAACTCATACTAACCCTTACCTGGTCTACATATGATTTAAAATCATTACTGGTTAGATATAGTTAATCTAGTCATAGCTTTATAAAGATGTAGTTCGTGTGGCATATGGATAATATATATAATGAAGGCTAGATGTATTCTGCTATTTGTTTTATGATGTTGATGAAAGGCTCACTATACATTAAAGTGAACTCGCAGTTGTCAATATTTACATGGTAACCATAGGAATTAACGCAGCACTACAGAATGATATAGAAACAGATGTTATAATTAATAAATGTCCTACATTGCCACACCGATGTCCCTATATCCTAATACGATTTGGTTACCTTCACTATACTATCGAGTGGCGATGTGACATCATTCCCAGTGAAATCGTATAATCTATTATTCAACTCAAAACATGGCGTCGAACTATTTAAATATAGAAACAATTTACTCCCACTTTAGTTTTTCATCCGTCACATGCCATCGCCGTGCCACTGTTATATAAACACCGTACACAGCGTGTTTAGTAAACAAAGTATTGTACGGAGAGTAGGATACGCTCAATATTCGTTTACTAGTTCTATTAGAAAAATATCTAACCTAGATATACCAAGTCTTTTCTCGCATACAAATACCACTATACATATCATTACCGTTAATGTTTATGGTATATCGATAAAGTAAGTTAATTTTGTAAATTATAAAAGTTAGAGGAAAAGTATACACGTAATATTCGACATATAATGTATATAGTTAAATTATATACGATATCACTTTTGCCTTTTGATAAGAGATAAATAGTTACTCAGCATTCGTCATCGTCTCATGACCTAGATCTATTTCTATAAATAGCTTACAATTTGCCAAAACCTTGTAACTAACCTCTTATACTAGTTATTACTTTTTATAAGGTGATAACAATATAGTTCCAATTAGAGTAAGTAATTGGTATCGGGTTGCTATCAAATAACTCAATTGAAAGTAATTCAAGATGTTAATCAATTGGACTAGGACAATACATGAACAGCCCTTCACCATGGGCGGTATTCTACGATGGGTGAGTTAATGTATTGATTAACCTGTACACCGTACAGTGTACACTGAACGGCGTACATTGTACAGTGTACATTGTATTCTCTGAAGATTACCTTTGATAAACTCAATTAAATTTACAAATCTGCAAAATAACTTAGTGTGCAACAATATTTTTATTAGGCAGACTGAATAAATGTAACAATGTAACAAACTGTCTGTGTATGATGTGTATGTATGTCTGTGTATGTATGTGTGTATTTGTATGTATATATATGTGTATGTCTGTGTGTATGTTTATACAATTATTGTAGTAATACAATATAATTATTTTTGCAATATAATTGATTTCCTTTAATAATTTGGTATTCCGAATCCTCACTCTAATCTAAATAAACAAGGTATTGGTTTTGCTCGTAGGCGTGTCTGAGAACTTTGGGTTGCTTTCAAGACACGTTCGAGGAGACTGTTCTAATAAGGTTTGTAATGCTGTATTACATAACTGGTGTTCCCATAGAGATTCTAATGGTAGACTAGTATATTGTTTGTTTTGTGCATTTTGGTAGGAACCCCTCAAAATTCGCGATAAGTAGATTATTTAGAATATATGTACTAAATGTAGTAGTAATCTATATGTTAGATACGTAAAGATCATTATGTGACTTATGTATTCATTATTTTAATCTTTAGATTTTCATATAAAATATAAGTAACAATTCCTCTATTAACAAGTTAATAAAGTTAATAAATAAAATAAAAAAATCTAATTTTTAGTGAGATATACATAATATAAATATATCATGTATGTATCATTTTAATATATTTATTACATATATAAAAAATGCAAGTGTGGTAATAATAAATGTAATATATTATCACTATTATTTAGTATAGAATAGCATACATAGAAATATATTTATGCTTTGTATAATTATATTATATTAAATGACACTAATTCTTATCTTATTGATAATAATACTATTTATAATTATTTATATATAGGATGCATAGCAATTTGGACTATCTAATATTATTTATAAGGTTTATTTACAATATGTATGTTATTTGATGAAAGAACTTCACCAAATATATAATAATATATTACCACATATATGTATAATATACATTGTATCTAATCTATATATATCTGTATAGTGTTTATTATACTTACTTTATTATAGTAGTTAAGTCACCATGGTAGTTAAGTATCAATGGTAGTTAAGTGTCAATGGTAGTTAAGTATCAATAGTAGTTAAATGTCAATAGTAGTTCAATATCAATAGTAGTTAAGTATCAATAGTAGTTAAGTTTCAATAGTAGTTAAGTTTCAATAGTAGTTAAGTTTCAATAGTAGTTAAGTATCAATAGTAGTTAAGTGCCAATGGTAGTTAAATATCAATAGTAGTTAAGTATCAATAGTAGTTAAGTATCAATAGTAGTTAAGTGTCAATAGTAGTCAAGTATCAATAGTAGTTAAGTGTCAATAGTAGTTAAGTATCAATAGTAGTTAAGTTTCAATAGTAGTTAAATGTCAATAGAGTTAAGAGTCAATAGTAGTTAAGTGCCAATGGTAGTTAAGTATCAATAGTAGTTAAGTATTAATATAATTAAGTATCAATAGTAGTTAAGTGTCAATAGTAGTTAAGTGTCAATAGTAGTTAAGTATCAATAGTAATTAAGTTTCAATAGTAGTTAAATGCCAATAGAGTTAAGAGTCAATAGTAGTTAAGTGCCAATGGTAGTTAAGTATCAATAGTAGTTAAGTATCAATATAATTAAGTATCAATAGTAGTTAAGTGTCAATAGTAGTTAAGTGTCAATAGTATTTAAGTGTCAATGGTAGTTAAGGGTCAATTGTAGTTAAGTTTCAATGGTAGTTAAGTATTAATAGCAATTAAGTATCAATAGTAGTTAAGTATCAATAGTAGTTAAATGTCAATAATAGTTAAGTATCAATAGTAGTTAAGTGTCAATAGTAGTTAAGTATCAATAGTAGTTAAGTGTCAATAGTAGTTAAGTATCAATAGTAGTTAAGTGTCAATAGTAGTCAAGTATCAATGGTATTTAAGTATCAATGGTAGTTAAGGGTCAATTGTAGTTAAGTTTCAATGGTAGTTAAGTATCAATAGTAATTAAGTATCAATAGTAGTTAAGTATCAATAGTAGTTAAATGTCAATAATAGTTAAGTATCAATAGTAGTTAAGTTTCAATAGTAGTTAAGTATCAAGAGTAGTTAAGTGTCAATAGTAGTTAAGTATCAATAGTAGTTAAGTGTCAATAGTAGTTAAGTATCAATAGTAGTTAAATGTCAATAGTAGTTAAATATCAATAGTAGTTAAGTATCAATAGTAGTTAAGTATCAATAGTAGTTAAGTATCAATAGTAGTCAAATGTCAATAATAGTTCAGTGTCAATAGTAGTTAAGTGTCAATAGTAGTTAAATATCAATAGTAGTTAAGTATCAATAGTAGTTAAGTGTCAATAGTAGTTAAGTATCAATAGTAGTTAAGTATCAATAGTAGTTAAGTTTCAATAGTAGTTAAATGTCAATAGAGTTAATAGTCAATAGTAGTTAAGTGCCAATAGAGTTAAGTGTCAATAGTAATTAAGTGTCAATAGTAGTTAAGTATCAATAGTAGTTAAGTTTCAATAGTAGTTAAATGCCAATAGAGTTAAGAGTCAATAGTAGTTAAGTGCCAATGGTAGTTAAGTGTCAATGGTAGTTAAGGGTCAATTGTAGTTAAGTTTCAATGGTAGTTAAGTATCAATAGTAATTAAGTATCAATAGTAGTTAAGTATCAATAGTAGTTAAATGTCAATAATAGTTAAGTATCAATAGTAGTTAAGTGTCAATAGTAGTTAAGTATCAAGAGTAGTTAAGTGTCAATAGTAGTTAAGTATCAATAGTAGTTAAGTGTCAATAGTAGTTAAGTATCAATAGTAGTTAAATGTCAATAGTAGTTAAATATCAATAGTAGTTAAGTATCAATAGTAGTTAAGTATCAATAGTAGTTAAGTATCAATAGTAGTCAAATGTCAATAATAGTTCAGTGTCAATAGTAGTTAAGTGCCAATAGTAGTTAAATATCAATAGTAGTTAAGTATCAATAGTAGTTAAGTGTCAAAAGTAGTTAAGTATCAATAGTAGTTAAGTATCAATAGTAGTTAAGTTTCAATAGTAGTTAAATGTCAATAGAGTTAATAGTCAATAGTAGTTAAGTATCAATATAATTAAGTATCAATAGTAGTTAAGTGTCAATAGTAGTTAAGTGTCAATAGTATTTAAGTGTCAATGGTAGTTAAGGGTCAATTGTAGTTAAGTTTCAATAGTAGTTAAGTATCAATAGTAATTAAGTATCAATAGTAGTTAAGTATCAATAGTAGTTAAATGTCAATAATAGTTAAGTATCAATAGTAGTTAAGTGTCAATAGTAGTTAAGTATCAATAGTAGTTAAGTGTCAATAGTAGTTAAGTATCAATAGTAGTTAAGTGTCAATAGTAGTCAAGTATCAATGGTATTTAAGTATCAATGGTAGTTAAGGGTCAATTGTAGTTAAGTTTCAATGGTAGTTAAGTATCAATAGTAATTAAGTATCAATAGTAGTTAAGTATCAATAGTAGTTAAATGTCAATAATAGTTAAGTATCAATAGTAGTTAAGTGTCAATAGTAGTTAAGTATCAAGAGTAGTTAAATGTCAATAATAGATAAGTGTCAATAGTAGTTAAGTGTCAATAGTAGTTAAATATCAATAGTAGTTAAGTATCAATAGTAGTTAAGTATCAATAGTAGTTAAGTTTCAATAGTAGTTAAATATCAATAGAGTTAAGAGTCAATAGTAGTTAAGTGCCAATGGTAGTTAATTATCAATGGTATTTAAATGTCAATTGTAGTTAAGTTTCAATGGTAGTTAAGTATCAATATTGGTTAATTATCAAGAGTAGTTAAATGTCAATAATAGATAAGTGTCAATAGTAGTTAAGTGTCAATAGTAGTTAAGTATCAATAGTAGTTAAGTGGCAATAGTAGTTAAGTATCAATAGTAGTTAATTTTCAATAGTAGTTAAATATCAATAATAATTTAATTTCAATAGTAGTTAAGTGTCAATAGTAGTTAAGTGTCAATAGTAGTTAAATATCAAAGGTAATTAAGTATCAATAGTAATTAAGTATCAATAGTAGTTAAGAGTCAATAATAGTTAAATGTCAATAGTAGTTAAGTATAAATAGTAGTTAAGTGCCAATAGTAGTTAATTATCAATAGTAGTTAAGTGTCAATAGTAGTTAAGTATCAATAGTAGTTAAATGTCAATAGTAGTTAAGTGTCAATAGTAGTTAAGTATCAATAGTAGTAAAGTTTCAATAGTAGTTAAATGTCAATAGAGTTAAGAGTCAATAGTAGTTAAGTGCCAATGGTAGTTAAGTATCAATAGTAGTTAAGTATTAATATAATTAAGTATCAATAGTAGTTAAGTGTCAATAGTAGTTAAGTGTCAATAGTAGTTAAGTATCAATAGTAGTTAAGTTTCAATAGTAGTTAAGTATCAATAGTAGTTAAGTGTCAATAGTAGTTAAGTATCAATAGTAGTTAAGTGTCAATAGTAGTCAAGTATCAATGGTATTTAAGTATCAATGGTAGTTAAGGGTCAATTGTAGTTAAGTTTCAATGGTAGTTAAGTATCAATAGTAATTAAGTATCAATAGTAGTTAAGTATCAATAGTAGTTAAATGTCAATAATAGTTAAGTATCAATAGTAGTTAAGTGTCAATAGTAGTTAAGTATCAAGAGTAGTTAAGTGTCAATAGTAGTTAAGTATCAATAGTAGTTAAGTGTCAATAGTAGTTAAGTATCAATAGTAGTTAAATGTCAATAGTAGTTAAATATCAATAGTAGTTAAGTATCAATAGTAGTTAAGTATCAATAGTAGTTAAGTATCAATAGTAGTTAAATGTCAATAATAGTTCAGTGTCAATAGTAGTTAAGTGTCAATAGTAGTTAAATATCAATAGTAGTTAAGTATCAATAGTAGTTAAGTTTCAATAGTAGTTAAATGTCAATAGAGTTAAGAGTCAATAGAGTTAAGAATCAATAGTGGTTAAATATCAATAGTAGTTAAGTTTCAATAGTAGTTAAATGTCAATAGAGTTAATAGTCAATAGTAGTTAAGTGCCAATAGAGTTAAGAGTTAATAGTAGTTAAGTGACAATAGTAGTTAAGTATCAATAGTAGTTAAGTATCAATAGTAGTTAAGTTTCAATAGTAGTTAAATGTCAATAGAGTTAATAGTCAATAGTAGTTAAGTGCCAATAGAGTTAAGAGTCAATAGTAGTTAAGTGTCAATAGTAGTTAAATATCAATAGTAGTTAAGTATCAATAGTAGTTAAGTATCAATAGTAGTTAAGTTTCAATAGTAGTTAAATGTCAATAGAGTTAAGAGTCAATATAGTTAAGAGTCAATAGAGTTAAGAGTCAATAGAGTTAAGAGTCAATAGTAGTTAAGTGCCAATAGAGTTAAGAGTCAATTGTAGTTAAGTGTCAATAGTATTTAGTATCAATAGTAGTTAAGTTTCAATAGTAGTTAAATGTCAATAAAGTTTAGAGTCAATAGTAGTTAAGTGCCAATGGTAGTTAATTATCAATGGTATTTAAATGTCAATTTTAGTTCAGTTTCAATGGTAGTTAAGTATCAATAGTGGTTAAGTATCAAGAGTAGTTAAATATCAATAATAGATAAGTGTCAATAGTAGTTAAGTGTCAATAGTAGTTAAGTATCAATAGTAGTTAAGTGGCAATAGTAGTTAAGGGTCAATTATAGTTAAGTTTCAATGGTAGTTAAGTATCAATAGTAGTTAAGAGTCAATAATAGTTAAATGTCAATAGTAGTTAAGTATCAATAGTAGTTAAGTGGCAATAGTAGTTAAGTGTCAATAGTAGTTAAGTGCCAATGGTAGTTAATTATCAATAGTAGTTAAATATCAATAATAGTTAAGTGGCAATAGTAGATCAATGTCAATAATAGTTAAATGTAAATGATAGTTAAGTGTCAATAGTAGTTAAGGGTCAATTGTAGTTAAGTATCAATAGTAGTTAAGTATCAATAGTAGTTAAATGTCAATAATAGTTAAGTGGCAATAGTAGATCAATGTCAATAATAGTTAAATGTAAATGATAGTTAAGTGTCAATAGTAGTTAAGGGTCAATTGTAGTTAAGTGTCAATAGTAGTTAAGTGTCAATAGTAGTTAAGTATCAATAGTAGTTAAGTTTCAATAATAGTTAAGTATCAATAGTAGTTAAGTGTCAATAGTAGTTAAGTGTCAATAGTAGTTAAGTTTCAATAGTAGTTAAATGTCAATAGAGTTAAGAGTCAATAGTAGTTAAGTGCCAATGGTAGTTAATTATCAATGGTATTTAAATGTCAATTGTAGTTAAGTTTCAATGGTAGTTAAGTATCAATAGTGGTTAAGTATCAAGAGTAGTTAAATGTCAATAATAGATAAGTGTCAATAGTAGTTAAGTGTCAATAGTAGTTAAGTATCAATGGTAGTTAAGTATCAATAGTAGTTAAGTGTCAATAGTAGTTAAGTATCAATAGTAGTTAAGTGTCAATAGTAGTTAAGTGTCAATAGTAGTTAAGTGTCAATAATAGGTAAGTATCAATAGTAGTTAAGTGTCAATAGTAGTTAAGTATCAATAGTAGTTAAGTGTCAATAGTAGTTAAGTGTCAATAGTAGTTAAGTGTCAATAGTAGGTAAGTATCAATAGTAGTTAAGTTTCAATAGTAGATCAATGTCAATAATAGTTAAATGTCAATGATAGTTAAGTGTCAACAGTAGATAAAAGATATAAACTTTTTATTTGTCTATGTTATTATTTTGAAAACTTTGAACTTCTTGATGTTTTAGAAACATTTATATATTATCTATATATATTATATATATATATATTATATATATATATATATATATATATATATATTATCTATATATATTATCTATATATTAGATACTTGATAGAATAAACACACCGTGAGGTACAAAATAATTTATTATCTAGATATATTTTCTCCAGTTTGGAAACATATAGATAATAATTTGCATCATATCAATAATGTATATATCAACGATGTATATATAATTTATTTATAAATTTGTAAAATCATATAAGTGAATATAAAAGTAGTAAATAGATACAAAATAAGATAACAAGGTCATTATTTTAAATAAAAAAAAATAAAATAATTATAACAATACTAGCAGTTAAAAATCTTTAAAAATCATTAAGTATATATATATATAGGTTTTTGATATATTAAGGAATTGAATATATATATATATATATATATATATATATATATATGTAATATATATATAATTCTTTACTATAATAATATAGATATATATATATCTGAAACTTCTATATTTAATTAGATATATATAATTCAAATAAAAACTTCTACATTAATATCATGACTCAATAAATAAAACTTATCTAATAGTTAACGATGAGGTGTGAAGTGAAGGTCATGACAAGTTAGTTGTTATTAATAATGTATATAATATATAATATAATAATATATATAAGAGTATATATATATATATATATATATGTTTATATATTTCTATAATAGGTTGCATTCCTACAATGATATTTGAAATTGGATCTAGACAAGCCATCTTGCCTCCCACTAATTTTCCCTTGTCGGATAAATCCGTTGATCCAAACATCACAACCTCTTTGTCTACAAATTGTTCCGCAATCAGCGAAAAGTTGATGTTTAGTGTCAGAGTTACACTTTACAGGTATAACGGTCATTTGAAACCAATGGCCGCGATCGAGTGGTCAGTTCTCAATACCAACCAATCAGGTATGTGTAGCAATACAATTTATGTCTTCTTATTGTACTAGTTGGTAGTATACCTTTTGTTCTAGTTAATAATCTACTTCTATATTTCAAATTATCATATTCAATAATAATAATTTAATATTTAAATTAATATTGAAACGAAATGTTAACTTTTAAAATAAACTGATAATATCAAACCACATAACATTATATATATATAAGCTAATAGTGAGTTTATGTTAAAAGTGTACAAACATTTTAATTGATAAGATTTTTTATTATTTTTTAATGATTTTGAATCTCCAATAAAGTGATCAGGAAATATTATATTACATAAATATGTAAATTGGCATTTGATAGTTTAACCTTTTATTATTGATCCAAATATAAAAATTATAACATTATTTCTGTTCCATGTTTATTGAAACCGAAGAGATTAAAACTATAGCGTAAAAAATAAAGTGAAAAATAGTAAGCTATATTTATTTAAAATGAAACTTTGTGTCTGTGTAAGATGAAAAATGTAATTGGATACATTGAATACATATTATGAGGATTACATAATATTTTATAATATTCGTAAATTAAATAAAACATTACAGATTTTTAAAAATATTTATATTCTAAATTTCTAGATAAATCAATAGAATAAATTATGTAATATTTATATAATGGTTTTCTTTCTAGTGATTCTATTTGCATGAACTTAACAAATTATCAATCTAATATTTAGTAAATTGTAACGGACACTCGCAAAGATTCCTGCTTATTGTTGCAAACATTAAAGAGATGAGCAACTCGAATGTTCCTTTCTGCGCAGTGTTCAACACTTCCCGACTCTCAAATCATCCCGTGGAACTCACACGCGTTAGTCCTTACTTATGTGTACGCACTACATATACATTACCTATTGCTTATTGACCACTACGTATACATTACCTATTGTTTGTTGACCACTACATATACATTACCTATTGTTTGTTGACCACTACATATACATTACCTATTGTTTGTTGACCACTACATATACATTACCTATTGTTTGTTGACCACTACATATACATTA
Organism: Osedax frankpressi; assembly: GCA_964035775.1. Taxonomy (NCBI): domain Eukaryota; kingdom Metazoa; phylum Annelida; class Polychaeta; order Sabellida; family Siboglinidae; genus Osedax; species Osedax frankpressi. The sequence continues at coordinate 28,866,918 of OZ038314.1, forward strand.
TCTATTGTTTGTTGACCACTACGTATACATTACCTATTGTTTGTTGACCACTACATATACATTACCTATTGTTTGTTGACCACTACATATACATTACCTATTGTTTATTGACCACTACATATACATTACCTATTGTTTGTTGACCACTACATATACATTACCTATTGCTTGTTGACCACTACGTATACATTACCTATTGTTTGTTGACCACTATGTATACATTACCTATTGTTTGTTGACCACTCCTAAGGATATCGTCGTCTGCAAATGAACTCATCTTCATTCTCTATTCTATCTCTTCACACTAATTTGCACTCGAGATCTACTTCATTACTCAAAGTATATTTCGTAAATGAATCATTGCTTATAGTACACACTATACGTAACATAATGTATTATAACACTATATGTAACATAATGTGTTATAACACTATATGTAACATAATGTATTATAACACTATATGTAACATAATGTGTTATAACACTATATGTAACATAATGTGTTATAACACTATATGTAACATAATGTGTTATAACACTATATGTAACATAATGTGTTATAAGGCAGGAGTTTGAGTTAAACTCTAATTCCATAAGTACTTGAAATCTCTACTACTTTAGAACAAGTATGAGTTCTCTTACTCCCTACTCAATCTCGCAAGTAATACCCGGTACAATGCTACGTTGACCAGACTTCCGACTTCTGTACTGCCTTCACTGTCTGCTCATAAAGTATTCACAACACCTAGTTAGTACTCTACTTCTTGTACTACATAGTATTCTACTTAATTGCTAGTTAATACTCTACTTATCATACTAGCTAAAAATATATTTCTTGTACTCTTTATAATTTGTAATACTCTACATCTTGTATAAGTTATTTTTCTTTTTATTGTACTAGATGGTAGTCTACTATTTGTACTAGTTAATAATCTACTTCTGTAGTCCAAAATATCATATTCAATAATAATTGAATATTATATATACTACATATAGATTAGATTTGAATGTATAGAAATTATTTTTCAGAATTAAATATAAAAGTTGCTGCATCGGATTGGACAACTGAAGAGATAATTATAGATCTCGACTTGAAGAGTGGAAACATTAAAGTCACATTTGCTCTCCCTCTCTCAACAGATTACGGGTTATTTTTGACAATATCTAATTTGGTATACTCAAAAAAAGATATACTTTCTACTTGTTTTAATAGAGACTGTTAAAGTATCTTATAATATATAAGTCCCTATGATGATATACTAATTTAGTTTATTATTATCTTTAAAATCTATTTTATTATCTGCATTAATTATTTTAGATTCAAAGAATATGAAATTCTTTTATTAACAACGACTGGTTCTCACATTGAAAATAAAACAATACATGTAAGTTCTTATAATTAAATATATACAACTTAGAATATGCTATAATCTTATTCACTATTATAAATAACTTGCAGGTATCTAATGAAACTAAATACTTAATAACAAATTTCATATCCAACATTTGCGGAGAATTTTTTATAGTAAAGGTAAATTTATAAATTTTTCCATTTATTCTATCTTTTTACATGGTTACTTTTATTCTAAACTATATATTTATTATAATGGTTATGATAATTGATGATATTATTCCTTAATATTCACATAATATACAAATCTATTAAACCTATCAAGTAAGTTTATTGAGCAATTTAATATCATTCATGACTAAAATATTGATTTAAATTACAAATTTATATCAGTAATTATATAGTAATTTGGTTTAATATATCATATTATTTAATCTATAGGCTCTATATAAAATATATTCTCTAGAATATCTAAATAATATAAATTATAATACATTTATTTTATATTTATTTAACCTTCATAATATATCTTTTAATTTAAGATAAGACCACTGGCCACAATGCAAGATGGCGAGTGTGTCTGCAAAGATCGAAAAAACATATGCAAACCGAGCTGTAGATTCAGTAAATCCAAGATGTTTTATTTTAGATCTGAACTGCATTCTTGCGAGAGCAGAGATTATGAATATCCTGACATGACTACGGAGAAGTTGCATATTCAAAAAATTAAACAATTTATTCCTAAAAGTTATATGCCTTATTGAATAAACCTCAAATAAAATAGGCTTTAATGTTAATTATCACGAAGATCCCGTAATCTAGTGCTATATATAATATCTAGTAAAACATGTAATAATTATCATATTATATATAGCATTATATCTTTTTTTGTATATCAATATACTCTACATGCAGGTAACAACACACTGATCGCAATAATTTCTGTGATAATTTCTCTTGCTTTCTTTTCTCTTATCGTGTTCCTCGTAAAACGCTGGATAGCGAAATTAAACCGTTAGTCCGAATTATGTAAATAAGACTGAATATACCTTAGTAAGTCTTTTTAGATAGTTTTAAATATAAATAAAATAAAATTATAATTATTGGTGAAACAATTTATCATAATGTCCAAATATCTGCATTATATGTTGGGTAACAAATCTGTTACAGTTGGAAATGTATTTGAATATAATATTGAATATGGTATATTCATATATTTTCTTTTAAAATTACTAATACATGTAATATTAATTTTATAAAATATTTTAAAATTATAATATATGTTGTAATTCTATTTATAGAAAATAAGAAAATGCATGCTATTGAAAGTTATCCTTTTCCTGGTGGTAAGGATGAAACATACAAATGTGCAATAGAGTTCAATGAAATGACATCTTGGAAGATTAAAGACATTGTTCATTCGTGATAAACTTAAAAATTAGAATATAACATGAAAACTATTTGATATTATTATTATATATTAATATTTGATATCAATATTAATGAACATAGAATATATGTGTTCAATATGAAATTATACCTGCCGGACCAAAGATATCATTATTACTTCCATCTTTTTTACTTTTTATAATTAATACAATTTTATATAATAAAATTAAGAATATAAAAATATTATTTTTCTTTTTTAATAAGAAATTTATTGATTTCTTATAATCTCAATTAATATAAAATATATATTATTAGGTGATTCTATCTATGATTAATTGTATATGTATTAGATGTTATCTATATGGGTTACAGAAGAGTATTAACAAATAATAAGAAAATATTAATAAATTCTACATCTGACAAAAATATATATTTATTATAAATTTAAATAGAAAATAATATAATACTATATAACTATATTTACCTAAACTTCAATTATATTATAAAAAAATAAAAATTACATAAAATAACATTTAAATTAAAGACTCGTATGCATCATTAGCTTTGGTAGTATCTGCCATTATATTCAAATCTAGATCAATGGCACTTGTTGAATTAGTATTAAGTACATATATGTACTATCTTATTTCAAGAATAAATATTTCGGATGTATTTTAATTTGTTTTTATTATTAATTAATTTATTGGGTTTATAAAATGTACGAAAGAATAACGAGTGTTAAATAAAATTATTAAATTAAATACTACTTTTATTTTTTAGGAAACAAATAACTGATATAAATAAAAGTTATAAATTAATATATTAATAAATATATCATTTGCAATAATTGAATACTAAATCCAAGGGGTTTGACTCGCGCGAAAACGAGAATTCGTAATATTTGCAGTTGATTGACAGCTGAATTTGTATTCACCATTATAGTAATTTTATTTTATGACAACTATTTTAATTTATTACGTAAAAAAGTATGTTAAATTATAATAATTCAACCATTAAAACGGGATTACGATAGTGTAATTAATTGTGATAATTATCAAAATAAAGATACATTTCCGTATCACAGAGTTCCTTAGAAGGAGAACTGAAAGACTCGTATACAAATATTTTTTAATTTCTATTATTAATTATTCTTATTACTTTCATACTATGTAGTATACTTAACATATCTAATAATACATATCACATATATAGTAGATTTAATTTATTATTTAATACAACTAGTTATTTGATTAAAATCATATATAATATATATCCTATATAATTTAAATAAAAATATTGTTAATTTACTGATTTTTATTATTAATAATAATATAAATGTTCGTACTATATTTTTATTACAACACATATAATATTAAACATCATATCTACAAGAATTATAAATTACTATTTAATAAAATTATATAGTTGTAAAAAATGGTCTATCAATACAAGAAATGAAACCCAATTTAAGGTAATAAATGAATCTGGTATTCAATCACTCAGAAAGTTACGAATCTGTAGTAGACAGTTCAATGATACGATATATAATACTTCAAGCCTGTTTATATTACATTAAAATATTAATAATTTATATTCTGTAGATGTATTAAGAGATCTTTTTATATTGGGAACAAAATAGGTGAACTATCACAGAATCGTATTGCGGAGATCAAGAACAGAAAAAACAAATGAAACAAGAATCTCTAGAACTACAATTAGAATAAGAAATCATCAGCGTACTATCAATCAGTTAAGATCGATAAATCGTAAACTACACTCACAATTATTCAGGTTGAAATCAAATTAACATTATCAATATAAAAAAACCTAAATCCCAGTTCTCTTCTGAAAGGAGATCTAAGAGATTTCACAGACAATTAAACATTACTACTCATCCGAACACGTTATTCGAGTATATGAATAGTCTTTCCCCTAATGACACTAGATGGATATTCACTATATTAATAACATAAACAGAGAAAACTTGGCTTTGCTTGGAACTGCAGTTGCTGTTCACTAGGAAGTTACCACATCCTTGAAATGTAAGAACACTAAACATGTCTACACATGCCTCTTTGAAATCTAAAAACTCTTTACAATTTCAAAATAGATCACACAAGATGATACATCTAAAGAAATATACATCTTTCATACCTGTACTATTTGTATATATTCTTAATTAAAACTATTTATTATTTATTAATAGTCTAATATTAATAACATATAAATATGTTAATTATATATATTACATTGTATGTTTAAAGTTATTATTAAACTGTAATTATTACTAGAAAATAGTTATACAGTGTATAGTTTAAACATAATAAGTATAATATATAAATCAATTAATTTAGCATTTTTTGACACATGGATTGTTATATAGATAAATAACTGTACAATGTACATTGAATGTTGTTCAATAAATGTTTAGTTTCTACTAGTTACATCACTACTTACGTCGTAACATTAAATTATATATCATAATAAAATATTGAGAGAAATAGTTAAATTAATTTTCATTATTGATAACTGCCTAAATATTAAAATGATAATAAAAGTTTCAAATATAATTTATTAGAAAACTATTGAAATCTCAATGGCTGAACAATAAAGATTGAGGTCAGAAGGGTCACATAGGGGTCATTGAAGCAAGAGTAGGATATGAAGCCGGATTCTGTGTATTTCAATAAGATTTAAAATAAATAATAGAAGTAAGAATAAAATTTGTAATTCATTCAACTATCAAAAATGTTATAACCTAATTCAGTTTAAAAATCAATTGACTATCTATTGATAAGGGTATATATTATATGCTATAAGAAAATGGATATATATTAACAATACATGTAATAGATTGCAGTGAAATGATTATTATTGCATAACATGGTATATGATGTTTACGATTGTGATTACGTCATTCATAAAAATTAGAAATAGTATTAAAAAGACTTCATTAGCAAAAGTACAAATTGTTATACTTGTAAATTAATTTGAATATAAAATAGATTTTTAAAAAAATAGTAATTAAAAAACTACTTTCATCTATTTTACTATGAATACATACATAATTTATACCAGATTTATAAATAATAATATAATAGTAGATACATGTTAATAAGGTACTATATTATTTATTATAATTCTTCAGAATCAATGGATATTCGCTACCCAGGTATTACATACGCAGGTTATTATCTACAGAACTTCATTTGCCTAAGGAAGTTAATATCGAAACTAACAAATTTCTTGGCCCGTTTTGCTAGCATTTCATACGCAAAGTAATGAATCTGGAGGTCAAATACATTGTTTATTATTATTAATAAATACATATTAATTTATTAAATATATGTACAATTTAATAAAGATATATTACCAACTGATAATTGTTTTGGAGTTGCTACCCCCTGTATCCTCTTCAATTGACCATATTCCTTAGTATCTATATCATGTATCTAGTAATCGTTGTAGAGGTCATAGAGATATATAGCAGAGAATTAAAAATTATCATTATTGCTTAAATATAAAATGATATTTAATTATTGTAAGTAAATTGATATTTAAATTTTGAATAATATCATCATAAATTCTTGTAAAGTTCATAAATTACCTTCGATATCAAAATAATTAAATATATTTACATTATTAATACTATTTGATAGTATAATTTCCTTCAATATTGTAATAATACTCTAATTATTATTACAATACTATATTAACATTTAAAATAAAAAAGTATGAGAATAAATTTTATTTTTAAAATTTGATGTGAATTAATTTTTGTAAAAATTAGTAGATATTTGTTCAAATTACTAAAAATCTCTATATCAATAATCATAACTAACGGCTGCAATATTGAATCGTCCAATCAGATTACTCGACGACATCATGGGACCACTGGACATGTCGACATGGTCATCCATTGCATATAGTGTCACATTATTCTGGTTTGGGGATCGAGATGCGATGGAATCGATCTGATCAAGTTTTATTCTGAAAAGAGATTTCAGATCATTTCCATACTCCGATTTCAACTACTTTTCTAACTCACTACTGAATTCCTTCCCAACCGATTTTCTTGCCCTCCTTATTAATAACTGTAAATCTATCAAAATTAACCTCTTTAACCTCTAATCGCCTTTTATTCACATACTTACTCTACTTCTTAATACATCTTAATCCATCTTAATACTTCATTACTATCATTCTCAATCCATTCCAAATAATCACATATACACACTCATCACTCCTCTTCTCAATACATCCTAAAGTTTCTTCTTACTCTCTTCCTTTTACTAAGTAATCAAATTTACAAACATTGTTGTAACACTCTCCTATTTTATTTTCTCCTCGTAGCTCTCTTCCCTACTGTCTCCCTACCTATACCCGTCTTATCCCTTTCGTATCTATGTAATCCATAATATCACAATAAATGCAATTCTTCGCCCCGTTCTAATCTCAATCCACGCACATCCAGCGACTTACGGATTATCTTCAAATATTTTGTTGGCTACACTCGCATCGACGCTCAGGCTTTGGATTCGAGCACGTTCCGCGGGTAGAAATTGAGTGCGTGCAGCGATGCGTGACAATAGACGTAACTCTTCCTCCGATGCCGACCAATCGAATGCAAACCGAGCGTCGTACAGGAAGCTTCCCGATTCCACTGATAATCGCAAGTATACGGGTTAATACCCTAAACAAATGAATCGATCGCTTTACTCTACCATTTGGCGCGGGGAAACTGCATAGCTGAACGACATGGTGATTTTTAAACGCCCTTTCCATAACATAACCGAGAATAAAAGAACATGATCTCCAGAAAGTCTGCAAATAAAATTAAGAATTAAAAGTAATGTTTATTAACTAAAGTATAATTACATTCATTATTGATTCATTATTAACTATCAACTATCATTATTAACTAATACAATATGTTATATAAAATATTATATAAAATAATTAACATTTAAATGAATTCTGTATTATTTCAATATTAATTAAATATACTTTCTATAGTAAGCAATATATAAAGAAAAATTAAAAATGATTGTTTATTTAGTTATAATCACTATAACATATACTATTGTAATTTGTGTATTAAACATATAAAACATATGTTATGATATCATGTTTAATTATTTCTTTTTGCTTTGATTCTTTGCCAATTTTCATAGTTAATATTAATTGAATACATTGCAATAAGATACACGAATAAACTACGAACTAGGCTGAAGATTAATTGTATGGAAAATATTAATATTAATAATATTGACCATTAAAGACTGAAAAACCTGATTAGCTACTGATGGGTTATCATCCTTGAAATGAACAAATTGAATTTCACAATCCTCCACCAGGGGGCGATGCATGTCCCAAGGCACGCCATTGACAAGAGCTACTACTGACCTCTTCACCAATGATTCATTCAAATCTGATTGGTTATTGAAAAAAATATTATCAATGGTTAACGATGAACTTTGAACTTTACTTTATAGGTGTTATTTCTGTTGCAGTGTATTATGTTTTAAGAATAAAGAATTTTGATCAATTAGTATACAAAGAATTGAATTCAAAATATAATGTCTGGACAGAAAAAATTCAGAAAGGATATAATAAAATAAAATAATAATTATTATATATTTTACATTTTAATAAATAACATTCAATCAAATAGATAAACTATAGTATAATTCAATCAAATAGATATATATTAACTAATACAACTTCTTACTAAAGCAAGTTATTAACTAAGACAATATATTAACTAATAGAGATATTAACTAATAGAAATCTTAACTAATAGAGATATTAACTAATAGAGATATTAACTAATAGAGATCTTAACTAATAGAGATCTTAACTAATAGAAATCTTAACTAATAGAGATCTTAACTAATAGAGATCTTAACTAATAGAGATATTAACTAATAGAGATATTAACTAATAGAGATCTTAACTAATAGAGATCTTAACTAACAGAGATCTTAACTAATAGAGATCCTTACTAATAGAGATCTTAACTAATAGAGATCTTAACTAATAGAGATCTTAACTAATAGAGATCTTAACTAATAGAGATCTTAACTAATAGAGATATTAACTAATAGAGATCTTAACTAATAGAGATCTTAACTAATAGAGATCTTAACGAATATAGATCTTAACTAATAGAGATCTTAACTAATAGATATCTTAACTAATAGAGATCTTAACTAATACAGATCTTAACTAATAGAGATCTTAACTAACAGAGATCTTAACTAACATAGATCTTAACTAATAGAGATCTTAACTAATAGAGATCTTAACTAATAGAGATCTTAACTAATATAGATCTTAACTAATAGAGATCTTAACTAATAGAGATCTTAACTAATATAGATCTTAACTAATAGAGATCTTAACTAATAGAGATCTTAACTAATAGAGATCTTAACTAATAGAGATCTTAACTAATATATATCTTAACTAATAGAGATCTTAACTAATAGAGATCTTAACTAATAGAGATCTTAACTAATATAGATATTAACTAATAGAGATCTTAACTAATAGAGAGCTTAACTAATAGAGATTTTAACTAATACAGATCTTAACTAATAGAGATCTTAACTAATAGAGATCTTAACTAATTACTTATGTAGACACTAACGCATAGCAACATTGTGAGGGGTCGAGATATCTTTGTTCATGAGAAGTGAACATTTCTCAGGTACTCCCGTATGTTTTACCTTAGCGAACAAGGTTGGTTAATAGATTACATAAAGTATAAATAAGGAAGTATATCATAGATAGTAATTCTATATTTTGAAATGTTATTAATGATTAGTGATTTAATCAAATGCTTATTAATATCACATGATATTTTACAACGTTTATGAATATTATATAATATTATTTCTATAAACAAACAATCATGTATTACATATTTTAATAGAAATTCATATTTTATTAATAATAATGATAAGTAGTAGAAGAGAACAAACATTATAATTATAATTATTTTTATAATTAATTAATATTAAAATCTCTAATAACATATTACAAAGGTTCTGAAATTATCAGAAATACTGACTTTGATTTTATTGACCCTGGAGATCAGAAATACTGACTTTGATTTTATTGACCCTGGAGATCAGAAATACTGACTTTGATTTTATTGACCCTGGAGATCAGAAATACTGACTTTGATTTTATTGACCCTGGAAATCAGAAATACTGACTTTGATTTTATTGACCCTGGAGATAAGAAATACTGACTTTGATTTTATTGACCCTGGAGATAAGAGATTGTTGTCTTCTCAGTTCTTCATTGAACAAAGAAATACGTTTCGTTGAGATGTCTTCCTTACTCAGCCTCGCAGATATTGTACTGTAATCTGCAATTGAGAATATCATTAGAATTGGCAGGCAACCTATAATCTGAATAAGTTATTGGTTAAGTTAGGTAATACTTGAACTGGCTATTAATCATTAGTAGTGGATGAGGAGACGATGGGGATCTAATTACTTTTGCCGATAGTGATACATTTCGTAAATAAAAGTCTTTTATTAAGTACTAAATAACCGCTAATTTAATTCATTCCATTTACTCAATAATTATTTATAATAAGTAGTTTAATAATTTGATAAAATTAACAATTAATATATGAATTTACTTATTTATTGACTTAAGTTATGGTTTAACTACTAGGTGTTATGTTATTATATGTTACTATATGATCGAAATAACTTATCCTTTAAAACTCTATGCCAACAGTTAACCTACCAGTTAATATAAATATAGTAAAATACTATTTATACTGGATATACTTTCAGAAATCTTATTATTATATATATTTATTCTCACATACAACAATAGTAACAAACATAACAAAAATATTCCTGGTTATTGACCATTTTATAATGCATATCCAATATAGAATAGTAAATCCTCATTAGTAATAAATGCATTTGTAGTTAGAATGTCTTCTATTCAATACATGTAAATTACTATGTTATTTAAATATGTCAATCAGAGTAAACCAGAATATTATGTGTATTACATTCTATACATAAATTAACAATATAAAATACAGTTATATTTATATTAAAAACATTGCTACTATCTAATATATGTTAAATGGCACAATGTAATCAGTGTTCAGTGTTATTTGTAAACACAAAACACAGATGTATTATGAATTAACTTACAAACTATAAAGACAGATTATTAGATTATTTTACAGTTTAGATGTGTAATCAAAGATTAATAAAAGGGAATATTATTTAGTGTTATTTATAAATAAATAGTTATATTTATATCACTACCTTTATTAAATCTAAGATAGATATAATATTAGATATATTATAATATAAACATATTATTAATAATATTAGAATTGTATACAAATAAAGTAACAATTTTAAGAAACATTAGAAATTAACTAATATTAGCTCTTTACCTTTGAAAGAATTTAAATACACAAATAAGGATATAATTTAGTAAAAATATGCACAGAAAATACAAGCTAAACTATTTTAAGATTGATTTTGTTTTATCGGATGCAAACTCAATCAGGTGGATTTATATTATTTAAATTGAAAAAGTACAGGAAGTGGGTGGGGCCTGGGCGTGGCTTATCTGATATAGGCTACATAATTAAGTAAATAATGCATTAACAAAAATAGAGTACACCATTATAATACATATATAATGTACGTATAATGCTATAACGTGATGTAATATAATCATGAATATAATGTGTTAATAATATTAGTATATTACATCATACATTACATCATATCTAGCATGCTACGCAGTACAGTCTACATATGGATACAATTATCATACAGGTCTACCCCATATATAAATGCATTGTTTACTTAATTACATAATCTCCTGTTTATAAGTTTTCAACAATGATTATAAGAAGATAAGCCTCGCCCAATCCTTACCTCTCCCAGTTAATCTCTTTTTGAATAAATAATTTCGCCGGATCTATTTGGTAATCTTTCGATTATAAAGATTTTGGTATTTATTTGGGTAGCTGCTAAAGAGGTATAACAATAAATGTAACGGATAAGACAGAAGGGTTTAGGGTGGTAGGGGTGGTAGGGGTAGTAGGGGTGGTAGGGGTAGTAGGGGTAGTAGGGGTAGTAGGGGTGGTAGGTGTGGTAGGAGTGGTAGGTGTGGTAGGGGTGGTAAGTGTGGTAGGATGGTAGGAGTGGTAGGGGGAGTAGGGGTAGTAGGGGTAGTAGGGGTGGTAGGTGTGGTAGGAGTGGTAGGTGTGGTAGGGGTGGTAAGTGTGGTAGGATGGTAGGAGTGGTAGGGGGTAGGGGTGGTAGAGGTGGTAGGGGTGGTAGGTGTGGTAGGAGTGGTAGGTGTGGTAGGGGTGGTAAGTGTGGTAGGATGGTAGGAGTGGTAGGGGGTAGGGGTGGTAGGGGTGGTAGGGGTGGTAAGTGTGGTAGGGGTGGTAAGTGTGGTAGTGTGGTAAGAGTGGTAGGGGTGGTAGGGGTGGTAATGATGGTAGGGGTGGTAGGTGTTGGGCGGATGGTTAGTAGTTTATCAAACAATGGGAGAAGTATCGATTGTCAGGCCTTCAAAAGTGTGTTGATTGTCAGTCAGTGGGATCTATATTTCAGTCAGGCTTTTATAATCGAGAGATTTGGGCTATCTTAAGTAATTTTAAGTAATCAATGCATCACCTTAATACTATTAAAATGTATTAAATATTGTATAAATAATTAAATATTGCTATGTGCTAACTCATATAAACATTTATTTACCGGTGTATACACATTATATTAAAGTTGGCTTATATTGTATAATGAAAAGATAGTGTATGAAGTAAACCAAATGTGAAACTCCTAATCTGATTCTCTTCTATTTGAAAAACTTTTTTTTTATATTTCAATTTAAAATTATTTTGTATGGTGAAAATTTTTTTAACAAAATTCATTATTCACTCATAATGTAATCTGTATATTTATAATATTACTACTATCCAACAAACGATTATCGATCGTATGTTCAATCATAACATCAAAGTATATATATATATATATATATTCAGTATAAAATACTATTCATCAAGTATTGTGTACTAGAAATTTTTTAATTCACAATTTTATATTGCATATTCGAATTAAAATGAAAAATGAATTATTTTATTAAATAAAAGCGACAGCTTGCTTACAATACTCGTGAATATTTGTATGTTACCTAAACTATTAAATCACTTTAATTGTTGCTTAAAAGTAAAAATACATTAATGAATATATAATTTAATATTATCGGTCTGTTTGCTAAGTGCATACATGTTAATTACAGTTAAAAGATACATGTATGACATAATAATACGTTAACGCTTATAACCTACATATAATATATATTATAAATTATATTGTAATGTGTATAACATGTTGTATAATTTGATTATTATGCAGTAACTACATTACAGTATAATTCACATGCAGTAGTATTATATTCAACTTTACTATTATTTTATTTCACTTAGAGTTTTTTTGATGAATTAAAATATGGTAAGTATTATATTGAAAAGTGAATATCATAATTGTAATAATAGAAAATAAACGACGTTTAATATTATATTTTTTATATTTATAGAATTGGAGATATTAACGTTTAGATATCAAATTAAATACATTTCTAGATTTGAGTGACATTGTTTAAATTCAAAATTTTGTTATTCATTCAAAGACTTTATAGCATTCATTGATAATCATTGATAACACGTAACCATGCGTTTCTAATGTAAACTATCAACAAATAAGTTGAACATTTATTAAAGTCAGATATAGAATATACATTTAATATAGGGATAATTCAACTACATAATGGTTAGTTAGAGTAATAAAATTATAATATAATATGTATATTATTTCTTTATTTGATAACCGATAACGGTATTTTTATAGTAATGTATACTATTGTAATATTATATGTAATATAATATTATAATGATATTATTATTAACCCTTTTTGCGTCAATAATTTGTTCTGTACATGGTTATAGCAATCACTAGATTTTTCTTATATTTCAATATTTTACTATAGTCAATAAAATAGCTTATAACTTGGTTAATATTAAGAATATAATTTTATCTATTGTATTCAACATAACAAAATTATACATATTATAGTATATTTTATAATTAAAAACAATAAAGTATGAATAGATCGAGTATGTAAAAAATATATATATATTTTAACTAATTAAATTTACATTATATTATTTTACTATTATTTATATTTAATTAAAGTATATACATGTCGTATATAAGTAATAGATAATATAATAATCTTCACAATGGTTTTTAAAATTAATTAAAATAATGAATATATCAAAAGTTATAATATATAATAATACGCCGTACGTTCAATGTACGATAATTTCTGTAAAAATTGTAATTACAAGATTTATTCTCGTACAGATTTTATGATTTCTAATAACTCGAGACCTATAAATATTACTTAAATAAAACTGATACCCATATTAAAAATAACTAACTACTATATAATAAATTATTATTTATTCAATAAAATTAAAAACTAATTTAGTGCCTCCAGATAAATAATTAAACAAAAAAAAATTTATACAATTTGTTTATTGCTATTTTACCAAATTAAATATACAATTTGAGAATATTAATGTCAATAGAAAGTTTTAAATAATAAAGTTATCTAACATGTGGTTTATAAATTATTAATTTTAATTAAATTTGACAAAAGTTATAATGATTTTTAAATATATACATTTTTAAACAATTTCCAGAAATAAAAATAATATGTCATATTTTATTTTTTCATAAAACATATATATATTTATACTGTCAGGGACTTCATATAAAATAGTATAAACAATATATAATATTGAAAATACAATATATATATTGTATAAATATAAAAATATTCACAAAATAAATAATATATATACAAGAACATCTTCAATAGCTTGGTAAACTAAAAAAAATAGTTTGGTTCATTAAAAATTTCACAATATATATATACAATAACCTCTTCAATAGCGCAGTGGCTAATATAAACATAATGTATATATAAGAATATATGTACAAATATAATACAACAAATATATATAAAGTAGGATAATAAAATAATAAAATTTACACATTATTATGATATACGAAAAAACAATCACGTTTTGCAAATGTACAGAAACCTCGATGACATGTAGGAGTTGTAGCGCCTTTCATTATTTGACCAATAATGACTTAATTGGCATACTGGGTTGATGCTCATGAAGATAATGGTATCAATATATGCATAGATGTCATTTTCATCCAGCATCAAATTCATCCCTAGAAGAACATTTTAAAAAATTATTAATTTATTTTAAATTTACTTATTACATTATCAAACCATTGCTACTTGCATATGCCACAGAAGACGAGACCAGAAGTGCAATCCCCAAGAATTGCATAAAATATCCCAAGGCCGACTCTTCAGGGTGGAAATTTTCCGAAGGTCACACTCTACTTGAGAAATCAACATCAGCTGAAGAAAGCATATTAGTAGTCCATCCTTCTGGTGGAAATGCCTCCTCAGCAGACCTGGTAGTAGAGTGTACCTCTCGAGCTCGCCTACTTGAATGACCTCTACTTGTACTGATACCAACAGAAGTAGCAGGAACCAGTGGCTCGTCATCGGATAAGTCGATGCCATTCAAAAAAATATTTTTTTAAAACGTGAGAACTAATAAGAGAATTAAAATATTGTTACAATATAAATGTTTATAATAAGGTACCTTATAGTTGAGGACCCGCTCTTGAATTGGGTCAAAATCAGGACTCTGGTCTTCTTCTACATAATAGTAATATGAAATAAGTAAACATAATAGGAGAGTGACAAAAATTCAAATATTTCTAAATTATAATAAATGGTGTATATTATATAGGATATATTACTATATTTTACTTATAAATATATATTAATAGTTTTGTATATATAATAAAGTTTATATAATACATAATAACATGATTTACAATACCGTCTAATGAATCATCAGTAGAATAATCATCATATTCATGTAAATCAGAAATTTTCTCCAATTTAAAAATCGAAAAAACAACGATTTCTTTGTAAACATCTTATATAGTTATATACGTAATATTTTCTTATGTATTAATGCGTTAGAAACCATTAATTTACTCTTTTAATTTATAACATAAGATTTATAATGGTATATGCAATTATTGTTTTTATATCAGATCTATAAATATATTTATAAAATGAATATATTTAATTTAAAATAGAAATATCTTTAAAATATAATTTCAAGTAATTAGTTATTAAGTATTTGCGCGACGATTCGTGACGTTGATTATTTCGTAAGCGCGACGATCATTAACATCGGCGCAAAAAGGGTTAATTGACGATTTAAAAGTAATATTTAATAATAACTCTTATAACATATAAATAATTTTATATATAATATTTAAAATATATAATATATAATATTTACATATAAAATATTTAATTTAGAGCTTGATTTAACACTAAGAATTAATAAATTTGTAATATGAAATATTACGTATACAATTATAGTTATTATTCTAAACATACCTTTAATTAAAATTATAATTTTAATTAGGAATAACAATAATGCCACTACTATCATTACTATAATAATATTATTTAGATATATTTAAATTTATTATAAATGTATACTATGTATTCAGCCAGGAAGCTCTATCAGTTATGGGGGAAGCCAGGCTAGTAGTGGGTCAAGAAAAGCTAAGAATAGGCAATACCATACAGTAGCTCGAACTTCCCAGATAGACGAATCACTTTTCGGAAACAATAACAATAAAGTTAATAGTGTAGTATAATAATACAAAACGTGATTTAATTAATAAATTAAGATAATAATACCAAATTGAATTACATTAATCATTTAATTTATTAAATTAAGAATAACTTAATATAACTTACTGTGTGATTTAAATCATAATTACTATTCACAATGTTACTAATAATTAATATTAATTATGAATTTATAAAAATATATCTAATTATAAAGTTCAATCACATACTCTTAATATTATATATCACAATGTGTACTTCCAAATATAACTATTCTAGAATCATTTAATATTGTCATCGTTAATTTTGTATTATTTTATCAACAATAATATTTTTTTAAATATATATATTAATATAAATAATTTACAGTACAATTATTTATGGAATATAATTATAAGTGTTTTATGTTATTCTCTTCGATTTTAAATAACTAAAAACAATCAGAATGCCAACAACGAAGGAGGTATTGAAAAACAGGCTGCACTTAGGAATAGAAAAAAGTCCGCTGAAAAGAAAAAAGAAATCGTACAGTTGGTGACCAAGGATTTGATTCGCAATCTTGTGTTAGTACTCTTAAATATCTAAATTCTACTACTATAACAATCATCATGTAATAGTTTATTAACAGTATTATTTATATAATTTACGTACATTATTATGATTTTTTAATATTTTATCATACTAATGAAGAAAAAATCATCCAAAAGTCCTAGTTATTGAAAATTCAGAGTTTGTAAAATGTTCAGTCTATTATTATTACCTTTTTGTTAATTTTACAATGTTGATTAACTGTTAATGTGTATTATAATCTGGTTTTAGCGATAGCTAAAGCTTCTTTTATCCCGCAATAGTATTATTATATTGAACATTGTAATTAGTAATAATTCAATGACTACTAATCCTATAATTAAAAACGGGTATTTTCGATGTATCGTATACATGTAAATGTTCATTTGTCATCACTTTCTTCCCTCTTACGCTCGATATCTCCTCTAACGTACATACGTTTACACATATGCATAATATATCTCATACGCACATCTACATAAATATACACTCGGTCAAGCACGCACTCCGACCCTCCTAGTATTGGATCCGAAGACCCCTCCGGAGATTCAGTGATTCTGAGGCGTCATGAATTCGAACGAATAAGGTCAGCTGCTCGCGTGATTACAGAACAGGAACGACAGGAGATCGCCGAGTACGAATCCGAGAGGAAACAATCCGCTGTGGTTAGCGAAGCTTTGCGTCTAGACGGCGACGACCGAGAGCACTCTTGCATTGTTTTTCTCTCGCTGGAGATATATATAATTGTTATTCAATTGAAAATTAAAATCAAATCGATTATTTATGCATTAAAAATAAATGCACATATCATCTCCATTATCCGATATCTCTTTATTTATATAATTAGATATCTTTATATCTCTTCTAAACTTCATATTATCCTTATCTAAACTTGGCAACACGTTATTATACTCTTAAAGTTATGAAATTGTTGTTAGAAACAGAGTATACACCAGTAAGTTGTGTCGAGGGTTGTATTGTATTATCTGATAAGATTCTTTCTCGCCTAGAGGGAAGATAACTGATATTAAAGTATGAGTAAGTATCTGTGTCTACTATTATTTATATATATATCTATACTTAGGAGTAACTATTTTTGACTACTTTTCCATTACTAAAATACTAATACTCCATACAGTACTAATATTAGTAAATAATTATAAATGACCATAACATACTGTAATATATTGATTTAATTATATTAACTATTTAGTTAAACTAATTATTAACTAATTAATTTTTAAAAGTTGAAGGTTAACCTTCAACTTTTTTTTTTATACAAAATTTACTTTAAAAATATTAATATTCAAAATAAAATTCCTTATCTTGATGGTAACTTTACAACAGAAACAAATTCTTGCTATAAATTTTAAAATCAATAAGTTTGTATGAATATTTTTATTTATGATAAGATATACATTATTATTTATTAAACTATGAGTAATTATAACCTAATAGTACAAAATATTACCAAAAGTATTACTTAGAAATAATATTAATGTATTATTTGAAAAAAAGAAAATTTCATTCTGATTTTGCAATTATATTATTTAACTCAACTTTATTTTTCCATGGATTATTTTAATATCTGAACTATAAATTTATTTTAAAATCGTCTAATATTTTATATTATTTTAATACTTTAACCCTTTAACTATATATACTCATAATTTATTTATTTCAGTCAATGTTAGTTAATATTATGTTGTTAATATTTTACAGTAAAATATTAAAATATTAAATATATATTATTTATAGTTAATTATTCACAAAAAAATTGTTTTTTTTGAATATAAAGTATAACTTTCCCATTTCTAATAATGCTCCGATTAAATACCAGGAGGCTAAGCACAAAACTTATTAAACACAAAAAGTGTAACACTAAACTCCACCAACAGGAGGCTGCTAATGCTCGCAAAGTCTACATGAAGGACCGCGACAACGAACGGGTTCAAAACGAACCTCTCAACGACATCGAGGAGGATGAACTCGCGAAAGCTAAACACATGCGCGAGAGAGCCGATAACTTACTACAAGAGCAAGAGGATGATATCAAACACCTAAACGAGGTTTGCGGCAATATTAAAATTTAATGTCAATTTTTAACAAAAAGATATTTTTAGAGTTTTATTGAAGGTTTGTTGGGGTTTAATTCTTTTGCACCCATATACTAGTTGTGTTATATTATTAGTTGTGTTATGCTCATTAAGGCATACTACTCTAAATTCCATTACAATCATTACTACCTCTAACTTTTTTAAAAATACCTCCGCTACATCACTTCCACTTACACCACTTATATCGTCTCTGACATTACAGCTTTGTCTCCTATTCCAATATATTACTTATACTGGAATTACATCAAAAATACCACTGCCTCCCCCGCCATCATTAATCCTAAAACATCTCTTATTATCTCTTCCATAACTAATTTCAATACAACTTCCATCATCAATACTTTCACCTTTAGTAGTACCACAATTCTATAACCTCTCCCTTTTACTCAGTTGATCCTGAATGCCAAGTGTCAGGCAATCAGAGATGCCCAATTAGTCGAGAAGACGGTGATCCGCGGAGAACTCTCCGACGAGGAGAAGAGGCTGGATGACATGATGGAGGTGAATCGTTTGAATGGAATCAAGATGGAGGAGGAGATTACGAAGAAGCTGAGACAAGAGAGACTTATAGGAGCCAAGAAAATCATGGATCAGATCAGTGAAAATGAACAGGTATGATATTCATTAACATAAAAATAAAAATTTCTTTATTAAAATTGAGATATATATTATAAAGTTTTAATAATGTAAAATGATATAATTCACCTAATAGAAAATATAAATATTAATTTTAACAAAAATAATACTACATCATATACTTATTTATTACTAAATTAACATCTGATTACCCTATACACATATAGGAAAGATTGATAGATTTGGAGAAGAAGGACCAAGAAAATCATCTGATGCAACGATACCTCGATAAACTCTGCTCCGAAGACTTAGAAAAATTGGCCGATAAGAGGAGTGAACAAAAGAGGTTAGTGTTGATTTCAATTTATACAAATTATGATCTCTTCTCTAAAAAACATTCTGATCCTCATTGTAATTTACGACAGATTGAGAGAGGAGTTAAATGACTGCAACTCTGATCTTTTGGTACGCAAAGAACTTGCCAAAGAACAGGAAAAAATGCTCGACCAAAGAGTATTGGAATATCAAGCAGAAAAAGCTGTAAGTGAATTATTTGCACTAAACTATCTGTCATAAGTCATTCAGTGAAATAGATAACCTTAAGGTGAAGCTATATATTATTGACTCGCTTTCTACGTAAATATCATGTAGAGTTTGTTGCTTTGCTCGAACATAAACTGACATTTAATAATGCGAGTAAATGCAGTAAATTGTCCTCAGGAACGCGAGATGGCATACGAAAAGGAACACGAGAGGATTCGAGTTGAAAAGGAGAAGGAGGTTGCACGTCTGCGAGCTCTGCAGGAAAGAGCCTCAGACGAACAAGCGGAGAGAGATTCATTGAGAGCAAAAAGAGCTCAGGAGCAAAACGAGAGGCAGTGGAGACGTAAGGTTTGTATTGGCGGTGAGGAGTAGTTATTTTCATAAAGTTGTTAGACAGTCTATTATAAGATAAGGTTTGAATGTGATGCAGAATTGTGAATAGCTGATGGATTAAAGAGATTTCAGATATAGATTGTAGATCAAATGAATGATTAGAGTTTGAAGCTAAATTTTGTATATTTACTGAAGTTGACAGAAATTGGGTAGAAAGAATTTAGATCGGATCATTGCAAGTTATCTACGCATTAGTTTCTAAATGAAATTATGGCCTAGAGGTTAATTTTTAAATAGTGATTGTTTAGAATAGATGTGTAAACTTTGTAAGCATGTGCATGAGGACCTTACTCAGCACCTTGATCACCTCGCCTAACCAAATATACTTGCAGGAAGCCGAAGAAGAAGTTAAAAAGGCCGAGACCACAAAGATGTTGCAGCAAGCCCGTTCCAAACAACAATACCAAAAGGAACATTTCCTTTCAGTTCAAGCTCAAAGAGAAAGAGCCGACTTTGAAAGGGTTTTAAGGTTCAGTTTCATTCGTCTAACATTAGATTATTTATGATTTGATATTGCACATTTAACTTATATTTCAAAATTAAGATATCGATGCATAATCATGTAAAGATATCAGTCTACACCGCATTTGACAGGGCTCAGAAAGAACTCGTGCTTAAGGAGCAAGAAGAAGAAGGCGTACGAAAGCATAAGAATAAAGATTACGCAGATAATATCCGCAACCAGATCCGTCAAAAAGAACAGGTTCATAGGCTTGCAAATCATTAAATTAATATAAAATATGAACATTAGTTGAAGCATTAGTGATAACATTAGTGTTCACCCTATAAAAGTTCATTAATACAGCCCTTCTTTAAAAACATTAGGTTAGGATAGCGGATCGTAACTCATTCTTCCAAGAGGGAATTCGAATGGAAGATGAGGCCAGGAAGAGGAGAAGTAAACTCGATGATTTGAAAAAGAAAAAGCTGAATGATTTAAGGTAATTCACATTTATAATTACTGTAGATTCATATAAATAATATAAATGGTTAAAAACCAATTAAATAATTCAAATTCACTGTTTAATATTTATTCATCAAACTTCATTAGAAATGTCGGAATCAATGAAAAGTATTTGTCGCAAGTTGAAAGGAAAATTAACACGAGTAACAAACTTTCTGTATAGACGTGTACAAATATTTCATAATTATATGTGTACATATAGAGTTATGAATACTATTTTGTGATAAATAATTATTGTTTTTCTTTCATGAAACCACCATAATATCTTATATATATATATATTATTTATCTATATTATTATTTAATAATTCATTAATAATTTAATGATAAATAAAAAGTTGAAATATAAGATGTTTTTAATGAAATAAAATATTAATATAATATAATATTTAGAAAACTCGATATTTAAAGAACAAGAAATCTCTTTATCCACATAAAACCAGTGATTCCAGATAAAGAAAACCTGAAATAAATGTTGTATTAAATCTTTAAAAATTAATATAACCATAATAATGAAATAGAGGATAATATTATTATGCAAAAATACAAACCATGTGATGATGTAGCTGAAATGCTCATTTCGCATGCTGACCAATGTTTGACCGCCGACTGGACCACCATCTATTGTACTCTCTGTAAATATATGCAAACGCAAAGTTATTGGAAATGTAAGGTATTTTTATGAACATGCAAGTTTAATAAATATTTAATCATTAAATTAATATTGTATAGTGAGAAGTTGAAATAGGAAGAGGAGAGATGTCAGATATTAGCATTAGCAATTAGATAGACTATATGAAATAAAATCAATGAGATAATAAATATAGAGGCGTAAAAACATGAATGGATGAAACAAAAAGAAGGTAGAACTAACTCCAGTCAGCATCCACCATAAACTCCTCGGTGTCGAGTACTTCTGACATTTCTTCGGTATCCCGATAGAACCATTGATTCTTACTCGCATTGTTGGGAGGACTGAACTGTGCCCTCTAATGCAAACAAATAGTGCCAAGTAGCTAAATATTAGTAGGAAGAGTTGAAATTCAGCGAAGATGAACTAGAGCAATAGAATTTCTAAAAATCAATGGAATATAAATCAATTGGATGGACTAAAGGAGCTAATGGGTTCAATATTGACAGAATTAACTAAAAAGTAGTTGAAACGAAATAAAGTCTAAAAAGAAAAATCTCAGTTAAAATAAATAGAAATTAAATAGAAATAATAAGACTTATATATCAGTAGGAATGCATTCAATGATAGTGGATATATATTAAAATTAGTGGAATCATAAAAAGATAAGTGGGATGGGCTCATTTATGATGAGCTAAATAACAAAGGTTTGGATTTTAAAATGTCAAAAAAAAGCCAAACATAAATATTCTCATTGATATCACTAATATTACCTTCTCGCATTTTCTTACAATTGCTGTTATTTGGACACGTCCTTGCACTTGTCCTTTTTGTCTTGTGGCGGGGTTTATGTGATCACGAGGCACCCATCCCCTGTTCACCATGATCCTACGACTGTTGGTTAGAATTTGAAGATTTAACTAGTCAATAGAAAACAAAGAAGTTAAAATTATTTTCAAGTTGCATTCAATGATTAAATAATGGTATATACCAAACTATAGAGTTTATATATATCAACAATTTAAGAGTATAAATATATTTAGAAAATTATAAAAAATTATTTAAATAGTAAATTCAGTTTAAGATTTTGAAAATTAAACTAAAATTTGTATTCTTTTACATATTAGACAAGAATAACAATATATCTGTTATACAAAGAAACAATCCTTAATATAGGTAAATTAAAAGTGATTATAGTATTATAAGCTACCTTATAATACCATTTGTTGACACTTATGTAATTCCAAAGTTAACTCGAAAGAAAATAAATAAAATCTAAATCTTAAAGAAAATAAAAAACTAAGGAAATTTTGTAGATAATAAAAAAATGTTTAAAGAAACATTAAAGAAAATAAATTAATACTAAAAAAATAGAAAAACTCGTAGTTTCCCTCAAAGAAAATAAATATACTCTGAACTTACTCTGATTAATAGAAATCTAATTAGAAAAAATTGCAATTCCTTATTAAATATTATATTTTGGTCTGTGAAGTAAATAGAAAAATTTTCTTTACCTTAAGTATTGAGATTGATCTCATAATTATGTGTACATCAAGTTAGCAAATGAGAAACACGGAAACTTATCATAATTGACCTATTGACCTATCTGATTGACAAAAAAATATCACGTGATATAACCATGAAATAATTCTATATTGGAAAATTTGGAATAGTCGCATTAAATATGAGAAGGTATCGATACAAGCATCACTTTTTGAGTAGACTAAAACTTTGAAACACTGCATAATATGTAAATCTTAAAGAAAATAAATAAATTATAATATTACTCTATTAATTATGCAAATGAACCCTAGTGCAAGGGTTACCAGTTTTATATTCATGATTAGTTTTCACTATGAACATTCAGTTTTATCCATGTGAAAATAAATTAAAAAACCAAATCATTTTAGAGTAGTTTATGCGTAGGAATAGCTAATATACATAATTGTAGTTACAGAGCAAAGCGTTGGTATCGAACGGAGTTAAAAGTCACACAAACCCATCGTCCAATGTAAACGCAGTGATAACCAGAGCGCCAGTCGTAGATTTACTCCCAATTCCCTGGTTCTTATCGGGAGTGGGATCGAGGAAAGGTCGCGGTTGCATGTAGATTTCACGAGAGTGGTCAAACGTTCCGGCCACTTCGACTCGCTTGTACTGATCGTCCGACGACAAAAGAGAGAAACTGTATATATACGATTGTGAGGTATTAATAGGGATTGAGTGGAGTTTAAATAGGTTTGTAGTATAAGGGATGATTTTATTTAATTCTGAAATATCAAAATAAATACAGCCTGCTTAAGGTTTACTAAGGGCCGGCTTAACCTAAATATTTTTATAATAAAATGTTAAAATTAACTGAATTATCTTCAAAATGATGTATACCTTGTTTTATAAAAGTAACTATAAGTCCATCAAATATGTATTTTAAATATATGCCTGTCAAAAAATAATGTTTATTATTTTAGTAATTTGTAAAATATTTTCATATGAGTTTATATTAGTATGTTTTCGTTTACTAAAATATTTTCAATTTACAAAATATTAAAAACATTGCACAGATAACTTTGTTTGTATTCCATAGGTGGCACTAATGTGTATAACCAATGAAACGAAAGCATTTTATTCGAATGTAAATGCTTTTTTTGTATTGAAATTTTCACATGTCAATTTTATTTTTTATTTACACTCAAATTCTCATCATTATGTCTCCATCTAACAAACGTAGCAAAATGTATAAATATGTAATTTAATAATAGTTTTTCTTGGATGTAAAAAAATTGATTTCAATTATATAAAATTTTGTATGACATTCATATTTTACAATAAGTATGTTATTATATATTAGTTATAGCTAATTGTAGTATATGAAAAACACCCTAAATAAGTCAATAATTTATTAGTAATAGAGTCATATAATATTCATAAAATAATTATTATTCTAAAAATTTGATAATTTTGAGAAAGTTGTATTTATTTATATTTTTATATTATTTAGAACTAATAAAATATATTTACTAAACACTAAATAAATATATAATTATTATTAGTTTATCAAGCATATTATTATAAGTAATTTATTTTCTAGATATCAGACAAAGATATCAACACTGAAGCACTAGTGAAAGAAAATTAAATATGTTTGAAATAACATCAAGTGATGACGATGGCATTCTCTATCAGGAAGGAAGAAACCGGCTCATAGGAGCAGTATTTTTACAAAGGTTGTTTGCTGTGCTGGTTTACTTCAAATGTAAGCAAGAAGGTACATTAAGTATAAACACTTTGACAACCTATGGGACCAGTTAGAAAGTTCTCATCAATTGTACATATTGCGGTGAACTTCTCACTACGTGGACACAGAGACAACTCAGTGACTATAACCACTCTCCATTCTTATATAATGTACATTGTACAGTCAGTGAAAGCGGCTCATAATAATGGTCTCAACTGCAAGCGATTGCAATCTTTGCTGAGCAATTTAGGATTGACGGCATTGAGTCATGTATCTTTTCGAAAGATCACTAAATTTCTTGCGACAGATGCACTTGATGTAATAATTATTATAATATAATAATTGAATTTAAATTTTATCACATAATTTTTATACAGATAGCTAACTCTATATGCCGGAAGGCTGTTAGAGTTGTATTAGCAAGTAAGGTGTACTACCCTGTCTCATGCAATCCTATAAAAGATATTATGGTCTCGTTCGATGGTACATGGATGAAAAGAGTATACAAGTCCAAGTATGGCATAGCTTTTGTAATAGAGTATTACACAGGACTTGTAATCGACTTTGAGATATTTAGCCAGTACCGTCATGTTAGTTATAATACAATTATAATAATAATAATGTTGTGAATATATAATAAATATATATTTTTATAAATTGCAGAAATGTGTTGCCCACAAGAATGCTGATAATGTCTGGAAGTAGAAACACAAAGCTGAATGTTGTAAAAACTATAGCGGATATTCTGGTGGCATGGAGGTAAATACTTATATAAATATAATATGTTTGATCATTTATAATCATTTCAAGGTTCACGCTGCAGAATTAATTTGGACTCGCTCTATTGAGAAGTATGTTCTCCGATACTCTACGATGCTTTCTGATGGTTACGGAAAAGCACATGCGAAGGATTATACAATATAGATAAGATCTGATAATGTATATGAGACGATATCGGCTGCTTTCAAGCACTTTACATCAACTGAATATAAGCATGATCAAGGATGGTGTGGAGACGTGTATATTCAAGAAGGCTCTCGATGAAGGTAACTATATATTACTTATAAACTATACATATATTACTTATAAACTCAATACATAGGTACACCTATGCCCCCGCATTCAAAGATTCGAACAAGATTAAATTCAACGGTAGCTCCTTATGTAAAGAGAGTCTACCAGAAATAATCTAGTAAATATCTTTTGGATAGTTGCAAAGAAATGGGAAGGCAGAATGCCAATGAATGCCTCAACAATACTGTGGGGTCTTTGTGTTCCAAGGTAATATATAAATTTATATATAATATATATATATATATATATATATATATATATAATATAATGATATATTATTATCTAGACAAAGTTTGTATCTCTGCCCACTATATTGCTGGCTGTAGCTAAAGCTGTAGCAACCTTGAATTTCGGTGAGGAGGCCTACACAAAACTTTGCTCTCGTTCAGCTGATATATAGATGAGCCTAGTATCAGCTGGTATAGAGATGAGCCTAGTATCAGCTGGAGCATCATCCACAGACGCCAAAAGATTATCAGGGGCAAGAAAATTAAGAAAAAGGAATAAAGAAAGGGATACATCTAGTTATAATGCTAGAAGTTCAATATTGTAATATTTTATTAACTATTTTTTTATATTATTTCTATTATTTACTCATTTATATTATTTTTATGTATTATTATCTACTCTCCTTATATGCTAATTTACTTTATTTGTATATATTATATTATAATATTATATATTTAATAAGTAATAAGTGATAATAATCTTATTTATTGACTTGTAATTAAAATAAATTAATATAAAAACTTTAGAAGCTTATATCTCAGAATATTTATTAGTTTTTTTTAAACAATAACTTTTTTAAACTTTGATTCGTCCATAAATTTTCTGAATATGTATATGTTATATTTCTTATAAAAAGTACTTTCTTTAAAATCTATGATTAAATTGTTTAGATACACTTATGATGCAAAAACGTGAAAAAATTAGATTTTAATACAAATTAAAAAATATATAAACTTGTTTATTGTGGTCTTCTAAAGGTCTAATTATTAAAAAAAAAGTTTTACTATAGATATGTGAATTATATAGATATCTGTGAAAAAAATAGTAATTTCATAATAAATCTAAAAAGTTATCACCATTCTAGCAGACATATTTCTAGTTCCCCCTTATTACATATTTCCCCTTATTGCATTTAAATCACGCGAAGGTTACGCCTCACCTTAACCTAATAAAATCTTATTCCAAGAAATTTTCTAACTATTTAAGAAATGTCTCATCAAGAATATCACCCAATTAATTAAGTTATTATCTAACTCTTGAGGAAGTGTAATCGGTTCACATTGGAGTCTTTTCTCAAGATCTTCAATGATTCCAGTTTTCCAGATTCGCCGTCTTACTTGCCAAACGCCCAAAAATAATGTTGAAACAGGTATCACCTGTAATAGAGGTTACTGTAATACAGGTTGTATAACAACAATTCGGAGTACATAACGGTATGGCATTAATCACAATTTCTAATTTTGTATTTATGAATTCTATTAAATACAAACCAGTAGAAATATACCTCCTTTTCTAATTGAACCTTTTTTAAAAGCTTCTGGTTTCGCATATTTTCTTGTATATGTCTTAGCTGATCTTGACAACAAAGGTGCAGTCTATATATGATATCATTGTAATATTTTAATTTAATTTTTTAGTGTAATATTAATAAATATTTTGTTGTCAATGTAAATTATATGTAATTATGTTTTATGAAAAAAATAACGTTTGATAAACAGATAATGAAATATACTTATTCCATTACATTTTTAATTAATAAATTATTTATAAATGAAGTGAATCATTTGGTACGATTTTCACTATAAAGATTATAGAATAAATTTATGGGATAAATAATTAATTAAAAATTTAATAATAATGATCATGAATTTATAATTTCTATTTTTATAAATACAATTTAAAAAGACTATTGTAGTTGAGCTATGCATATAAATTACTAAATATAACTAAATTACAAATATAACTAAATATTATTAAAATAATAAATTAAATGTATTGAATGTAAAATATAATGTAATGTGAAATAAAAAAATTATAATTTAATTTTATATTAGAATATACATATATAATTTATAAAAATATGAGTTGTATCATAATTACATTATAGTCGGCAATTATAATACAAATATGGATTCAAATTTATTATGTTATATATAGTTTTATATAGTAAGATATAGTTTTCTAACAATTAATTTTTTAAATGTCAATTTAAACATTTTATATATTTAAATATTTGACCCTACATTCATTTTACAAACATAATAATAGTACATATTTATAGATATAGTTATCTACATAATTTTCTTTAATATCAACAAGTACTTTTTATATATTCACTGACGAAGAACTATAAATAATAATAAAACCTTATATTATATTAATAGAGTATGAACATATTGTATTTCATGTAATAATGCTTCATATGAGTTTACCTACATATACAAATAAAGATTGAATTAAAATATATATATATATTAATACACCTAATAATTATAAAATTCCTAATAGCAATATTATCTTAATGCTTATACATATATCAGACTTGTATTAATACCATAGAATTCACACTCTAGATTACTTACTTATTTATTTTAACAATTATATGATTAAATAATTTTAAGATATATTTAAAATATAATTAATCAAATTATTAATTAAATATATGATAAATCTAATAGAAATCAAATTCTAAAATTCATTAAAGTAATGAATGATATTAAAAGTATGCTATATTACACACCGACAACATTATACAGTGGAGGAATATCTTTACAAATATATATATAATTTTTAAAAATTATTACATATATAACAAGGATACATCTTTTTAATATATTATTTTGAAAGTTATTTATATATATAGTGTGGTGTACCACTATATCATTATACAATCATATAACTATATATGCTAAATAGCTATTATATTGTTTAGGTATATTATTAATTTATTATATATAGCCAGCTGTATACATGTGTGGATAATACCCACTGTGTATACAATATAGCCATTTTATAAGCGAATTCCATATTAAGATTAAATTCACATTAATGTTCAACATATGAAAATATAAAGTGACACAATTCTATTTACAAAGTCAAAATCTGCACATATATGGAAACACAGTTGAAGCTCTTTTTTTAGTTGTTTAGATTTCGAAGTATATATTATTCAAACATTTAAGAATATTTATTTATTATTATATCCATATATAATTTTATTAATAATTTGTGTATATATGTATATATTTTATCAATCATTAATCGTATAAATATCTGTAATATTTTATTATAATAAACAATTTATCGATACAAAAGAAAAATATAAGTATAATCCTTATGAAATATTCTAATGTGAAGTTTTTACTTTGGTTTTCTCATCTTTAGTTAGTGATTCTTCTGTAGCACTATTATAATTTTTAGTACATTCACCGGCATACTTACTACAATAATGTTAATATTAGAACTTAAGTAAGAGTTATAGGATATGGAATGAAATTGTATTATAAATACATATATTAAACAGTTACACTATTTAGTCTATTACTACATTAATACATTAATACATAATATTTTAAATTTATTATAATATTAATTTTACGATAAATATTCAAAGTATAAAACAAGAAGAAAAAACAGAACTAACGAATAATGTTTGTTCATTAAATTATGAATTCCTACATTAATCATTCTATTGATAAGACTCTGTGTACCCTCCAATTCTTTTTCACTAATGCTATCGATGAATTCTGACCGATAATAGAGTAGTTGATGTAGATATGAAAATAATATGGACGTAATAATAAAAAGGTATATATAAGGAAATGACAAGGTATATATGTATATAATGCTATCTAAACATAATGGATATTCACTAACTCTGTTCTTTTTCCAATATTGCAACTAATTTGTCATCCATTCTTGGTTTCAGCCTTTTCTTTTTGAACTAAAACAGATGTATTTATACTTTATACTTTATGAACTTATACTTCAACAATAGTGATCTAATAGTACATTCTAATGCTAATTCAATGTTAATAATGGTATCTCATATACTATCTGGGTATCATATCAGATATCACCACATGTTATTATTAATCTAAATATTATGTACACCATTATAAATTTAATATTGCCCTAAACTATTGTAAATAAAGTATTATAGTAAATAACTTTAAATAGATTACTGTAGTATATAATATCTAATACACAGCAATAATATAATTTAGCAATTATGATTACTAATACTAGATATTTTAAATTATTTAGTATCAGTAATTAGATTTTATAATTAGTTGACAAATACATATATGAATGATATTATGGTTATTTAGTTATAAATAAATGTAGTTATAAAGTTTATGTAGTTAAATTAGCTTATAAGTTATAAAGTAATATAGTTTGCCAGTTATATATAAATGTAGTTTATTAGTTATAAATAAATGTAGTTTGTTAGTTATAAATATTTAATAGGTATTAATCAGTGAACGGTAGTGAAAGATTTGACGTCAAATTAGCAGATTATAGGATTTATATCAAATTATTAACAAATGACAGGATTTATATCAAATTATTGGCAAAATCAAAGTTTTTTGCCAGCTTATTAGCAAGTGGTAGGATTTATGTAAGTGGTTAAATGAACAGTTAACCTCGTATTGTTGCATCATCTGTTTTGTGATAGCCGCGTTGATCGACTCCATTTCAATAACACTGGGCGGCTTTAGCGCACTATACGAGGTTTGCATCGGCGCCGCGTTTGCCGTCGAAGTCGATGGGTCAACGGCGGTAACGTTGGCGAGCGGCGGGTACGATATCGAACAACACGGATCGCCGTTGATGCCGATCCACGGATCGGTGTGCGTAGGCAGGTTGTTCGGGTTGCGTACCGTAGTCTCCACCATAATTCTGCTTAGTTCTGAGGTTTACCGAGAGAGCTTTTTAAATGAAATTAAAATGCACATAATACTCAACGATATAAGTAACTATTTCTTGTACTCAAAAACTTTCCAACCACCAATATACATAATACGTTAAATTTTAACTACATGTATTTCTTCGTATATAATATAGTAATTGTATTATTAGATAATGTACTTAATATTCTGACAATATTAATTAATAATAATTATAATTGATAAATAATTAGATAAATATATATGTTTTCATTTTAAATTCATCTATAAATTGTATAAATATATTTAATAAATTTTGCATATTTTTTTATCACATAACAATATATATTGTAATTTAAAAAGTATTGTACATCTTTCTAACAATAAGAATGTAACAAAATTAATTATTAATATAGAATTAATATAATAATAATACAATTAATTATTTAAATTAAACTTATAAACTTTTATAATTATATATTCATATACTAATTATATAGGTATAAAACATAAAATTGTTACTTATAATATTTAAATAAAAATGTGTAAATTATATATGTTTCAAATAAAAATTACAATTAAGAGAGGTTGCAGTATTCAAATATAATTTTTATAATATTTAACTGATTTTTATATATAATATAGTTAGCTTTATTTATATATTAAGAATATTAATGTTAATTTTCAGATAAAAAAAAGTAATATAAACTACATATTTTATATAGGAAATGTTGTTATATTATTGTTAAAATAAAAATATTATATAAATATTATTATTATATTCAGTCGTATTACAATGATTTATCATTTAAATTACGGATATTCAAATTTGTAAAACCAAATTGTCTATATTGGAATATTATACCCGTCGAATAATAAAATATTATGTGATTATTATTATTATGTGAACACTACAGTTAATAAAACGTTTCAAATACAATGATCACATTTCCTTCGTATTCTTGAATTTTTCAAATTATTTACCAACAATTTATGATTTAATTATAATAATATGACTAAATAATAAACACTCATTACATATGTGTAATATGCTGACCAAGACATATCCAGAATAATATAATGATAGTAATTACTAATTATTATGTATCAATATAGTAGATATTTATATATATTAAATATAAAATGGAATTTTATTAAATATTGATTATATTTGTATAGGAATATCATGAACTAGTAACTTTACTTGTCACTAAACAATTATCAATCTATGAACCTTTCATTCATACGTACATTATGCATATATTCAAATAAACCTATCATAAATATTGTTATTTTGACTGTGCATAATAAATATAAATAATAAAAGTGCATACTCTTTAAAGCACATTTTCTCGAAATAATTATTTGTATTCACCTTCAGTTATTTTAAATTTAAGAGGTTGACTAATATTTTTTGTTTGTATACAATGATAATTTATGTATTGATAAAAAAAGTCTTTTTTCAAATACATGTATATAACTTCAAATATTTTCACTCAATGGTCGATGCAGAACAATTGTAAATATTATTTAGCAAAGTTCAAACATGAAAAATATCTATATTATAAATATCGAAAAAATAGTAAGTTAAAATATGTGTATATGTGTTATAATATGAGTATAAGTAGGTCAACAAATATTAACAATATTTCAAAAAATTGAATCACTATTTACATTTATTGTAGCTGTATAAATCACTATGTCTACATTATAAATATTGATGAATGATATATCAATTTAAAATAACAATTTTATTTTATCTCTTTTTATTTTACACATTAATAATATTATATAATAATATTAATATTAGAATAAATAAATTAATATCGAACCTTCATTTTTATTTTTAGTGAATTTCCTCCATTCTATATCATCCAATATCCTTCTTGCTTTTGGGTGGTCAGATATATTACCTGATAGGAAATTATCACCTGATTGAGAGATATTTCCAGATTCTATTTCTCTTTGGTAATAGGTTGCAGGCGTTTCTGTATTATTTATAATATTCTTTAAATCCATCTCAAAATATACTATATATTCAAATATGTTTTACCGGATGTTGGTCAAATTGAATGGTAAATTTATATTTATAATCAGATTGGATATAGTAATAATTCAAATAATAGATATAGTTTGAATAATATTTGGTATAATATTTAAATAATAGTGAATTATTCATAAAGTATCATATGAAAAGTAACTAGACTTATACACCACATATAAAAACGAATATCGTAAAAGATCTTCTACTGAAACAACATTAATATTAATATATGACTACTTACTGAATAATATTAATAACGGAAATTAGAATATACTTGGCGTTTGTTTTTAGTATTATAAACGACTATTTTATTAAATTTTAATAGCCGGGAATTACTGAAAATGCATTTATAAATTATAAAATAATACTTAACAAATAGATCACAGAAAAAAATATTAAAAAATCATCAGATAAATTATCAGATACTAATTACAATACGCATGCTACTGAACTTCAACGGACCATACTACTTTAATATATTTAACTTAACCAAAATGACCACTATACACTTCTGATAAAATTTACAGTGTAAATAATTCTATCTAAATAAATATGGTAGTGTTTTTCTATTAACGTACCGCAAGAAAAAAATATATTAAAATAGTACACAAAAGGCTTGGGATGCGGTGCTGATCGATATAATCACGTGATTATTAATCACTGATTAACAAGAGGATATATAATGAAGATATGAAATAAAAAATAGAGCGCAATTAGAAAACTTTGATTTACCTGAATAAAACATTACATACCATGCCATACCTTATTTAAAAATCAAGTTGTTAATCTGGCCAGATAATCGAACTATTGATTTCATTTTTTCGGATAGCACATTAGACATTACACTACCGAAGTAATCAAATATATATTTATATATATATTAGATAGAATATATTATCCATTCTTATATATAATCAGAACCTGACCACTACAATATTTTTTGGATGCTCAAATTTTTAATTCAAATAAATAAGTTTTTGTAATACATTATAGCCTATATCCTCATTATAATGAGAAACTTTATTAAAATAAATAAATAAATAATTAATATAATAAATAAAACAATTTTCTCAATTATATAATATATATATATTATATGGGTGCTATAATATGGGGATCTTAATTTGTAATTTAATTACTTCTTTTAGCATATTCTACAGACTAACGGTTTTATATTGTTTGGTTAATTTATAACTGTATAGTTTGTTTTTCAATTATCTATCAATACTGTTAGGGTTATAAACGACTTTTATCGGATATCCTGACCACATTTTTTTATTAATTCAGGGGAAATTACATAATAGAGATCTGAACACATTTCGCTTTTCACCCTAAACCATGAACCTAATAGTCAATATTACCATAAAGAGTAAATTATTATTGGATATTAATAGACATTATATTTTTAGCAATGTATCATTTATGTACAATGTTAAATAAAAATTGTTTTGAAAATATTATTGAATATATTTGATTACTTTGATATATATATTACCAATAATATATAAATATCAGATGTATTATTTATGTTCTATATTCAAGTTAAATTTAAATGAACCTAATGTATTATGCCCATAGATAGTAATGAACTAAAAAATCTGGTTCAGAAATTATTTCTATACATATATTTACCAATCTTATGAAAATAATCTATTATTATTGATAAATAAACTAATCACGAGTCCATAGTTACGAGTTTAAATTTATATTAAGATTACAATGTGTATTTGATATATTATCGATATATATTATATTCTAATATAAAGGTTATTATATTAATGCTTTTGTATATTTTTTTAAATATATTTTAACTATAAATTAATATTAAAAACTATGTATTATGTATTTAAAATTAAAATGTATATATAATTATTATAAATATAAAATTTATAATAAATATAAATTTAACGTTATTCCTAACTGATTTATACAATACTTTATAATGTAAATGTAATTATAAAAGTATAACATATATTTTACAATTCAGTATAATCAGTGTTCACCTTAATAAAATAATATATATAATTTGTAAAAGTAATTAATCATTAATTTAATATACTACTAGAATATCAATATATTTAACTTGCGAAGAAATTATTAATTATATAATTCAGTATTTTAAATCAATATAATGATTCATTATATATAATGTTCATTATATAGTCGAAACCTTCATATATCAATTATCGTATAATATTAAAATTTATATTAGTTATTTAACTTAGTAATTACCATGTAAATTACTATATAATTACTAATTACGTAGTAATTTTTTTAAGATTATAATTAACAATTTCAATGACTGCATTATTAATTTTTGTATTTAAATTATGTTTTAATGATTTAATTACAATTATTATATATATATATATTTAGTTTTATAATTATAATTTATTTTTGGATGAATTATAAAGTTATAATATAAATCATGTTATATTACTTCATAAGTACATAATGCTACTATTTTATAATTATAATTAAAAGGCTATTAACTTTATAAAATATATATATTTTTAAAACAAAATAATATTTACAAGTATTACTTACGTAATTGATAAGTATTTGATAATTAATTACTAATATATTACTTAATAATTACTTAGTGAACTAATTACTTAGTATTTAATAATATATATATATTTATATTAACTCAGTATAAATATACATTCGGATATACTTATATTAATTTTCAAGTATGATATTTTCGCTACCTACTCATGAATTATATATATATATATATATATATATATATATATAATATTATATAATGAATGTATTACAAATAGAAATAGCACACATATATATATCTACCTTTAATACAATTTTAATATAATATACATCAATGTAGATATTTGCTGTAATTTATTACATGATTTTTCAATCCTATTGTGAATTCACTTTATTTTATATCGGTGGAAATGAAATTATATTTAATCTATATTCTTAATATTATAAAATATTTTTAAAATTGAAATGTATATTCTATTGTTTATGTTCTCATAATATATTTCATAATATATAAATATTTACTAATTATTAACCTTATTAATAAGCCAGCAGTATATCTGCAATATGAAGGCTGCTCCTCCCATCCGTGTGATTCCTAGTGGTAAAGTATATAGACAAATATTTGATGCCGAGGTTAGATATCATATTAAATTTACTATTTGAATTTAATTTAATTAATATTTTTATAAATTCATATATAAAATATTGTTATATATTTGACATTTTTATAAATACAAATATTTAACCTTTTTATTAATTAAGTATATTTAATCTTTTTATTAATTAAAATGTTAAAATGTTTAACTTTTTAAAAAATGTTTAACTTTTTTTAAATGAAATATATTTGTTATCTTTTATAAATGATATACAATTAATATTTATTTAATTATTCTTTAAAAATAGTATTTATTATTTAATTATTAGTTATTTCTTAAATAATTTATAATTTGATATATTACCTAATAATAAATAAGTATTTAATGATGATCATAATTCTTTTATAAGGATCATATTTATGATTTATCCATAATTTGATAAATATTAATTTTGTTTGTAATAATACCATATTTAATTTATTATATTATATTATTAGTATTTATGTGCAATATCCATTTAAAATTTATTATTAGATGATTTATCTTATTACTGTTTTTATAATAAAATATATGATATTGATTACAAATTATTAATATTATAATATTATTGATAATGATCTAAATCAGTAATTACAAATCTTTATTATATTGAAATCAATTATTAAAATATTTATAAATTAATAAATTTAATTTCTATTAGTAATATAATAATAAAAATATTAACTAGTAAAATATATATAATATATATAATAAAATATAATAAAATATATATAATAAATTAATAAATTGAATTTTATTATCATGCATATAATAAAATAACAATTATTATTGATCATGAAAGGAGTTAGGTTTTTTTTCAATTGAAAATAGCAGATATTTAGATTCTATTTAACACTTAAAAATTATAAAAAATATTAAATTGTAAATTATAGATGGTGAATATGAAATATATAAAAATAGTATGTATTAAAACATGATGAATAATTAATTTATTTATTAAATTCTAATATGCTGGATAATAATAATGAGATTCAAAATGATATATAGTGTACAGATATGCCATGCATGTTATATGTACATAACGTACATATAACTTTGCCTTTATATAAATGTACTATAATAGCTTACTTTATAATTATAATAATTATAATTGCTATTATTCATATCTATGAAATTCTGATTTACTCAGTAATTTATTTTAAATAATATAATTTCATTGATATAGATGGATGATCTTTCTATGTCTATATTGATCTTAATTATAATATTGTATATAAAGGTTTTTGTGAACAATATATGTAACGGTGCAGTCAATCAAATAAATGTATGCTGAGTTAGAAATAAAGTTATTGAACTGCATATTTATTTATCTATATTTAACAACGAATATAAATAATATATAATTTCATTCTCAATACTAATCAATGAGAAGTGTTTTATCTTATAGTAATATGATCGAATGGAAAATATATAATAAGAACACATATAGAATATTATACATACATACATACATATATACATATATATTATATCATATAATATACATATACCAAATAATAATATTTTAAAAATCATTGTCATAATAGAGTAAATACCTTCACACAAAATACTAACCTCATGTGAGTTAAACTATCGTGGATATCCTTTTGAAGTTTATCTATAATAATGTTCTTAACTTACTTAACTTACAGTGTTTACATTATATACAATTGATATACAATATATTCAATTACTCTACAAGTACTATAGTTAAATATATAAAGGATACTCAATTTTCATAATTATCTATTTTATTAGTATTTCATATTCATAGGATTTCAGTAAAATTATGATGTAATATATTTTAATTTAATAACAAATTATTTAAAATAAATTATACATAGAGATATATGATTTATAAATGATCTGTATAATTTGATGGTTTATAATTTAATAATCAACTAATCTTATTGTAACAAGGTATCAAATATAGTTAAATATAAAATCAAATAATATATAATTAAATATAAAGCATTAACTTGAATAACTATTTTCAATAAATAATTAGAATCTTGAGTTTTATTGAAATATTAATAATTTTAATAAATATTTTAGTTAATATGAATTTTTATTTATACAAATTTGATTATTTATACTAATCATATCTATAGGTCATCTTTATAGATACATTTGTAACTTAAAATAACTATATTCATACCATTACAATTTAAGTTTAGAGTATACACAGATATATCCAAATTAAAATAGATATATTATTAAATAGATATATTTTACATTGTTTGTCAATAATAATAATAAGTGAATAAATAATTTATAATTATAAAAATAAACATATTTATTAAAATCAAATAATCTATTTTTATATTTCATATCATAATAATATTATTAAATAGCAATAGGCATTATTTAAAGAAACACTCTACATGATTAAATACCGTCTATATCGGTGAGGGTTCCACTGGAAAAGAATTTAATAACCCGATTCATAAGGGCTCGAAGTTGGGTTCCGTCAGGAAACCGTATTGTGTTTATAGCGGTCACGCATCGCTGCCCGCTAATCTAATTTCTACGCAAACAATGAGCCGCGTGTAAACAGTCGACTAATTGAATTACACAACAATGCGGTAGATAGTAAGCTGACTGTACCCCCGTGGCATTATCTATTTAGAGCGAGTTCTACGATCAGTTCCTCTCCACCCCACTGACCGACCAGTTACCGGCTACCTTTAATACACTCGGCGTAGTTCAATTTTATACAAACAAACACCCATTTTTAGTTTACTATTTATAAGGTGTTACTTTATATAGTGTCTATAATTATGTAAATAACCATTCCATGGTATATTTAGTTTTTATTTTCTATTACAATTTTAGGTAAGTTTCTTTATTAATATATGGATACCTAAATACTTAGTTATTATATAAGTCAAGAATAAATTAATGTTTGCATTAAATAAAACTTCTAGATATCTTTATTGCTTCTGTTATTATATTGTATGTATTATTTTGACCTTATAATACAAACTTGATAAGACTTTGGATATATCCCCTACTCAGACTTTAGATCGAAGTTTTAACTTATACCCAAACCCTTTATTTACCTAAAATCCTTAACCTATACGCCATTTATCATTGACTTAATGCCTTTACTTATACTTACACCTCCTAGGAGTAACTCCCTGAGTAATGAACTAACTTCGGCCCCCTGTTGTCTGTGTAGTTAACATATTGTTCTTTCACTCGTTTACATGCTACGGGTCAATATTTGAACCTATCGCCCCATTACATTCTCATACCCAACTCTCTGCTTTTTATCCCTATCACCACTATAGAACCTATTTAAACCTCGACCTACTCACAAATGCAGACACAATTGGTCAGAGCTTTAACTCAACGCGAGATCACCCGCGATATCGTCTTAAAACATGGAGATTTCATTACGAGGAGGACTAACAAGGCAATAGCGCAGGTGGACAGCGAAGGGTGAGTCATATGAGTTGGCGAGATGGTACGAGTTAATGGGTGGTGAGATCAAATGAGCTATCGCATGAATGGCGGAGTTGAATAGATGCAGGTGAGAGTCGTTGGTGTCGTGGAGTTGGACTGTATGTTGGTCGTATTATGAGATCAACTTCATGGGGAGTACCGGGTATAGTAGGAGTAGGATTCGTAGTAGAGGTGGATGTTGCATGGATGTTCGTTGGGTCGGCTATTAACTTCAAATTCTTATATGAGATGCTATATACGGAAAATGTTATTGATTGGAAAGGGGGACGATTTGAGTTGTTCACGAGGAATACAATTCGTATTTGTGAACATTCAATGAATATGTTCAATATTGAACTAGATTCGCAATGCTTCGCATGGAAAAGCGAGCGATACCATTGGCTAAGATCTTCACACATGATGCTCCTGGTTTACTAAGCGAACGAGGTCGCACTTGGGTTACTGCTGCTCCCAATGAACCAGACGTCGATAATCCGATCGTCTTGAAGTGAGTCCACTATTAAATATCGAATGGTCATTTTATTATCTACATCAACACAATCTCTTGTTGATAATTTAGATATTTTTTAGAGACCATTCGTTGTATAGTTTATTTATTTAACTTGTTACTACTTGGTGAGAACATTTCTATTGTCATTTTATCTTAAATTCAATTTCAGGAAAAAGACTGTGCAAGAGAAAGATTCGAATAGAGAGTCTTTGAATAAATTGGAAAGTACTCTTGTATATGCTTTACCTGATATAGTAGGTTAGTCTTCAGTGTGTGTTATACTCGAAGTAATGGATGATGTAATAAACTAATTATATTATTGAATACCTTACTTATTATTTAACAATTAATATTTACTATTTTATTTAATTATTATAACTGATATTTAATTATTCTTATTTAATTGCCTGATTTCGAATGGCAGAACCTCCAAAACGGAGTTCTGATATCATTGAAAGAGTAGCGGGAGGTAGAAAGAAAAGACATGACCAAGCCGTTGCTGACCTACACGATGAACTCTCTGTCATCAGTAAGGTTCAACTTGACCCCAAAATCATATTTCATTACAAAATAGTTGGAGAACAAGAAAATTAGTATAATACAAAATTAAGAAATTATTTATTTTATAAAATAAATAATAATTTCGAATTATAATATCTATTAATATCCTTAGTTATAAATATACATTGGAGTTCTAAAGTTTTTCTAAATGAATTTGATGGCTAAATCTAAACTATAATATTTAGAAACTTGAACCGAAGATCAAG
Organism: Osedax frankpressi; assembly: GCA_964035775.1. Taxonomy (NCBI): domain Eukaryota; kingdom Metazoa; phylum Annelida; class Polychaeta; order Sabellida; family Siboglinidae; genus Osedax; species Osedax frankpressi. The sequence goes on from OZ038314.1 coordinate 28,908,393, forward strand.
GCTATGAGCTTAATTCTAATTAAGAAATTGGATTCTGATCAATTAATAATCGATGAACTTTTTAAATTATCAGAAAACGATAATGTTAGAGATTTATCAAATTGTTCATCTACATATAATCTCTAGTAGAGTCTACAAACAATATATCTATATATAGATTTGAAATCATTCATTTTTATAGTCATTGTTGGAGTATTCTAGGAAAGATTTGACTTCCTGTTGGTCACAGATAACAGAACGTTCATCGACTCGCTACAATCTTATCACAGATTTCTATGATGAAGTTCTTCTTCTAGAAGATGCAAGATTAAACGATGTTGGCCATATTTTATTTTTAATAAAATCTCAAGAAAATTCTCTAAAATCTTTCAAATAATTAAAATCTCGATTAAAACTAAATATTCTTTCAAATAGACTTTTAATTATTTATATATTTAATTATGATTTTAAGCAATTCTATAATTTTATAAAATGTTAATATTAACATATATTAATATATATATTATATAAATAAAAATGAAAAATAATTAATAATATTGGAAATAAAAATTGCATCCTTAGATTCAAAAACTATTTCGATTATATTCAGAGAAATTGACAAATATTTGTCATTTAATGGCTGAAGATCTGAAAGAATTCCTCAAACTTGAATCTCAGGTTTAATCATTTCAAATATGATGATGTAATCATATGATTATTAAGAAAAACAAATAATTAAACTTTTTATTTTTGTTATTAAAATCAGCTACTTTTTAGTTAACATATAAAATTAACTTCTCCTCCTATAGGATTAAAAAAATTATATATAATTTGTTGGGAAATTTTTAAATGTTTTCATCTTACATGAAATAAATAATTATCTTCTTTTGTCTTGGAAATCAAGAATTAATATTCATTCTTTCTTTAGGAAATTAACCAATCGTTATTGTCCAATCGTCGATGTTATTCTGATGTTTATCATCAGCTGATTGCTCAAGATTTGTTTGCGGAAAAGAGACGTGGAGCTGAATGGTTTAATCGTGTGGACAGATGGCGTGATCTACATGTACAAGTGAAAATAAACGAATTCAGGTCATTCCTTTTTCCTTATGAATATCCTGATATATCTAAATATATATATAATTTTAATATATATATATCACTTTTTTGTTTTGTTTTTTTAATATCTTGAAGGTGTCTAACTATTCTAGCTATAAGAATAACTATATCAATAATAATTTTATATATATTTTTAAATTGTATTCCCCGAATCCAATAATCACTGTAATAAAGATATTTGATTATAAAATAATCTCTATGTATGCCAATAAATAGGAATACAATATCACTATTTCAGTAAATATATGAGCAACCTAAAAATATAAATACTATATATGTAAATACATTACATTACAAAACTTAAATATTTTAAATATTTGTCGCCATTTACCTGATAATAAGACATAATAGATAGCTTTTTAGTTACAATTAGTGCTTATAACAATTGTTAAACTATAGACAGTACATGAACAGTGAACAAGTCGAAGAACCCCTAGCGGCTAAGGAGTGCATGAGTCAGTTGATAATTGAACAAAGACTACTCTACGCTGAAGAACTCAAACTACTTCACTCACTTGAGTTTGTGACTCGTTGTTTTCATATTCTTGTACTTAATATGCGGAAGTAAAATTATCATATTAAATGAAATTATTTCATATTTATGTGCTAACTCATAAAGTACCAGTACTTATATTACTATATAAATAAGTAATTTCTTTAGGAATATTCAATACTATTAGAATAATTTGTTAAAAATATATTTACTATATCATAAAATATATTTGTAATTTTATTTTAAATTTGCCAGTAATTGTAATTCCTGAGATATTACTATAATATTCATTTCTTCATTAGTTTCATTAGTTTCATTATTTTAATTAGTTTCTTATTTTTTATATTCAATCATTCATGCAACTTCTTTATGTTTTTCCAAACCATTATCCTAACAATATTCCTGATGTTCTGGTATATCATACCTTATCTTGAAACTCTCTCATCTAACCTCTTAAAATCATATCTTTTCCCATTCTCAACATTATTTCTCCTATATTCTCTCATGCATTCTTCCAACCATCATATTATCTCATGATTTTCAAACACATCTTTTCTAACCATCTCATCTGCTCTAAATACATCTCATTTCATACTTCTCATTTCATCTACATTATTCAATCACTTATATCTACTCTACTTATATCTACTCTACTTATATCTACTCTACTTATATCTACTCTACTTATATCTACTCTACTTATATCTACTCTACTTATATCTACTCTACTTATATCTACTCTACTTATATCTACTCTACTTATATCTACTTTACTTATATCTACTCTCTAATGGTAAACCTAATTCAAGCCTAACAGTTGACGTCATTAATATTTTAAAACATTATTTCTATAGAAATCTTCAACCTCCTCATTCGACTAAAAGCGCAATTTACGAATGGAACAAGAATATTACTTTACTCGCTAAACAATTAGGTTTGCGGAAGCTTTCAAATGCTACATTTATTTAAAGTTATATTTAAATTTTTAAAATATTTTATTACCTTAAAAATATATAAATTATTAGCATAATTGATTAAGTTAGTTTGTTTTTGTTGCAGATGAACTAAACCAAAATTATTTCAACAAACTTTATATGGAATATGAGAATCTATGCAATAATAATTTGGGATTTATAGAAAACACGATTGTTAGTATTGAAGAACTTTCAAAGAGTATTTGAATAAAATTAATAAGTTAAAATAAAATATAAGGAAAAAAAATAATATTTTCAAAATTAATATCGTCAATTAATTACATTATAAATTTATCAATTTATTTTTAGAATGATTTGGTTGAAAGACAAATTGCTGATGCTTTATACATTAAAGATATTGTAAATTCGCAATGCTTACCCTTGGTGGGAATGAGACAAACTTCATTTGAATCTCTATTGGAAATAATGGATGTTTGTCTCTTTGCTATCTTAATTATTTCCAATTTGTACTCTGGCTACTCATGTACTCAATTACTTTATTTGTAACTTACCACAATCTTATGTGGTAGATGTGATGTCAATTACATTCCACTTGAATTATTCATTTAAATCTAACTCTTATACCTTACCTTACATTTTTACAGAGGAAATTGGAGAAACATCACAGTTGTGTTCTCGATGAAATGAGACAACTCTTCAAGTATTGCCAGGTAAGTGTTTTTATTAGTTTTTAAGTTGTTGTAAGGAGATCATCTATCACCTCATTGTACGTTATCTGTCGTTATTGTTTGTTTAATTCTTTTAATCTCTCATAATTATCTTATTCTATAATACAATATTAATCGACACTATATTGAAGTTATGGCATACTTTACATTACATTTAATACATTGCCTACACTTATTTAAGATCTGTACTAGCATTGTCATTTCATTCCTTTTGTATTACAATTCAAATACTACAAACTTATATGATATTAGATTAATAATTGAATCGTTTTCAGGGAGCCGCACATCTATGGGATGTTCATGAATTGGGTTTAGCGAAGCAAGAGAGAACTCTTCATGAGAAACTAGACTCATGCAGACTGCACAATGATAGACTTAATCAAGTTATTGTGACTAAATATGGCTCTACATTCAATAACTGAATGTAAAGTCAATAATAGTACCTAAATATAATGTAAGCTTACATTATAGAGTATATATGAGATTTATATATTTAACTAGTTAATATATTAGGGTATATTACTAAGTTAAGTAATATATTAGGATATATTAGTAAGTTAAGTAATATATTAGGATATATTACTAAATTAAGTAATATATTAGGATATATTAGTAAGTTAAGTAATATATTAGGATATATTAGTAAGTTAAGTAATATATTAGGATATATTACTAAATTAAGTAATATATTAGGATATATTAGTAAGTTAAGTAATATATTAGAATATATTACTAAATTAAGTAATATATTAGGATATATTACTAAGTTAAGTAATATATTAGGATATATTACTAAGTTAAGTAATATATTAGGATATATTACTAAGCTAAGTAATATATTAGGATATATTACTAAGTTAAGTAATATATTAGGATATATTACTAAGTTAAGTAATATATTAGAATATATTACAAAGTTAAGCCATATATTAGGATATATTACTAAGTTAAGTAATATATTAAGATATATTAGTAAGTTAAGTAATATATTAGGATATATTACTAAGTTAAGTAATACATTAGGATATATTACTAAATTAAGTAATATATTAGGATATATTACTAAGTTAAGTAATATATTAGGATATATTACTAAATTAAGTAATATATTAGGATATATTAGTAAGTTAAGTAATATATTAGGATATATTAGTAAGTTAAGTAATATATTAGGATATATTACTAAATTAAGTAATATATTAGGATATATTACTAAGTTAAGTAATATATTAGGATATATTACTAAGTTAAGTAATATATTAGGATATATTACTAAGTTAAGTAATATATTAGGATATATTAGTAAGTTAAGTAATATATTAGGATATATTACTAAGTTAAGTAATATATTAGGATATATTACTAAGTTAAGTAATATATTAGGATATATTACTAAGTTAAGTAATATATTAGGATATATTACTAAGTTAAGTAATATATTAGGATATATTAGTAAGTTAAGTAATATATTAGGATATATTACTAAGTTAAGTAATATATTAGGATATATTAGTAAGTTAAGTAATATATTAAGATGATATTCTAATCTTTAGCTTCTGTTTTGTAATAATCAGCTGTGAATGATTTCAAATAATTATCCTCTCATAATTAATTTACTCTTCAAAAATATTAATTTGTTTTATTAATTCGAGATTATAATTTTTAATTGTAGAATAATTAATAAAATATAATAGGATAAATATAATAATAGTAAACATTAAATTAAATATATATAATTATTAATCAATGTTTAAACATTAATTCAACAATATCTTATTTTAAAGAAACTTGAAAATGAGTTAGATATTGTGATGGATCGAATGAGACAGGAGGCAACGGAAAAAGACTTAGACTTTCAACTAGAAAAATCACTTGTAATGTTTGCAAGTATCAAAACAGGGTTAGTTTTATATTTACACTTAATTCAAATTTACAGATAATTTATTATTACTTTTTACAGTTATGATGATTTTCATATATCTCAAGTTTCTATTGTGAATGTCTATCCACAAATGATTAAAGATGAACTAAAGAGATATGACAAAGCTCTATGTTCATATTTTGAAGTTGGAAGAAAGCCTTCAGGACATGTTTGTTTATTATTTACACCTCGACTAAAATATTTTGAATATTGTCCTTTTATTTATATTTATTATGTACGCAATACATTATATAATCAAAAATGTGAATTATATCAGATAAAAAATGTAAATATGTTATATAAGATTTTTTATTATTACTTTTTTTAATCATCTTTATGTTATTATATTTTTAAACATAAATTCTATTTATTATATCTCTTAATAATTTTCCAGAGAGTAAACGAGCCAGAGAAACCAGAGAAACCAGAGAAAGCACATAAAAATGAAATGAAGACAAAGGGTAAATCAGAAAATAAAGATCATGAAGTAAAAAATAATTTAACTGAGAATTCAAAATTGCCAAAGAAACTAGACAAACATACAGAGGTATTTATATACTTTTTTTTTTACATTTATCTTCTTATAACGGACTAAAATAATATCTGATATCATATGAATATAAATATATATATATTATATATTTTATTATATTTTATTGAATATAGATAATTTATATATGCATTTTTTGTAAATTCAATAATATAAAACAATACAAGAATCTTACAAAATTAGAATAAGAAAATAAAATAAAATTTTTCTCATACGAAAATATAAATTATGTTATATTCAGTGATTTGGTTAGTGAAATGTATGCATTAATTTATCACGACGCAATTGAATGCCTATAGACTTCAAACTCACAAGCGATATTACGATTCACAAAACATTAAATAGGGATGCATATTAGGGGTTAGGCATTACCCATCTCTAGTCGACACCTTCGAACAATGGATTCTGCCGGGTATCCCCGTGTTTCAACGGATGCCTGAATTCATTCTTAGCCGCGTCTCCTTGCAAGTCACTCGCTAGGGACGACGTCGTTCCGTAGCCGTTGCCGTAGTTTTGATTACCTCCCATCTTTCCCATCTGATAATCCGCGCCGAGATTCCAGGTTTCTCCGACTGTACCGCCGATATCTCGGTCTCTACTGCGAGTACCTATTGTTAACGGGATATTGACGTCGAGTGTTTCGATGTAGGTGCGTCCGGACTTGATTTCGACGCGAAATGCCAACTCATAGTGAATATCCATGATATCGCATCCGTCCAGCCTCGACTCCGGAATGTACTGGGGAATCTGCAATCGCACCTCTTTCCACATGCGACCTTCTCCCTCACCTAACTCCCAGTCTTCCCGCTTCTTCTGAATAATCTATATACAGTTGCATTATTATCAATACTCTAACCAGTAGTGTTTAAACAATTTATGTTTGTTTCGATTTAGATGGTGATGAATTTAGCCCTTAATGTATTGATGAGTTAATTAAATCAGGAAGTACATTTTAGACGATATATTGTATTACTTTGTGTTATAGCAAAGGTATATTAACTGTCTTAAGCACTCACCTGAGAACTACGAGACACTTTCTTGCGACACCTAAAGATGCTAGTCATCACTAGCGCCACCTGTAGTGCTTCGACCAAAAGAGGACTGTGGTTCTCGATGGTAGCGTCTACGATGACGGCATCGCCGGGTAGATGACCCAAGCGATTCACGGTCACCACCGCAGTCACCTATGGTATGGTAAGATAGTAAGATATAGTTATTATGTACGGTAAGATAGTAAGATATAGTTATTATGTACGGTAAGATAGTAAGATATAGTTATTATGTATGGTAAGATAGTAAGCTAGTTATTATGTATGGTAAGATAGTAAGATATAGTTATTATGTATGGTAAGAGAGTAAGATATAGTTATTATGTATGGTAAGATATAGTTAGGTGGTATAGAGTAGTGTAGACTTCGTGGTTACTGAAAATATTTGTATAATCTCTTAGTAAATATGAAATAATTGTATTGCGAAGACTGAGTAGAAATGAAATTAAATATTGGTAAGTTTACATTTTGTTGACACTTATTTTATAAAATGTATGATATCTGCATGTAAAATACACATTGAACCACATATATTGAACAGCGTACAGAATGTATTGTACAGCGTACAGAATGTATTGTATAGAGTACAGAATGTATTGTACAGAGTACATTGCGACTTTACAGTGATATTTAGCAACGGTTTATGTGAAAATACCTTGCCGGACATACAGAAACACAGAGGTTTTGAGAATCGCCGGTATTTGTGTTTTGTGTGGGGTACCACCAAAGATTTGTCAGACTCGATATCGAGTTTCCTCAGTACTAGGAATGGTTCACTCGTGATGGTTGTTCCCGGTGAGAAACGGCGTTGTTCCTTCAAGGTCGCTGTGAACAGTTATTAATAGGTTCAAGGAGCTGCATTTCTCGCTTACATTAAAACCGTTTACGTAGTTCGATACTTCAAAATCTATTACCTTTTATAACATAAGTCACGGATCCATATCGTCCGATGAACGATGAAGGCAGTGACTCCGGTAATCGGTATTCAAAAGCAAACTTATGACGCCCACTAGCCAGACTGGTGAATTGTAGACGTTTATTTAGATATCGATAATGAAATGGTAAGCAGGCCTTGAAAAATGTTTCGAATTAAAAAATTATATCACATTTGAGTATATACTATGCAATGTACATTGAATACTATACAATATCTATATGGTATTTATATTGCTATATATATATTTCTATTTAGAATATATAGAATATATATGGAATTTGCTGAATACATTTAATCAGTTCTTGAACATTTCTTACCTTGTGAATTCAGTTTCGGACTTCAATACTTCAATCGTATGGTCAATATATACCTCATAAACTTGAGAACAATTGGCCGTAGATACACTTTTATCCAACGACACATTTGCTTCTCCAGTTATCTACAAATTAGTTAAATATCACAATTTATTCAACCATCTCTTTTTAGCAAACTTTTACACATTCTTTAAACAACTTTCTTTCTATTGTACGTCAACTCTTTTTTGTCAAACAAATATTTATAATCGATAATCTTTTTAGCCAAAAATATCTTTTTAATCAAATATCTATTTTTAATTAAACAACTCTTTTGGATTTCCCTTTTCACTAATATCATTGATTAGTAATCCAAACCTTTGGTTGGCCATAACATTTTATTCTATCACTTTTTAACGACTATTTAAAAGAAGAAATCTATTGTGGTATAAACAATGATATCTTAAATTTAAGTTAAACCAACATTAAATAGTCATTTAAATTTGCTTTAACGATTGCAATATAGTTATATTCCATCTGTGTTGTTATATATAATAAGTATACAGATGTTATATATTCTGAATTCATTGCAAAGTTTGCTCTAATCACACTAGTCAACAAGTCAACTTTCATTAATATCATTATTACACTTCTATCTTATCTTTACTCAGACATTCAGCTTAATTTACATCTACTTACATGTATATTTAAATTATTTTATTATACTGCTAAAGAATTTCAGAAATATGCTAACAACCCAGTCACATCCAAATTTAATCATTTCATTAGTGGCATTTCATTGATGGTAATAAATTTACCAAACCCTGTAGGAATGCACACTAAAAATATTAGCATAAGTATCCTCCTGTGATTTAGTTATCTGACCTGGACATTGATGGCTTTAAGTGTTACGGACTCCAAAAGATCAAGGATTACATCTCCTTGTATCTTTTCTCCGGGTAGGTGCTGATATTGTTGATCTATGTCATGTTCCAATGCGATTTCAAATTTTTGTATTGATGCCACACTCGCCATTTCTTTTCACGTGCGTTTGTTCGAAAGCAACTATTTCTCTAATGAGGAAGTTCCTAAAAGTATAAAATTGTAGAAAATGTATTATAATTTTTAATTAATATCGAGTTTTTCAGAAATTGAACAAATTCTATATAGTTTCACCACATATTTATATAATTTTAAAGATTCTATTAGTTTTATTGAGATTTATCAAATTCACAATGTAACAATACATTACATAGCTATCATTAAATATATAATAATTATTATTTATTATTATATTATTTATTAAAGTTATATTATAGTTAATTTAATAAATATATTTACCATTTATATATTGGTTTATGTATATCATTTTCATTATACATTAAAATATAATATGAAAATATATTTCATATATATATATGATATAGACAATATTATATTCAATATAGTGCAAATAATACAATGAAAATTATTGTAGTATCAAAATACTATGGCTATACAGTATATACAGTATGTATAAAGTAAAGTATATTTAAATAAGCTTCACTGGTATCCTTATTACAACATGTTTGATTTATGCTACATGTTGGTTATAAATATAATTCACCGGAGAATTCGGATACCATTTATTACTTGGTATATTTGATGTTACACGTAGATTTGATCTCGACTAGAAATTATCTGCTGAATCGTTATTACAAACTCATACATTATATCGTTTATCGTATGGCAACTGTATATATAAATTCCCTCCTTACACTGTTTAGCTAAACGAGGCACTGCCTACATGTATGTAAACTATAGTTAATTAATATATTATATAATATAGTTATATAACACTAAATATTATGTTTTTATTATTAATTTTGTGCAGATTCTTGGAGAAAATACAATCTATATAAATATATACATATACATATAAATATCTATATATATTTATATATATATATATATATATATATACATATATATATATATATATATATATATATATATATTAATAAAATTACACGTATACTCTACTATAAGAACATATAATTACTTTAATCATATTGCTAATGAAACTTCTATTGATTATCAAAAATCGATTTTTAAAACCAAATCATTTTTTATTCATATACTATATATATAGAAACTTATATACATTTGTAGGATACACAATTTATATATTTATATATTATATATTATAAACTGTATCAACTTATATATTAAAATATTTATACCTTAAATTAAAATTACTCCAAAACGTCCATTTTATTACTTAGTAGGTGAATTTACATCAAGAAAACAGACGATTTAATAATATTATGATCTAGAGAATTTTATGTTTGTGTGTGTTCAGCAGAGCGTATCGCGTGTGAGTGAACGTATAATTAGTCATAGCAGTCGTGACTCATTCCCACGTAGATCGAGTACCATATACCACCTCTATTCTATAGACTACACAATGTAACTTATAATATATCGTGCGTTATATACATTCTGGGCGTGTATTTTCTGAATGTTAAATTCACCATTAATATACGTAAATTATATGAATAAGTGTAGGTATGTATTTTATTAATTCATTATATAAATAGAATATAGTTATATATAATGAAAAACTAACTATACTCTGACATGTTTAAATCGATATATATAATACGTTTGACATATTGAACTTCCTATTATATATATATATATATATATATAGAATATTATGTTTTAATTAAAAATGCTATAATTACTATAAGCGAAAATATACTCGGATATAATCATTTAATTTATAGTTATATTGTGTTATATTATAATGAAATATTTTACATTATAATAGTTAGAGAATATGTAAAGGTAAATCAATATTTAATTTGAGCATTACAGACTTAGCAATATGGACCATAGTATAATTTTGTTTTGATTTTGATTATATAACAACATTGGGTTTAAATTTATCATCAATTTTTCACTCAAATTGTATTAACATTTTTTAATTATCATTATTATCATATGTTCCAGTTAATTAAATAGATATTATTATTCCCTATAGATAAATGCGTTATTAACAACATCTACTGATATTTGAAAACGCGAGGATTCAATCATTATTTATTCTGCTTGGTATTTATCTTATCATTTGAAACATATTGATAATGATAATTATGATAAGAGATAATTAGAGATAACACGTTTACTCTGAAGTTATATTGATAACGATAGTAGGATAAAAGATAGTTAGAAATAATACATACTATGAACTAATATTGATAATGATTAGTAAGATAAGAGATTATGAGATATAACACTCTGAAATGAATCTTGTTTTACTAGTAAAATATCTTGTTTAATTAAATCGAAATCCTTTAAGAGATCGAAGAATATTGATGAAAAAAATTAGTTATTATTTGTTAATATATTTGTTAAATCCAATAAATCATCATCAAACCAAACTGTGATGCATTTACCAAGTTATATTTTGATATGTAAATTATAAATCAATTTTCAATATTTTTTCGCTAATTTTCGAAATGAATTAATATATTCTAGTTAAAGTTATGCAATGTTAAGTTAATGTTTCTTTTTATTTATATTATTTTATTTTTATTAGATTAATTTTAATAAATACTATTTTGGAAGTAAAAATTTGTTTGTAAAATATATTTTATAATATATTTATAAATCTGCCTCTAACAATAATTTTGTTAAACTTTTTTATTTTTCATAGGTAAGAAATTTTTATTTGTATTATTCTTTTTAAGTGATAAATAGTTACATTTTGTATTGTACAGTAAGTTTGGTATTATCAAGGGTTTAATATCATAATATCATAATTTAGAATTATTTTCTTAGTTTTAATAAATTTGTCTTTATTATAATATTAATAAATTCAACGAATGGTCTATTGATATATATTAATATTAAAATTATCAGTCCAATCATGTTTCAATTAAAGTTAAGATTTAGTTAAAATTAAAAGTAATTATTAATTAAAATGCAATACTGAATATTATAATACTATATATATGATAATATTATGATAGTTAATACTATAATACTTTATAGTATAATACTTAATATAATTATACTAATTATAGTAATATCATAAAATTTAATAATTAATATTATAATACTTAATATTATAATGCTAAATATAATTATACTAATAATATTAATATTATAAAAATAAATTATTAATATTATATACTTATTATTATAATTTGAAGGTTAAAAATATTTAACTTTAAGGTTATGTATGTTAACACACATGTGTAAATCAAAATCGACATTTGGATACGCATACATTGTATTCACACGTGAATTATGTACGAAATCTAATACCAAGTCGATTGCGCAGGTAAATTTGCTTCCGAAAGCCGTCGACCAGATTCTGTCCACAAACAATGGAACCGTTTTCTACATTCAAGAGAAAGCCGGCATCGCGGAGATTCCAGACTTCAACGCGAACGCCTGCGATCAACCCGTGTCTCCGTGTGACGAGGAAACAGATAACCATGACGACGTGACTCCAGTCTACCTAGCATCTGTGGTCATCGAAAAGTCGTTCATCGAGCAAATCAAGAAACGGTTGTTATTATTATTGCCTCCGTTTGTAGTTCGTATAAAAATGCGCTTTTCCGGCATCGTTGAAGATTTGTTTAACAATTCGCAACCATCCCTGTATGTAATACGTCTTGATTAAGTAATTGTGATACTTTAGTCTACTGAAATTGTAATTTCAATCACGGTTACAATTCGGATCGTTATCTTTTCAGTATTTGTTTGAACTTTTTGAATCACTTTGAAGAGTGGACTGAGAAAGGTATATCTAGGGCAAATGGAGTTACTTTAACAAAGGTAATATTATTGTTTATTAATATACTTATTAAATAATATACGTTACACTAAATTATACTATATTATACTAGATACTATCACATTACATTATATTATATTACATTACATGATATTACATAGAACTTCGTTGCACTGCATGTAATTTACTATACTATGCAATACTACACTAAACTACATCAAACCAAACTACACTACACTACACTACACTACACTAAACTATAACTCACCTGACCTGACCTGACCTCACCTGATCTCATCTCATCCCACCTCAGCTCAGCTCACCTCACCTTACCTAACCTTACCTCACCTAATTTACTTCACCTAACCTCACCTAATTTAATCTAATATCACCTGCACTGACATGACCTTACCTCACCTAACATCTCATCGCCTAACCTTACCCCACCTTAACTCACATTACCTAATTTCACCTCATCTCACGTAATGCCATCTCACCTCATCTCACCTCACATCACCCCACATCACTTCACCTTACCTAATTTCACTCCACCTCACCTTAACTCACCTCACCTCACCTAACCTCACTTCTCCTCACCTCACCTCACCTCATCTCATCTCACTTCAACTAACCTCGTCTCATCTCACCTCACCTCATCTCAGCTCACCTCACTTTACCTGACCTGACCTGACCTAACCTGACCTTGTCTCCGCCGACAGATTGAAGAATTGAACAGCGAACTTGATTTGCGTTTGCACTTACACAAGCCTCGAAGCAGTCGAGCTCAGTTGGACGTACACCACGTCCGAGCAGGTAACCCATCTATATCTACCTCCGTAGCCCGTGTAACCCCTGACCTCCGACCCCGACCCCGACAGCCGAACTAGTGATGCACGGTGAACGCGTAACTCGTCACGTGCAGGGCGGCAGACAAACGCTCGCGGAATTACGCCGAGACTTCACGAACATGCAGACGAATCACGCCGAGATTACGACGAATCTACGACGAGATATCGAGTCGCTTCAGAATATCTTTGTGAATGCGACGAAGTCGTCGAAGTAAGAGTTCACCGACATCTGTTCACTAGTCAATTCGCCCTCTCTTTCATATTGTTTTCAATAATTGTTTTCGGTGCATCTAATTGTATGAATTCTATATTTAGAAATCTAAATATCTCCTACTTTTTGCCTAGATTGATATCGTTATCCAATCAGCTTCAAGTGCTGAAAGATAAGTATATGAACACCATCCGGAGTTCTCTGCGAGTTTTTCGTCAGAAACTTGATGACACCCTTCAAATGCTGAGAACATCAAATGCTTTCTTCATTAAATCTTTCAAGTTTGTCTTTTTTGATATGTCTTTTAAATTTAACTTTCAAATCAATCAAACATATAAAGTTTTTGATTATAAATTCTAAAATAGTTATACTATTTTAATGTAAACATTATAGGGTATTTTCGGATGGAGGAAATTTTTGTCCGGAAGAAATTGAGACTTACAAGGCAAAGTTGGAGACAATCGCAATAAAGGTGGACAAATGTGAGGGCACTGTGATGTCGGATCTCGAAGGAATTGAAGCAAAGAGACTAGAACAGGCAACGAAAATTGTTGCGGAATTTGAAGACAGGTATTTAGTATTCGGCAGATTGCTGAAGTTCAAATAATAATATTATATATTTGTATACGTTCCAAAAGATAATATAAAAAAACCCAAAAACTGTTTGATATTTATTAGAAAATAAAAGTAGAGAGTAAAAAACTCTGAAGAAAAATAAAGAGATTTTCCCAAATGGTAAAATAAAATCTCTATAAATAAAAGTGAGTTGCTAAAATAGAAAATCTCGAATATAATAAATACTTTTTATTCCAAACATGTTTATTATTTGGAAACATACATTTTAATTTATAATGATAATAATATCAATAATTATGTGAATTGCAGTATCAATAACGAGTCTAGTTTCATTTCATTAAACTTGTTACAGATTCCGACACCATTTGATCGACCTGAGATTCATGGAGAAGATTTCTCGTTGGCTCACAAACACACAAGTGAAAATCAAAGCTGAAGTAGCGGCTTCCAACATGGCAGCCAGGGACTGTTCGACGTGTCTGAAGGACCTGCAAACCCGCATTCACTTCTGCAAAACTCGCAATAGCTCTCCACCGGATCAACCCGTTAGTTAATAAAACTTATTTAATATCTATTCATGTGCTTTATATGTAAACATAGCAACTTCATTATTATTATCTTCAAAGTTAATGTTATTACTATTGATATTTATATGATTTTAGGTAAATTTCGTGAATTTATTTTTAAGAGGGTGATCGATTTATCTTATAACCTTACAATTGCACAGAAAGTAAGTCCAGCGGAACTGTATTCCGGTTTAATCAATAGCTTCACAATGTTTCACGAGAGAGCTATTTACCTCAATGCCCTGAAGCAAAGCCAAACATTGTCCACCCCGGATCACCAACAGAATTCACTTGAAAACGGTGCGTCTATTGCGATAGCTTCATATCCTAGCGATAGCTTCATATCCTAGCGATAGCTTCATATCCTAGCGATAGCTTCATATCCTAGCGATAGCTTCATATCCTAGCGATAGCTTAATATCCTAGCGATAGCTTCATATCCTAGCGATAGCTTCATATCCTAGCGATAGCTTCATATCCTAGCGATAGCTTCATATTCTAGCGATAGCTTAATATCCTAGCGATAGCTTCATATCCTAGCGATAGCTTCATATCCTAGCGATAGCTTCATATTCTAGCGTTAGCTTCATATTCTAGCAATAGCTTCATATTCTAGAGATAGCTTCATATTCTAGCGATAGCTTCATATCCTAGCGATAGTTTCATATCCTAGCGATAGCTTCATATCCTAGCGATAGCTTCATATCCTAGCGATAGTTTCATATCCTAGCGATAGCTTCATATCCTAGTGATTCCAATTCTCGAATGAGTTATATTGATATCAATATATTGTAATAGTCGACATAATATGTACGTTAAATAATGAAAATATTGCATTATATATGTTTATGTTTAGAAAATGTACTGACAAATTCTTATGTTGTTATAGCTACCTCGAAGGTTGCATTCCAAACAGAAATATCTGGGCCAAAGAATACTAAGATATCAATTGAAGATCCTACAGTTTCCGTGATCAAGAATATTCTCAAGTTTAAATGGCTGATATAAATATGCATAAAAAAAATCTAACACATTTTGATTCAAGTTTAAAGAGATATCATTTTAAATAAAACATTGAATTGAAATATGAATATAAATTATTTTTCTAATTTAGTTTATTGCTAAGTTAAATTATTTAATATCGTATAATATACCTCTAATTGTTAAATTACTTAAAATATTTAAGTTTACTGAATAGATTATCTCATGATTTATTGTATTTGATGACATCTAATGACATTCCATTGCACATAATGTTATTTAATTGATTCTAAATGCTTTTCAATAATTTATACTATTCCCTAATGATTTCTAATTATCTATAAATATAACTAATCACTAATAAATTAATTGACTTCTAATACTCCCTAAATATTTATAATTACCTATAAGTACTTCTAATTGCATATAATTAACTTTACTTCTAGAACGCAAAAGAAAAAAACTGTAACTGGTAGTCTGGAGGAAAACGCTGAATTAGTTCTTGGACAACTAGGACCACATTGTAATTGTTGGTTTATTGATTTCAGTTAAGTTAAGTTTTTAATGTTTTATTTAGTATTTAAATTAATTTTGTGATTTGAGATTTAAGTGATTAGTTTAGTAAATGAAACTAGACTAGGTTATTATTTAATATATATATTTAATTTAATTATATATTTTAATTTAATGTTTACTCTATAGTTTGTTGATTAATATTTAGTTTGATTTTTAATATTTAATATTCATTATCTAGTTTAATATTGAATCTATAATTTATTATCTAATAATTTATGTTTAGTTTAATGATTTGTATTTATTTTAATATTTAATCTATAGTGTTAAATTTAGTATTTACTGTAAAATTAAATTTTTTTTTATTATTTAGTTTAGTATATAATATTTAGTTTTAGTTAATAATGTATTTATATTTCAATGTATACTTAGATATAAGTAATCATCTTATTTTCACAAATAATCTGATTATGTAATTATAAACTAACATATTTCATTGATTATTATTTAATTCTATATTTTTTATTCTAAAAATCTACAATACCTTCATTTTTCTCGTTTAAAATAGTTTATGATTTATCACTTTCCAACATAATTTTAATAATATTTTATATATTTGACTTTATGGTTTTTTTTATGGATTATATATTCTAAGATATTGGATATTGAAACAGAATAATGACATTTTTCGATAAATTTTAACTTACTTCAATAAACTACTACAATATTTACAAACCCATTTTCCTGCCTTCGTACGAAGTGATGTCGGGAGCTGTTGCACCTGGCGGAGCTGCTGCGGATACCACTCGAGATAAAGGTCAGAGGTCAAATGAAGTTGCCAGCCGAAACAGTCACAACGATCGCGCTGGATCGGCTGGGTTAGCAATTCTATTGCAGGCGTAGGTTTCCTGAGCGTATAATCTTCGTTGCCATCCTAACTTGAATTCACATTATCATTAATAATTTGATTCTAAATGATATTCTGAGTTTAACTATTTTTAAATATATTTGCCGAATAATGAGTTATTGATATTCTATAAATTCTAATCCTTCTTTAGAAAACGAAAGTTTGTCAACCGTAGTTTAAAACTTAAAACTAAACAGAAACGGTTTGATTTGATAAACTTCTCTTTCTCTTTCTAATCAATTAACTTTCTCATTTAACAATTAACAATAATAGTTATTAAAACTGAGATATAATGGGAAGCTTTCTCAAATTTGATATACAATATAGAGTTAGCATAGATGAATGGTAATTTGTATACAACTGAATTACAAATTATTTTGCAAACCATTGTATAAATCATTTAAAACATTTTATTTTAAATAATGATTCTTTTCAAAGTTCATTAGAAAAAATTCACATATTTTTGTTTTACCTTCTCAATTTTAATTGTTGATGATTTTTGTTAAACTTTAGTTTACATTTTTTTCTAAGTAAGAAAACCCAATTTTGTTTTAAATATCAATTTATAATTGCGACTATCCTCAAAATTTAAAAATAGTTGGAACTTTTTTGACTATAATAACTGCATTTTACCAACATAATGTCTTTAGGTGCTCTTCCCAGGCCTCAGTATCCAGCAGTCATTCCCAAGCCATCGTTGCTAATTGCATCACCAGCCAAAGAAGGACTAAGATGTCGGTAACATATTTCACCTTGCGTCCTTATATTTACAATGCACCTTGATCATATTTTGCAAACACTTGAATTCCTTTTTCATTCACTAATATGTTTAAGCACAATCACATCGAACTATTTAACTATATTTGGTACATTATTTGTAATCTACGAATGTGAACTTAATCTAATGTGAAAAATCTGAAAAAATGATTTGTTATTTTTGATTATAAATTGTTTTAAAAAATTAATCTGAAAAAAATCAAATCTCCTGAAAATATTTTCTCAGAAATTTTAGTTGATTCTAATATCTTTCTTAAGGAATTAATTATTATTGAAACTTTAAAATATATCAATGAAAAATATAATCTAAATAGCATTTAATAATTAATTAATCATTTTCATATTTGTTATTTAGATTTATTTTATAATAATATGTAATTCTTATAATTTAAATTATACTGATAATCAGCTTTTTCTATTTTATTTTAATAAACTAGAAATGTTGTTGTATTATATATTGTTGAAAAGATTATATAATTATTAATATATTTAAATATTGTTTCTTGATAATGTTACTTTCTTTTCCTTTTTTCTCGCCAATTCAAATTGAAGGTTCATCATTTGGAAAATTATATAAAAACTAACCTAAAGTTAATCTGATTCCAGTAATCTGATTCCAGTTATCATGTACCCAATAATTTATATATTCATCTAATGAACTTTCAAATTTAATAAATACTAATTAAGATTTTCCTTCGACATTGTAGGTTCTTTAAAGACTAAACTATTAAGTATTATGTTTTATTATTGTTTAAGTTTATTTTAAAAATAAAGTAAAATCAATTCAACGATTTCCTAAAATAAACTTAAAACATTAACTGATTATTAATTAACTTATTTATATTTTTAGATATGATCTTTGATAGTTAGTTAAAAAATTAATTTTAAAATTTGTTGTTACTTATCTAATTCATTTCAATTTACATTTCGAATGAACATTGAAACTATCTAAAATGTTAGTATAAAATATGTAATAAAAATATTTATAAACATATCAATTATTATATTATTATATATTCGTGTTTATTTTTGATATATATTTATTGTATGCTATTTTAAAAATACTTTAATTAGATATACATCAATTATATTTTCTTTGATACAATTTTCTCTTACACTAGATATCTTATTAAACTCTATCATATAGCATGCACCTTAATAAACTATGATTTTCTATATATTTGTAAACCATATTTTTAAAATCATTGTATAAAACATAGCTAGTATAAACTGAACCCTAAGTTATTAAGAGCAGTGTTATAGTTTATGTTGAATGACTTATCGAATGCAATTTCATTTACGATGAATCTTTTTATGATCTTATGAATGTTTCGACTCTTCACTACAATTGAATTCATTTGTTACTAAATAGTTCTCTAAAGCTAAACTGAAAAAACAATCTGACAATAAATTGGAAAAAGTTGTCTTGAAAAAAACAGATACAATTCCTGAAGAGAGTGTATCTTTGATTGACAGGCAATTATTACATAACTTATGAATACACGTTTATATGTTTTACTATATTTTTAATATATATATATATATATATACATATACATTATTGTTTATCTATGTTTATTATTATTATACTTTTATAGTTATTTTCTTTATATTATTTATATATCTTTCTATAAAATGTATCTCCGTTTTATCATAACAATCTAGGTCCGCCCCTCACTCTAACACGCCCACACAGCATCGATCTGACTAGGCGTGGAAGTAAGATCGACAGCAAATTTTACGTGTTCGGCGAGAGCTCTGTATTGGCCGAACAACCGGCTCTACTCGAAATCGAACAGCTTCACTTCCTGGGCAAAATCACCAAGATATTGAGGGTGACGTTGGACGGACTTCTCTCTGGGTCAGAGGTTAGCGCCTCCCTTCCCCGTATATAACTCACCTTTCACAATCTTTGCGTTGTACGCAAACTATACGCCTTCCTCTTCGTACTTCAACATTCTTTTTGGTAGTTGCAACTTTACACCTAATTCTTGTACCGTACACTCCCTCATTTTATCATATTGATTCTTCACACACTTATATCCTATCCACTATTCCCCACACTCCAATTAAAACAGCCCTCCTTCTTCCCCCTTCTTCCTCTCTCATCCTAAATATATATATATTCGATAATTTATCCCTTATAAATATAAAATCTTTCAACCCATGTATTACTACCAAACACTCTGTCATGCCTACTGACATAGTTTCAGCCATTAAACACTACATCCCACATTCCCTCACAAATATGACACATATGTTTTACTTCTTTTTTGCTACCAACAACACCCGCATCAAACCCCCGCATCAACCACCAATTCAACCCCACATTTCTCCCTAAACTCTCTCGTGACCCTATACTATCTCACGCTTTAATCTCCTTGATTGCCTCAACCACATTTATTCTAATTCCTAACTACCTTTACTAGCAAATATACTTCAAATATTCTAATTTCACTGTCTACACTTTCTTAACGACCCTCCCACCTTCGCATGCTCTTAAGTTTCACCCATACGACCCATTCACTCCGACCCCGCAAAGGTCTACTATCGTCTGAAAAGGGAACGCTTGGTCACTCGACCCCAAGTTCTCCAAGAAACATTTGAAGCGTGTGCAACGGCCGTAGTCAATAAACTTCAGTTGTACTTTCTGCAGGCTGATGAATACCATAATAAGTGCATTCTGGGTAATGAGATTCCTTGTCAAATTACTAAATGCCGTTTGAATTTGTAACATGATATTATTTGCTGGTATTACATCGTGCAGATAATAAATGTATTCGATGATTACGATAACTATAAATTATAAATATCATTTTCATATTGATTAAATATATTAAATATATTAAATTAGTTAAATATATTAAATATATTAAATTAGTTAAATATATTAAATATATTAAATTAGTTAAATTAGTTAAATATATTAAATTAGTTAAATATTAATTATATAAAATTAACTTCATTAAGAAATCAACATTTCTGGAAATAAAATAATCTGAATATAATGTCGATAATTCCTCTCTTTAACAGAACTACGTGAACAAGTTCTCTCAATGGAACGTCTTATGGTGACGGTACCTGAATTGATTGTCGAAAACCTTTTCAATAGTGTCATAGATAGAATTAATTCATGTCGAAATCAATCGGATCAAAATGACAGAAATCAAATTGAAGCTTTTGAAAAACAAAAAGTGAATTAGTCTTTAGTAAAGTTTATATTATTTTAAGATTCGTATTATAGATTCAATATGAATGCTTATTAATATTTTACAGATAGCTAATAATACTATATTAAGACCACAACTCGGACATCCTCAAAAGAAGAGTGAACTAAAGGTTATAGTTTCATAATATTGCTATTACAAACCCAACTCACCACATAATATTACTACTTACCTTTCACATACTAACTGCACTTCCTTTAATTTACCTTCAAAAGCTAGCAATAAAACTCATCTCTAATCTTAGGTATCAATCTATAATACCATATTTTTAACCAATGCTTTAATCTATCAATCTCCTAATCAAGTTAGGCGTCGATAGCACGTAACCTCTATTAACTAACCCTCGCTGATGTTCATGCTCATGTTCATGCTCATGTTCCCGTAGGAGCTCTGCGACGCCGAAGAGAGTCGAGCCCTGCGATTCGCTGATTGCGTCGACCGCATCTTCCGTCGACAGCAACTGGAGATCATCGACTGCGGTTCAGCGTTTGTCGGCCGTCTGGCCGAGCTCACCGAACAGGCCCTGGCGGCGTTGGATGGATTCACCACGCAAGACGACTTGGTCAGGGCACGCTGTTCCAACGCCAAGTATCCGGTAGGGGAACTCCTGCGCCGACAGAAGTGCGGCGAAGAACTCGAAGACACAGTCGATAAGGGACAATTGCCCAGGGGACCTCAAGTCTGGCCAGGTTATCAGCATTGCGGGTTAAGGTTAGCATAATAAGGCTATGGGAAGATTATCGCGAGTTTGTCCATTAAGGTTTCCGAATTATAATAATTCGAGTGGAATGATTTAGGTCTATGAAGGGTAGTGGAATTAAGGGTTAATTTTTATATTAAAGTAGGTTTACGTGAGTTAATAATATATGAAAAAATATCGATAAATGTTAAAATTTGAAATAATTCAAATATAAAATAAAATAAAATAAATTTAATATTATTTTTGTTTATTTAAATACTACTTGACTTATCTTATACCCAAATAACACATCACATATTTTATTATCTCTACGACTAACTTGCTTATATGTTCTTCATGTATTTTCTTCATCTTTTACTGTACTAACTTTAATTTTCATTATAATCTTCATCTAACTTTAATTATATATCATTTACAATACAATCTTTGTAGGTTTCCCCAAGAATGAACTCATTTTAAACTACAAGTTGCCAGTAGATAAATCTCAAGTAAATTCTGAAGAATTTCAAAATGATGAGATTAATATCACCGATTCAAAACTTTCTATTCAATCGAGGTACTTGAAAATATTTCAAAAGTAAACTTGAAAAAAATGATAATAACCTAAATATATTTATATTTTTTACATGTGAATTTAAAATAGTATAGAAAGTGTAATTTTGCATTACATTATTTACATTATTTAAGAATCTTTACAATTTTATATCTTTAATTCAACCAAATTAATAATAATAATAATACAAATTTATGCTACAAGTATAAACAATAATCATGTTACCATGAATATATTTGCAATTATTTAAAATAATATTTACCAATAAGTAAAATAAATTTGACTGTTGCAATTAATTTCAGGATCATTTTGAAAATGCTGAAGACAAAGAACAAAGTAATACATACAATGGAGGTTAATACGCTGAAGACCACTTTGGCTCATAGCAGTCTTATTGAATGCAGGGATGCTACTTACCAGGTTATGTCCTCACTTATCTATTTATGTATCTAATTATAATCGGAACTAATATAGTATTAATTACATTTATGTATATAATTAGAATTAGAAATAATAAATTTCAATCATTCTATAAAAGTATAGATGATGAATCGATTTTATATCTCTATTCATTTATCTCGAAGTAATTCAATTATATTTACAATATTATTAAACCCAATTCAATGTCATTGAAGATGACTAAATTAGTCCCTTTAATTATAGAAATTTAAAGAATTTTTTGAGAAAAGTCTTTCGGAGAATGAAGAAAATCGAAAGAAGAACTTGGACGATGAGAAGAGATGGATAGAGAGTTGGAGAAATTCGACTATGAATGTCAAGTCTTTATACGAATGAAGATTAAGCATCTCTTCAATTCCTTTAAACAAACGTTACATAAACTCATCTGCACCTTAGCTACTCTATTCGCACTGTCGCTCTCAATACCATATTTGTCCCTTCCACACTCCTAAAGCCGCAACTATTTCCATCTTCTCCATTCTACAAAACTATACTTTATTATCATTCATTAAATTGATTTCAAACTCGTCCATCTCTCTTAAAAGCAATTCCAACAATTTTTAGAATCCTATACTCCGCACATCATATTTTGTAATATTCCGCTAATGCACTCATCTATACCCTGAACTTCCTAGTTTTTGCTTTAGAGAATTTTAAGAGTATTATTAAAAATCTAGTTATAAATCTTGCCTAAAATATTATATAAGAATTTTTAATGGCATAAATTATATTTGTGAAATAAATGATATGATAGTTTATTCATTTTCATTTTCTTCATAATATGTTATTAACAATATAATTTGAATTAAAATAATAATTTGTCATAAATAATTTATTATCAAGTAATATATATTTAGTTTGATAGTCCAAAAATATTGGTACGATTATTAAATTAAATCTCATTATACTATATTTATATTCTAATTTAAATTAAATAATTAATGGTAATTATTATATTATATAATAAGTTAAATAATTGTTCACTCCTAGAAACTGTTATAGTAATGATAGTAATAATATAGAGAGTTTTGACTACAATTATTATTATAATTATTATTAAGTTGTATAAAATATTATATTTGTTACATTCAAAAGCATTTTGAGAAAGAATACAAAAGTTATTTCAAAAAGTTATATTATAAAATCTATTATATTAATACAATATTTTTGATTTCAAATTTATTATCAAAGCATTGACCACTTTTTTAGGTTTCATTTGTAATTAATTAATAAATATATAGTTAAATATTATATATCTCACTAGATATTTAAATCTCATTGCAATGTTAAATTAGAATATTTTGTATTAAATCATATATTAAAGCACAATATCCTAAATTACATTAATTTAAATATTCTTTAGAAGAAAGGTCGATTATATTACAGCGTATAACGCAACGAAGTATGGTGTAATAGCCTAGCGTAATACCGCGAATTGCGTAATGGAATATTCGACCGCCGATGTAAAGTATTACGTAATAAATAAATAAAATAAATTGCTTATAATAAATAGAGTATAAATTTATATATATACGAATACGTTTGTGAACAGATCGTGTATAGGTATTTATTTTAAATCTGGAGTTGGAATAGTCGCGATATCTAGTAGCAAAATTATGTAAGAATAAAGTGCACTGCACATTATGCAATAGATAATCCACTGCGATGTCATTGATATGATAACAAAACATAAATGTGGCATAGTTGTAGTAGCACAATACATTTGGAGAGTTGGCCTGGTGTAGATTTTATCTCTTTAGAAATAATATATTAAAGGAGGACATTATCAAAAATCCTTATGAATTCGTGAATTATGGGCATTCTAGAGTATCGGTAGAGTAGCGTGGATTGCTGTTGATTCATTAAAGCGTCTTGCAAAATTGCATTCCTCGGAAATGTATTATTGATCGAATCGTCAATATCTTCCTCTACGGTTTTGGCATTTCGATGGATCCTTTGAACATAATTTCAGCAAAACCGCAACGATGTAGGCCGCAGAACTCTTTTTCACCACTCTTATGTTATCGGAACTAGGAGTAGCAACTACCGGATTCAGATCTGTAATGTAGCAATCAGTAATTAGTAATCGAATTTTACGCTGGTCTAATAATTATCTTATTATAGTATCATGGGTCATGAATTGCTTATTTCTCATTAATGCGTATACCGATATAATTTATATATATATATATATAGAGGTATATATTTTGAACATATGACTTCTATATTCCTTGATATATATTCCGTGAACATTAATACAAGTTAATATTGAATATACATCAATATATAATAAATATAATTATATTCTACTACAAAATAAATATATGACAATTGTCATTTGATAGTTCCAATATAATTGAAGTAGTTTTCTTAGTTGTAGTTTATCTCTTAATGTCACTGCACATAAACATGTATTGTCATCGATTCATATAGATTTCATTGATTAAAAAGTTATTAGTTTTTTTTAAAATTTTCAAATATAATTTGGTATATTTTGAATGATCTATATATACATTTAATATATACAATACATATAACGCACGCGTATTACTACTCATGAATTGTGAGTAAATCTAGTGATCATAAATTCTGATTAAGAAACTCGATACTTCGAAGCAAACTGAGCTCCGCCTCACACCTTGTTGTTTGGGTTCGGTAGTAAATGTCTCAAGGCTATAAGTCTCACAAATCATCGCGAGGTAGATCAATTTCTCGGTATACCGTTGAAGTTATCGGATACCATTATTGATTATACAATATCATATATTATTGTAATTGATAATCGTCTTTCTTTATTATTTTAATAATATTCCCCCATCGATACTACCTGGTTCGCCGTTCAACGTATGCATACTCAGAACGTTTATAAATAATATAGAGGGCTTCAAATAAAAAAAAAGCAGACTTAAATATGATCTAGAAATATAATTAATGAACTTGATTATAAAAGAAACAACACTTTTTTTATAAATTATATAAATATAACTCATAGAATAAAATAATAATTTAATTTGATTATATCCATTCTTACAATAAGTTGAAATATATATAATCTAATAAGGTAAATTATGAATAATCTTACATGTACAAATATAATTTATATATTCAAAATAATATTAAATACATAGATATTACTGTGCTTGTGATCATTTAATTTTATTTCAAATATTCGAATTTTGTATTATAAAAATTAGAACACTTAAAATTATATATATCCTTATTGTTAATTAATTTTAAAGAATACGATTTAAAACCTGTACAGATTATAATAAATATTAGATAACTAAAAATAATTTTTATTTTGGCATTATATTAAAAGCTAGTTGTATATATATTTTCAAATATAAACATTATTGTTGAGTAATTATATCCTTAATACGATTATTATCTATGCTCAGTAGTACTAAGTCGATACCCCCAGATTATTAGCGTATTGACTAGTTTTCATCATATGCAATTGCCAACAATGCTAACCAAATACACTGCGTCTCCTCGCAGAACTGGAACCAGGACTTACAGGGAAGTGCATGGATGGGACCGAGTCTAATCTCAGAGGTTTGGCTGCATTTATGGTCTGAACGATCCACGTAGCGAATCTATGATCGATGCTATCGACTGCGTTCGCTTCAACTCCAGCAACCGACGCACGCAAAGGAGTGTATCGAGAGCTAGCCACGCCCACAATCAGGAGTAGTAGAATCGAGAATCTAGAACTTGACAGTTCGGCGAGTTGATGAAATGTGCCCATGCTGACGAAATCTGAAATAACGAATCATTATATTTTAATAACGAATAATTTTACATTAAATAACGAATACATTTAGATAAAATATCGATAGATTTTAAAATTATTATACATTAAATAATAAATTCATTGTCACGTTTTATTTTGACCCCTGTTCATTTATTATAAATATGTTTATACGGATAAATCTTTTATATTGACATGTATTCATTATAATATTATTTAAAAGATTTTATACAAATTCGGTTATAAATATATAGAGTATATTATATATATATATATATATATATATATATATATATATATATATATATATATATCTATATATAAATATATAGAGTATATTATCGAATCTCCATATGAACAAACATAGGCGATATATAGGTTTGGTATTATTATGTAATTGTTATTAAATATAATTGAGAGATAAAGAATTTTAATTTTAGAAATATGTAAATAATCCATAGAAGGATCTAATACCTTATTATTGTGTTACCTTCTCGAAGTTAGTTTAAACATATGCATATATTGCGTGCATAGATGACGAAATACTATGACGCAACGATCATCACCACGGGCGATGGAACGAGATGTATTACTCTTATTTCAATATTAAAATGGCTATTTCTATACACACTATATAGATTATACGGTGGCATACACACATGTGACATATATCTCGAGTCATATGATCTTACATAGATGCATGATTACTAGTATAAACTAGTAATATACTACTAACCACCAATAACGAATATAATGGATTAATAATAGATTTAAGAAATAATGCGATAGCTTGAAATAGAATTGTTAATTGATAGAATTGTTAATTAATTGTTAATTCATAATTGATAGAATTGTTAATTGATAGATATGCATGAAATGATCAACAATATTTTGGAATAGTTACTTATAATATTGCTATATTATTAGTATTATTCTTATAATATAAAATTATAAGAATGATTCAAATACTAATTATTATTTACATTTAAAAATATCATTTAGCCATTCTTTAGAAACTGTAAATAAAATGCAAATAAAACATACATTGATGTATTTTCACAAAATTAATAACATTTGAGGTTCTAAGAGTTTTCTTATAGATTGTAATTAAAGGTGAAATTCTAGTTAAAATTAAGTTGTGTGTATTCATAAGTATCAACTGGTTTCTATCTCGATATAACGTTATATAACATAGTAGTACTATGTTTTAAATTTAAAATTCTAAAAATTATATTATGGATTATATTATATTATATTATATTAAAGGTTACATCAAATTAAGAATGCATTACAAATACTTATTCAAATACTGTCTATATATAACACTTGTAAATCATAAATCATATAATATATGATAATAAGCTATAATATCATAACATCTCCTGATTGCATTAAATTATTATATCCTACTTATCCATAAGTTATAGCTAAGCTAAATAAAATAACTTAAAATACACTAATATGTATATAATTTATTATCAATAGTAGTATCATAATGTATTGTATAACATAATATATATTATCTTATATTATATATATTTTACGTCCTATATACTTTGCTGTTTATGTACCCATGTGTATACCCATATATACAATATAATATAAGTAATTAAAATAAGCATCGAATACATATATAACTTTGAAAATTAAAAATGTAAACACATATAACAACCTATTTGTAATAAAGGAAGTGAGTGTTATTTAATTACATTTTTGCATAAT
>OZ038314.1:28937176-28974676 GCA_964035775.1 Osedax frankpressi
TTCTAGCCATTATAGTCATATTATAGATCATACGTGTTTAATATTTATATTGAACGTACTAGTGATTAATATAAATTATATTGTAATATAATATTAAACATGATGAAATATATATAATGTACGTATAATGTACGATGTGCATTATACGTACAATGTACTTATATATAATGTAATTATTTACGAAACATGAAATAAACTTATACATTTCAAATGTATACAATTTGTGTATCATTAAAAGAATTCATTTAAAAATGTATACACTTATTATATACTTTATATAGTTATATACTTTATAATACATGCGATATACATATTTACTAATATTCAATGAAATACATATATTATTACATAATAAAACATCGTGGAAGATCTTCATAAAATATTGTTCAAATATATTATTATATTATTTTAATGCAAAATAATAATATAATTACATTATTGAATATTGTAATGATAATATTAATTCATAAAAATAATTGTATATACTTTTGAATTATAATCCAATTATAATTATAAAATTATATTATACTATACGAATGATATATCTGTTATATATATTTTGTTTGTTAATATATATTTACCTAAATTGTATTACTCAATATGGAATAAACAGCATCATAATATAATAATACTATCTTAAATTTGACCATAATTCAAAGAATTTAAAAATGTAATTATTACTAGCGAAATTGCGAAAACTTATTTTCATAAAGATGGAAATTATTTAACAATTTCTAACATAATAATGACAAATTGCTTTTAAATTTGTATTTAAGTATTTTAAAAAGTATATTATATATAATACTATAGTATATATATAGCATAATATATAACCATATGGGTTTATAATGCGTTGAATTATTGTATTTACCAGTATTTTAATTAATATTTAAATGCATGTTCCATAAATAATATTAATAACTATTATAAATATATCAATAATTTATTCACAAAATATATATAAAAATATAATTATATTTACTATCTATATTTTTTAATTTTCTAATTTATTTTATTTATAATATAAGATAATATTATACTACCTATGTAATTTATTAATTGCTACATTAATCAACATTAATCAACTTATTTAAATAGTATAAATATAAATGTATAAGTAAAAAAATAAAGCGCAAATTAGTCAATACGATATTTTTTAATTATAGTTTCAATAATTATTCAAACTTACAATAAATTCACTTGATCACATACCAGGAAATTGAACGAAATTAAATTATATAATATCTTTTTGTGATACATGTTTACTAAGTCCACTGATATCAACAATAACTACACATAACTACAAATAACTACAAATAAGATATTCTTAGTGCAATTAATACTAAATTAATTGCATTGATTTGATTGAATCAATAAATACTAGGTATTATTTGAATATACAACTGTTGTCTTCCTAATTACAGTCAAGTTTCCTATTGTCATATATATATATATATATATATATATATATAATATATGAACTGTAATATATGTATTAATTATATATATATATATATATATATATTATATATATTATATATATATATATATAATTAATACATATATCACAGTTCACTGCCAATAAATAAGTTCTGATCTAACTTGAATTCAATGACACTATAAAATGCAGTGTTAAAATAATCATAAAATTACGAATTCATTATCTAGCTTATAGAACAGTTATCAAATGATAAGAAGTTTAGATAAGGAGTGTTTTTTCCATTTTATACAGAGAACAAGAGATGATACAAAAACCATAATATAGATACCATATTATATTAAAAATATGTATGTATTTCTATTCCTACTAATTAACTGACTAACTGCTTAATAATATAATATTATAATATAATAAATATAATATTAAATAATAACAAAAATAATAATAATAATAATAATAATAATAAATTATAATACAAATCTAGAAATTATATTTCCTCATTAATAATAATACAATAATAATTAAATAAATAATTAGTACAATACATATCAATATGAGATATTTTTCATGTGATATCACACTATATTAATAGTTAGTTACATTACTAAACTTAATCAGTATAATATATATATATATATATATATATATATATATATTTGATAAGATAGAAATGCTTATTTTATAAGCTATTATTTTATTTTAAATATATTTTATCTTTATCTTTATAAGTTACTTTTTTTAATATATCTTTTATAAATTATATTATAAGAATGTATTAGTTTTCTTAACAACACATAAATTGTTACAAATAATAATAATAAAATGTTAATATATAAATAGAAATAATATACTATGTATTATAGATATTATTTATTAATATATTATTTGTATACATATTTTATATAAACTAAACATAATTTAGTTCAATATTAATGAATTGTAAATAAATAGTTAATATATTGTCATCAATGAGATATATGAACTCACCTAGCAAAAGTAAGCTCTAGAAAATATGAGATATTATGTAATCGACTGCTTATATACCTACGCCAGTAACTAAAAACGCCCACATATGTGTCGCAATAGATAAAACGCCTATTTACACCAATTTGTTTATAATATACTCATCTGAGTCACCAGGGCGAGTATCATCCTTTATCCTACGTGATTTACATCTATATAAGGTAAACATTTATAAATTTATGTGTGAATTTTTTTTTCTCATTACTCATTATATATCAATTGGATGATATTTCATCAAATTCCTTCATATAAAATTATTATTTTAAATTTAGTTTTCATTTTTTTAAATCTTAATTATCAATCAAACTATTCTATTAGGATTTAATGAATATTCATTCAATCAATCCATCTATCTGTATTTATATGCACTTTTGAATTTATTTGAATTGAATTGAAAGATTTACTTCGTAACAAAATAACGAAATTAATATGTTCTAATTTGTGTTCATAAGAAAGAAATAATATTGAAAAAAAATAAAGTATAATAATATAGTTAGTAAAAATATTATAAGTGAATTACATAAACTTTAAAGTAGACATAGTTCCTAGTTGCATCATACAGGAGTCCATATATGGATACATATTCATGGCAGGTTTTTTCTGGGATTTCTGGTTATATACATATGTACTCAGGGCACCTACAAGAACGTAATTGAAGCTATAAGAGCTATATATGATTGTACACTGATCGTAAAAAAAGTAATTTTTACTATCAATATATATGTCATGCATTTGGATCCAGATGCAGAGTTAATAATTCCAAGACCAATATAAGAGCTCAGTATCGAGTAGAGTAGATGAATTTTCAAACAATTCTTAAATTTTTGTATATAATTACATTTTCACAAAGGTAGAGGAAAGTTGTTCCATATAATTATCACTAGAACACTACAACTTTTACTGAGATGTAAAGATTACATTTTTATTTAATAATAGTAAACTATTTATTTATCATATCCATCCATCCTTACATCCATCCATTGAATTGAAAAGTTTATTTATACACAACATAAAAAATAGATATGTTCTCATTTATATCTTAAAGAGGGTAAAAATAATATCATAAGTGAATTAAATGATAATATCCATCCATCGATTCATTCATTCAACCGTCATCCATTAAATTGAATTGAATTCCATAGTTTATTTAAACCTAAATATACAATTAGTAGGGTTCCCATTTAAGAGAAAGAAATGATAAACAAATGTAATAATAATATAGTAATTATGACATCATCTAATTATATTCGTTAATAGGTAAATTTTGAAATAATCTTGAATTATTTAAATAAATTGCACTTAATTACCAATTACGATTAAGACTATGCTAAAACCTCTCTTTCATAACAATCAACGTTGAGCATAGAGAGTTTAAATTTACTAAAACTAAGTTAGCGGATATTTGTCTTCAATTTAATTATATTATGTGGTTTGATTGGTTGATTAGCATTTGACATTTAGTAAGGGTACACCTTATACAAGTAGAATCTATAAATAGAATACTTGATGATATTAATCCAGTTACTTCATATTATATATAATGTATACACATTAATAACATTAGTATTATGTATAAACTATTATGGTCAGTCTTTTTACAGAATACCTTATTTTTACAGAATGTTGATACCTACAAATTTTAAAAAATATAGGACCAAATTATATAAAAACTATAACAGTTCATAAGTACTGCACTTTTAGTTTATATGAAGATTGCTGGAGTGGAGTTATATGTTTGTAGAACACACACCTACACACACACAAATACACACATACATACACACACATATATATATATATATTGAAAATGATACTATCTATTTATTAAATTTTATTAATAATTAATAAATAATGAAACTAATATATATCTGGTATTAATTGTAGTTTGAGTATTGGAAATCATGTTAAATACTATATGTTGTTAATATTTTAGTATACATTTAGTTTTCTTTAATAAAATTAGTTTCAAATCGATTTAGCGAATCGCAATATTATAATTAAATATATTATAAATTAATTGCAAGGTATATTCAATAGCATTAGATTTATCAAGTGTAGATGCCGGACACTTATTTTCTAAAGTGGATGATATAATAATACCTTTTAGAGAAAATATTAATATTTTCGTTTCATGAATATATTTACATTTAATTTAATTTCTCAAAATAGATCTTTAAATAATTGTGTTTCCATTGATATATTCTAGAATAATAATTGATAGAGTAGTGATCTGTCAGTAGTTTGTTTGTAATAATTTGAATTATACAACTTTGGTGAGTTTCGGATGATACACGTATATCTATAGGTTATTAAAGATGAAGTAATTATGTTGTACGTTTACAAATTTTAAGAATTTCAATATTATCATTATAATGATAATTAAAGTTGTCGAATATAATTAATTTAAGTTAACTATGTCAAAACTATATCAGTTAAACTGTGAATGTATTTGTAGGTGTATAGTACGGTTTATATATTAAGGGTATATCATATATTGAAAATGGATCTATTATACTTGTAAGATATATAATTGTTTAGATAGTTGGCATATTTCCTTTGATAACATTTTTAAAATATGATAACTATACCAAACGTGGACGTAATTATGTCTCGTATATAGAATTTGTATACCTTATTTCAAAATTGATATTGTTTAGGATTTCATGAGAAAGAGTAATTAGTTTCAGTATAGGTCAGTATAATAGTTACATTATCAGTTAGGTATTATATATTCAGATACACTTTTTTAAGGAAATATCTCAAATTGCAGAACGTAATAAATATTCATTTATGCAATTTTATGCAATAAAAATATATCCATTAATAAACCAACCTATTCCACTAGTAATCTGACTAAAAAGGTACTTTAGTGTTCTAATGTCATTTCATTTCGAAAACACATATAATCCCCTATATAGTACTACTTGACATTCGAATTTAATTTATTATATGATGAATATTATAGAAATAAAAATTATATTATTTCCATATAGTGTTACTAATGATAGGATAGATTATGATATGGTAAAATATATTATTTTGTTAATATGGATAATACTGCAATATATTTATCTAAAAATTACACTGCGCAAAATATTGTTATAAAAAAGTGTCAAATAAATATCGGTTTATGAGTACAGTGTATTGCGAAACATACATCTACACTAGTTTAAAACAGTAACCCGGATATAGATATGATTTGTTATTTGTAAATGTCATGTTTGTATCCGGATGCGTTGCGTTGGAAACTAAAATGATAGCACTTAGTGTCATTTGGTGATTAAAACGCGTCTGCTCTTTTTCACGTACTATTTATGACACCAATTTGCAAATCGGGCATGCGATCTCGTAAAAATCACTTCCGTCTGGTGTTTATAGTTTCTGAAGAGGATGGTAACCTGTTAACATATATACAGTTTTGAATGATATGTATCCCACGTATAATGAAAGTTATTCTCTTTATGCAATTATACTTTATCTGCTAATTACGGCGATTTATCATAATTAATCAAATGTTATTGTTATATAATAAATGAAGTTGCTATTTCTGAACCTTTAAATGATTCTACAAGTTATATTATTTGTTAGAGGATTTTATATAATGTTCAGTATATTTCATTATAATCACTCGATTAATGTTTTAATCTAGTAGTATCTGGCAATACGTGAATTATATATCAAGATACGTTACAATACGACATACAAACGAATCATAGGCACACGATAGTAATGAAACATGAAGCATTATATACATGCATATGTACTTTTTTATTTTGTATCATATTCCTTCCGGTTTATGGTTTTCCCTTTGGTAACAATGATGAACGGGAACTTAATGTAATCTTAATACTCGAATAAGTAGACGACCGGGATATAGTTGTAATAATAGAGTAACATATTGGCAAAACTCTTTTCAACACCTAATCATTAACTAAGAGAATATATTAAAAGAAAAAATTAAATGAAAACTTATATAATTATCTTGTATTCAATACTTTTGAAAATTAAGTATTATCTAAGATTACCTTAATTATTTGGTATTATGATAAAATATAGAGAGTATGGTAATATAAAATATATGTACGAAATAGTATATATGTTTACCACCTACATACACATACATTCACCCACACACACACACATAGACTCATATATATACACACACACATACATATATATATATATATATATATATATATATATAGACAATTATTATTTATGATTTTTATCTGTTAATAAATAAAAATACAAAACGATGGCAATTTTATACAATTTATAACATTACATCAAACAACACCAAATTAATACTGTATTTTATTGTACACACACACACACACATTCACACACATACATACACACTAATATATATATATATATATATATATACATACATGGACACACACACACATGCATATATATATAGAAAATTATTATTTTTTATGGATATCTGTTATTAAAAAAATAGAAAACGAGGATAATTGTATACTATTTATAACATTACAACTAACAATAACGAATTAATACTGTTTGTTTTTATGTAGTCTATAAAATCGACACAATTATTTATAATATACTTATATATAAACTCTTACATATATTATTTACTTTTGTGATTTTTTTTATATTATAAACAATGTTCCGCAGGTCCTGCTCCGTATAGGACCTGCATGTATAGCCATATATTTCTTTTTGGATACAAGATACTCGATTGTATTATTTATCCTAAATTTTATTATACAATAGCATATAAGTAACTTTATAGGGATACGTAGTTTAATACTTCCTATTGAAATACATTTTTATGGTATATGCTAGGAAATAATCTTATTTTTATATATTACATATTTGTTTTTAGATGTTTCCTTACAAATATATACATTAGTATTAAATATATGTATTTAGATTATATATAGGATGGTATTTATATCTATGTTTTAGATATAAACCATTCAGTAAATCTTTGTTAGTATTGGTAATATTGGGTATTATTTAATTAATAATTTTTAATAATTTTAAAATTATATAATATAATTTTATATAAAACTGTGATTCTAACATATTAATGATCCTGATAATATAAAAATATTTCTTATTTATATATTTATCATAAATATATTTTGTGAGTATGCGAGCTCTAGTTCAGAGAGTTTCAAAATCGAGCGTTACGGGTTTATGTAATATATTTAATTTAAAGTATTATAATTATTATTATAATATATACAAGTATCATATAAATTTAAATATTGTATTACAATTCTCATTATAATATTGATTTACTTATATATAATATATATATATATATATATAATATGTTTATATATATATATATAATATATATATATATATATATATATATATATATATATATATATTGAATCCAGTCATTATCATGTGTTAGTAATATTTATTTAGTTTACGTGAGCTCGTGAAATAATATTTCCCATAAAGTATCCAATATTATCCAATATTACTATTTCAGTGATATTATAAATTCTTGTCACTTTAAAAGTAATACTTATATTTCTAATAATAAATACCGTCTGTTACTAAATAATAAAAAATATAAAATAATAATAGTATTTTGAAGTATATATACCGATATCCAGATATGTATTATATAAATATGTATGCATACTATGATATGATTTATTGAATTTAGGAAATTTTATATTTATGTGATATTTAATAATTAATAACTACTATTTACTAACATTATTTTGGTCAATAACTAAAAGTAGTTACCAATTAGTAGTTATTAACTATTAGTTTATGACTACTATTTGTAACTATTTATTAATATTTATTAGTCAGAAACTACTAGAAATACATTTATTCTAAGAAATTCCAAATAATGAATGATTTTTGATACATAAAAACTTATATAATGCAAATTATTTATTGATCTCTTGTGAAAGAATATCCCAAAACAAAAAGAAGTATTTGTATTGTGTTCAGTTATTACTATCTGTATACACTAATATATTTATCCGATATAATTACAACATATAATTATCACTATTTTATAACAGTTGCTGATGAAATTGTGAATTCTATAGGAAAAGGTATCAATATCTTAGTCGGAATTTGTCCCGATGATACACCTAAAGATATTGAATACATGTGGGTTATGATTGACATTACCAGTTATATTCTATTCTTGTAATATAATTTAACATTTCTTATTTTATATATCAAGATATTTTGCATTAGTAGAATTTACCGAACCTCGAAGGCGACTCTCTATTTCATAATTAACTTTATCTGTCATAGATCCAGGAAAATTCTAAATTTACGAGTGTTTGAGGATAGCGATGGCAAAGGATGGTCAAAGTCGGTGAAAGATATGAATTACGAGATTCTAGTCATTAGTCAGGTTTCAATGAAACATCATATGATAAGTTGTCGAACTAGCACTGATCTTAGCTCTGATCTTAGCACTGATCTTAGCACTGATCTTAGCACTGATCTTAGCACTGATCTTAGCACTGATCTTAGCACTGATCTAGCACTGATCTTAGCACTGATCTTAGCTAATAGTTTGTGTCTTAATTACGCTGTTAATTATTTTTTCTCGCAATATATTGAGGGTATCATTTATCTTTAGACCAGTTTAGTGTAATTAAATTATTTATATACAATTTAAATCTCGCGATTTATTAGTACACTGCACTGGCATTAATTACATATAGAACATTAAGTAGCATATATCTATGCATTAATATGGTTCCACATCTAATGAAGTGTGAGATTGTAGTGAAGGTTGAGAGTATTTTGTAATGAAAATAAAAACTAATCATATATTTATTATTTTAACAACTGTTTAGATATGTTTAGATATGTGTAGATCAATTTAATGTAATTAATATAATATACATTTTTAGAATATATTTTACCCTTAATATTATAAATTTAACAATTTAATTATATGTAATATACATTTTTAGAATATATTTTACATGTACATGAACAGATTTAGAACAGATTTAGAAATATTGTTTATTTATAAAGACTCTAGAATTATATTTCTATCTCCCTGAATTATATAAATATTTTAATTAACCTCAGCGATTGAAATTTCACTTTTTAATAAATAGAATTTATTATATATATTAATTCTGTATGAGTAGAGATAGTTTTCTCTCTAATATCTGAACTAACTTGATATTATTTATCATCGCAGTTTACACTGTATGCTAAACTTAAAGGCAACAAGCCGGACTTCAGAGGTGCGATGATTGCAAGTCAATCTAAGGTATTGTACGAAAAACTCCTTCTTACTCTTCGAGACGGTTATCACGAGGAAAAGGTTAAAGGTCAGTATTGGGGTCAATGCATTAGAGTATAAGTTATTTAATTATAAGAACTATTTTATCAACGAATACCAAATATATTTTAAATCATTTCTTAATTATTTCTTCTTGATTTAGAATTATAGCTTCTACATATATCTTATACATTTTAACATTATATAATTAAATTAATATTGTCTAATTAATTATGCTACTCTACATATATAAATTTTAATTGATTACATTGTTTGTACATATTTCTATTATTATAATAATATTTTTATATCGATTTGTAAAAC
Organism: Osedax frankpressi; assembly: GCA_964035775.1. Classification (NCBI taxonomy): domain Eukaryota; kingdom Metazoa; phylum Annelida; class Polychaeta; order Sabellida; family Siboglinidae; genus Osedax; species Osedax frankpressi. Next base: position 28,947,229 of record OZ038314.1, read on the forward strand.
GATGTATATTTATTATAGATGGAATTTTCGGCGCTATGATGAATGTGGAAATAAGAAATGATGGACCCATCACAATTTTATTAGAGAGCCCAATTAATAAATAAAATTAAAATACTTTGATACCTTTTAGCAAATTATATCTAATTGTACAATACCAATTATAAATTAATACATTTAGATTCTAAACATATTTGAATCAGTTTCAAATTTGACAATGCATCACCTATAAACCTTACTATTAAATGCATTTATAAAATAAGATTCAACAAATAATCAAATTATTTTTTATAAGAAAATATTTATTTTTAATCATATATGAATTAAGTTGGGTTAAATATGTATATTATTTATGTGAATTTTTAATGTTGATTTGGATAATTATTGTAATAAATTATATTATTTTATCAAATTTTTTTTTAATTTTTAAAAGAAAATATTTATTTTTAATTATATACTAATTAAGTTGGGTTAAATTTGCATATTATTTATGGGAATTTTTAATTTGGACAATTATTGTAATAAATTCTATTCAAACATACAATATGCAGACATAAATAATACAAATTGATAATCATTATTCTTCTATTTTATATTAATTAAATTAAAATTGGAAACGCAAGTGTATATATTTAAAATTTTTTAATCTATTTAGTTAAATTAAATTTATATATAATTTATCTAGTTACAATTGTTGCTACATAAAAGCAAAGAAATCATTAGTCTATATGAATTCAGAATTAATTTAATGAGATTAGATCAATGATTATCTACAATAAAATTATAAATCTATACATTAAATTAGATATGTGTATCACCACCTACTGGTGATTTTATAGAGTTTATTATCCTTGATCATATTTGAAAATGTTAAAATTTAATTTGTATTATATATTGTTTTATATAACCATTACGATTTATTTTTAAAATCTGCATTTATAAAAAGGTAAATATAGCTATATATGTAAATTATAGGTGATATTGCATACATAATTTTAAATATATAAAAATTCTTCATAATGGAATTATATTTTAATTCAAACTTAAATTAACATTCTCATCATATTCAAAAGACTTGTGATAATAATTTAATTACTATTTTTTATCAAATACAATATCAAATAAGAATCTAATAATTGTCAATAGTATCGACTTGTCTTAATATATAATTAATTAGAATATAATCATTTATATACATTTGAATTGATATTGTGAAAATATAAATTTGTTTGTTTTTACTGAAATTTATTATAAATAAACAAAATTACTTAATTAAGCAAATGAATATAGATTTAGATTTAATGAAATATATGATTATGCATGACAATATTTCTCAATTCATAAATATTTAAAAAGGTATACTAATTACTCACAAAATAACTCTATCAAACTATACTACGTGACATATATCTAATAGAGTTTATATTCAGTAAATAAAATGATACCCTAACAATACATTTTTACTATAGAGTCAAATAGTTCCTTACGTTACTACGCAGACGAATACAATATATTTCTTGATTTTATATAATTAATATAATTAATATAATAGTATAATGATATTGTACATTTAATCTAATATGGTTTGTAATTATCAATTTATAAATTCTATTGATAATCAATTTAGAACACCAACTAATAATTAGCCTAATTGACCTAATAAGCCATATCTATATATAATATATAGGCATTGTCTATCTGAGCTCATACTATCTAAGAATTATTATTAATTTACTACATTCTAAAATAATGCTATATATAGCAATATAAGATATGTACATTTTTTATTTTTTATTTTCTATTTAATCTGTTAAATAATCTTTCTATTGTTAGTATATCATATTTTATATTATTATTATTTCTTATATTATTAAATATAATTTTGTTGTATATATGACAATAATTTAAATTCATGTATGATGTAATAAGTTTAATTTATGATCAGTTATTATAAATAGCAATATTGTATTGATAGTATTAAAAAAATGTTTATACATTTCTACATTTATATAAAATTGTATTATCCTATTTAATTTGGTTTAGATAAACTAATTACTATTATTATTATTACATATCTATGAATAGCTTTTTTGATAATATATTATATTGCCTTTATGTAATATATTTTTAAACTATATTTGATATAATTATTTTTAATTTATAGATAAAGACTAACATTTCTGTTACTACTATCATTTAATTTAAATATAATTACCAACATTTTGAAGTAATTATTTAGCAATTCAAATTTCTTATTTCTATTTTTGATACCAGATGGAAGATTTAATTCAATAATGGGAGCGTGTACATCGGACCAAAGTGCACCAACAATATCCGCTTTCAGCCAGGAGGCGACACCAAGAGAGCAGAGGTACCGACGGGCGATAAAACTGTACCAAGTGGACCGTGTACGTTCACTGACTAACCTGTTTAACCGCAACAAACAGTTTTCATCCGGTCAGTAGTGTCAACAGTGTCAGTGTTTTCAGTAGTGTCAAGAGTGTCAGTGTTTTCAGAAGTGTCAATAGTGTCAGTATCTTCAATATTGTCAATCTATTAAGTGGCATTAGTATATTCAGTAGTGTCAGTGTCCTCAGTAGTGTCAATAGTGTCAGTGTTTTCAGAAGTGTCAATAGTGTCAGTGTTTCAGAAGTTTCAATAGTGTCAGTATATTCAGTAGTGTCAGTGTCCTCAGTAGTGTCAATAGTGTCAGTGTTTTCAGAAGTGTCAATAGTGTCAGTGTTTCAGAAGTTTCAATAGTGTCAGTATATTCAGTAGTGTCAGTGTCCTTAGAAGTGTAAATAGTGTCAGTTTCTAAAATGGTGTCATTTGCTTCAGTAATATCAGTGTCTTTAATGTTACCATGTTATCTGTAGTTATAATAACAACTATTATTTGATTCAGTAATATTGACGTCAGTTGTATCAGTAGTGGCTATTGAGGTTAGTAGCAGCTATTTGGGTCAGTAGCATAACAGTAGTGATTAGTATTATCAGTAGCAGTTAAAGTGTTTGATATATTATTTTATTTTTCTATCTATTGTAATTTAATTGAAAATTAATATTTTTGTCAAGTTTTTATTAAAATGTTCATAATTTATTTATTAAATTTATTTCTTTCAATTTTTTATTTCCTCTTTTAATTATTATCCCCTTTTTAATTATTATAATTATTATTATTTAATTAAATACATTAATTAATATAATCATAAACTAATTAATATAACTAATAATATAGGGCATAACAATATTTATAGATATATAGATTTATAGATACATGCATCATTAATAAAGTATTTGATCAGTTATTCGGATACAAAATATTAATATCATAAGTATTATATATACAAATAGAAAATTCTCTTCGGTACATTATAGAATAAACATATCTGATTAAAATTCCATGCATTCTTTGGTATATTTGATTTTCACGAGGATATCTGATAACATATACATTTTATCATAATATTATACATTCATAAATTTAAATATTTTCGTGAGACAATAGGTATTGAATTGGATAACTATTATTTTGTATTCAATATTTTTATTTGCAGTTTCATTTTCTCTATTTTTGCTCTTAATATTTGATGTATATATTATATATTAAAGTTCTATGATATTTAATAACCAATCAACATTATAGTAATATAAATAGAATTAATAACAATTTATATGTCAATTTAGGCTGGGTTTGGAATTAAAATATAATTTCATTTTATTTATATATACTTAGATAAACTTAGATATATATATACTTAGATAAACTTAGATATATTTATACTTAGATAAACTTAGATATATTTATACTTAGATAAACTTAGATATATTTATACTTTATATATTTGCTGTTATGTAAAAAAAATTATTAAAACTCATTTGGACATATTTGGACATTTGGTATATTTTTATTATGTAATTCATTCATATGTATTATATACCTTATATCAATTTATTATATTCAATGATATTTAATATTACTTACAGATAAGTGGTATAACATAATCATGATCTTCTTTAACCATAACTAGAATTATCATTTATAGTACTGCTTTATGTGTTATCTAATAACAATGTGTTTATCCAGATGATAATGATAGCTTCGGTGTCAGCTTTAAGATATTGTGAAATGAAAATAATAAAAATTTAGAGAAGTTAGAAAATAAATAAAGGATATTTGTAAACAATGTTTACTAGTTAAAAAAAGTTGTAAGCACTTTTGGATTATTATATTGTTTTAAAATAAACTAATATAATAATGGAGATGAATTGAAATCAAATAAACATAATAAGAGCTAGGAGTAATTGAGTAAATGAGTAAATATGTACTTTAACAGTAATCCTATATATAAATTAATATTTTTTATTTTAATATATAATTTATTGTAAATTTGTTTCAAAGTGCAAATTGAGTAAAATGTAATTATTGTATAAAATGTTTATAATGTAAATATATATTTTAAGTATCAGATTTGATTGGTCTACGATTTAATTGGTCAGTTTACCCTAAAATGGAAAATAACTTATAACACATAACATTGAATATATATTTTACCTACAGTATTTACATGTTACATATTTATAGAGGATGCCATGATTACCAGTTTATTAATAATCCATATAAATATGAACTCGTAGTTTTCTGTATACCAAACCTTGCATGGTCTAATGGTTTCAGAGTAAATAGCGCAGTTGGGGATTAGTTGACGGGTAATGCACTACCTAACAAGTGTACACCTAGACACTCATTCATCCTATTATTTGGCTGTACAGGTTTCATTCTCAAATTACGTAAAATCACTAGCTCGCAACGTAAAGCGTTTTCTTATCCGAAATTACTCATCTGACCGGTTCGGTCAGTTTTTCGCTTACGACCATAACTCATGCCCGTAACTTAAACCCATAAACGTGTACCACAATAAATTTATATGTTCTACCTATCGAATGCATTTGTTTGACTTACAAAAGCCAATGGGAGTATGTGTTTAATAGTTATATCCTACTGCGTGTTGCTTGCTATATACACAATTGATAATCTTTCGTAAACTACAAAGCTATAATAGATTATATAAACGTTCTATTTACGGATCTTCTCTATTATGTTTAAAGCAACTCCATATTTAATATATTGTCAATGCTTGTGATATTTGTTGATAAGTTTCCTTCTTTTTTCATGATTTATATTACTTTTATTGTAACTAATATTGATGGACCAATATCCCTATCATAATATTACAGTAAACCTGCCTTCATTCTTGTTTTCGCTGAGGATAAGTTTAAATATGAAATATTTAAGTTAAAGTATTATAAATTTCACCCTTCCATTTCAAAACGATTGCTTTCTATTATTTAATTATGTAGTAATATAATGTAATTTTAAAGGATTTATACTTTAAGTGATAACTGACAGTTATTATTTGTTGGTGTCAGTTAACACATTTTATTTGTATGTATTCATAGCTAGGCCTACTAAATCTTAACGGCTATAATGGCTATAAATCGCTGATAATAGCTATAATGTTGTAGAACTGTAATTACTATACATAAATACACAATAAATATCAGAAAATAGCTGGTCAAGAAACTGTCTCTAACCAATCATTAGCTCATGAATCATGAAATGATCACATTCCTTATAAGATTTATTATTGTTAACCCATAATTTACTCTATATCATAAAATGAACATATTCAAAGTAAATGCAGGTTCATAAGTAAAAGTGAAATTTGTGTTTGGTTTATTTAAAACTAGCAAAACATATACTAACCAAACATAGAGGATATTTTCTCAACTATATCAAATAGTTAAATAGTCAATACTATAATTATTTTTTAGACTATTTTATATTTCTGATTTTATATTTCTATAATCTTTATAATATACATTCATGCGAATTATTTATTTATTAGTAAACTATTTTTTATTTTAATATATATGTTTGTAACATATACATATTTATGTTACCAGTATTTATATAATTAGATGTAAATTGTTTATTTTAATTATTATTTAACGTTTAGTTAATTAAAAATTACATTAAAATATAACATAAACATATATATATATATATATATATATATATATATATATTTATATATACATGGTATATATCCCTTATGTGATATATGTTATACATGATCAACATTGCCTACTTCCTAACACGTATACGTATGTGTATGTACTAAATCAGCGTAACACTGGATTACGACTACTACAAATGATTTATCTTATCCGGCGTTATCTACCCAAGCTCCAGATTGTCCATTTCACAACTTACACTATAAAACTTACACTATACAACTTACACTATACAACTTACACTATACAACTTACACTATACAACTTACATTGTACAACTTACATTGTACAACTTACATTGTACAACTTACATTGTACAACTTACATTGTACAACTTACATTGTACAACTTACATTGTACAACTTACATTGTACAACTTACATTGTACAACTTACATTGTACAACTTACATTGTACGTTGCATACGAGCATGTCGCCAACTCAAGCTTCCATTGTGTATCGCACAATGGTCCACATATCTTCGCAACGCGAGACTGCCCTCTACGTCGAAATCGAGTTATCGTCCGCCATTCAATACATGTAAGCCGTGACCACCTGTGTGTCCGCTATAATGAGTAATACCACGTCTCGTGCGTAATACCAAATACCCCCGAATAAGGGCATTTGGCATATGATTCACGCTTGATTCATTTTATTATTGATCATAAAATTAATAATATTAGTTGTATTTTTTGTTATTAATATTCCACTAAATAACTAATAAATAATACATATGTATCAGACGTTAATTTCTTAAATTTATCAATAATTGAAAATGTATTTAAATTACATCTAAATGAATGATACATATATATATATATATATATATATATATATATATATATATATATTTATATTGATGATATTATCTAACATATAAATACCTATAGCAAATTGAAGGTATAAATTATATTATAAAAAATGCCATAATAGAAATTCTACAAGTTATGTCATTCATATTATGTTTATACGCGTTAATATGACAGTTTGATACAATATATTAGCAGCTAATATAAAATCATTTTATTACAAAAATCATATGTTAATGGATATTTTACAAAATTCTTATAAATGGACATTTAATTTAAAATTCATTATAATATATTAGTATTATAGATTATCTTTTGTTACTATAAATGTTCGAGCATCAAATACGTTATGTAATTACATTTCTATTTCTGTGATCGTAATTTCAAATCATTTATTTTTCCCTGTTCATCTGTTCTAATAAGTTCTATATTTAGTAACAAATCATTGTTATCCATTACGATAATGTTATCAAAAATACTAGATTTTGTTGTACAATTTTCAAAAATATTAGAGTGCATAATAAATCATTGATGAATTACAGTATACTTTTTATAAACACACACATACACACACACACAAAAACACACACATACCTACACCCACACACACATAAACATACACACACATACACACACATGCCCACACACACATGCCCACACACACATACACACACAAACACACACATACACAAACACACACATACACACACACATGAACACATACACAAACATACACATATGCCCATATATATACACACACACACACACACACATACATACACACATATATATAGACACACGCACACACAAACACACACACATACATGCACACACACGCACACACACACTCCTACACATACACACATACCCTCATGTATATATAATATACATTAATATACTCATTAAGAGTAATACTTCCTATTAATACTTTACTATTACAATATGAGATATTCGCTACACATTTCGATATTTAATGACATTGATAAATGCACGCCTGGCTTATTGTATAGGTTCTCCGTTATGCGTTGATTGTAGTCTACCTATAGAGGGCCTATAGAGTACTATGGAGGGCCTGTACCGCATTCTCTAGTACGTATATTATTCTCTATTCCACTGATTAGCCGGGTGCCCTATTTAATAGCGGTCTGTTTCAAGTATCCTAGGCTGCACGGCCGATGAGTATAAATAGATCTCTAGGGATTACGTTCGGAAAGTGCTAATTGAAGAGTGCCATTTTGTTCTGGGCGTATCTGCACGTGTAGTAGAGATGTAGATAATATAACTGTAAGTAGTGATTACATTTAATATTCTACTACTACAAAGGGCGGGAGAGAGAGTGAGAGATAGAAAGAGGAAATGGTAGAGGCAAAGGCAGATACTTACAATGCCCGACCCAGAGTTTAGCATGAGTCATTGTTTGACGATGTTTAATATAAAACGGGCGGAATAAAATTCTATACAAAAGTACAATATGTTGCTTTATATTATAATGCTTTGTAATAGATTGTTTAATAATATAAACCACACGTTAGTTTAAATGTATTTATATATTCCATATTAATTTGCTCACCTTTATATTTAATTATAGTTATGTAAGCTGTGAATTTAAATATTTTAGTTGAAGTTGCTTTTAATTACTTATTTATATAATTGTAAATCTAGGAAGCAAACAAAACTTTAAATTGTATATTAAACCATAACTGGTCGAATACATTTTTATTAAGTATAATTTATATGTGAATGTATATTGATTCTTTAATAAATATTTTAGGTAATAGCAAATTATTTAAATAATAATTACTGTAACATTTTTTAAATTTAATATTTAAATCTATACAGGTGAGATACCCTTGACCTTGGCAGCCCAGCAAGGTCATGAGGTCATTGTAAAAACACTGATAGAGAAGGGAGCGGATCTGAATCGCATAGACGGAAACGGAAACACTGCACTACACATTGCCGTGCTTATTAATGTCAGTGTTGTTATATCTAAGTTTGTTTGTGTAGTCCTAGCTTCGAAACTACCTTTGCTTTCATTCAGTATTAAATATTAGTAATAATTATAAAATAAAACACTCTTTTTTTATTACTTCACACTATGAACTTTGCAGTAGCTTCTAAAATGATTGTCTTTCAATCGTTGATGGTAAATGTTGATACACAAGACACTTGAAAAATAACTTTGATTGAGTGTAATAATTATTCTATATTAAATATTGTTTACATGATAAACTATATTGGGGTTGGCTAAATTGATTATTTCAACATTCATTTTCTATGAATCATAATTATAATAGGTAGCAAACAATAATTAAATAATGTATAGTAATCACTAGCCGACTTACACCACCACTAAATGTATAAAACATTATATTTATATTACGTGGTGTTCTCATTACAACAGTACAACAAATGAAATGAATGTTCATATTTGAAAAAGAATTTGAAATAGTTTTTTTTAAATATAATTCATAAAAGAGAACATTTTCATGTATTTATGAAGTGTAAATGTATCTGAACTATTTCGGTGGTTTTAATTTACTTTTTTTTTCTGTTTTTATATCATAAAATCTGAAATAGAGTTTTATCTCATTTTATAAAACTAATAACTTAATGCTGCACTGAGATATTTCAATAATTTTTAGAAGCATAAATTATAAATTAAATATTTGCTGACATTCTTTGAATGGAATGCACATGTAGCAAGTAGTTATTTATTAATACATTTAGTACCTTTCCATATAATTCCATCCTTAACCACTGTTTAAACAATTTCATAAACCCCTAAATAATTTCTCAATAATTCCTAAACTCCACTAACATAACTGTATATTTTATAATCCTTTAATCCCTTAATAAGTACTGTGTAATCCTGCTAGGATGATGAAACAGTAGATATTTGCCTTGCCAATGGAGCCGATGTTAATATCAGAGATTCTAACACAACAACTCCTCTCGGAATAGCTTGTGAAAAGGGATATGCATATGTTGCTGGTAAACTGCTCAAGGTCACTAAAATTTTAATCCCAAGATAACTTTAATTATATATTCAAGGTCACTCTAGTGTTAGTAAAAGTTTATTGTAATGTCACTCCCAAGTATAACTCAAAATGTTATTCCAAAATTAAATTCATTGATATTCTTAAGGTTTCTTTTATGTTAATCCTAAAGAAACTTTCATTTTAATATAAGGCTCTATATTATTCTAATACTCCCAAGTATAACTCAAAATGTTATTCCAAAATTAAATTCATTGATATTCTTAAGGTTTCTTTTATGTTAATCCTAAAGAAACTTTCATTTTAATATAAGACTCTATATTATTCTAATACTTCTGGTAATTACAAATTAACTGTAAATTTCCTTTACTCTCAATGATTAGATGATATTTTTCTTTTAGAATATGTATTAATTTGCGATTCAATTCCAATGAATATTACAATTAAATTTATTTATCAAATAGTAATTCAAATTTTCTATTAACCGAAGATTCATGAAAACTCCATTGTCAGATTAAAGTACACAGCAAACTTACTAACCTGATTTAGAAATATCTATAGTAGAAATGTATTGACATATTGTATCCATAACTCTTCAGGCCGGAGCAAAACCCGACACCAACTACAGAGTTGGGGCTAGAAATGGCTCTTTGAGTAGCAGCCAACCAGCTCTCATGAGGGCTGTTCACCTCAAGTACCACAATTGTGTGAAGGTGGTTAAAAGCTGCTAAACTCTACTTATAAACTTATAAAACTTATAAACTCTGTTACTAGCTGTTATATACATTTTTAATTCTTTCTACATAAACTATAAATATACTTTCAATTTCCACTAAATTCTATTCTTATTTTCATGTTCTGTAACTCACAGGTGCTATTAGATAATGGAGCTGATCCCAACTACTCAGACGAGAAAGGAAACTCTCCTATCCAACTTGCAGTTTCAAATGGAGATGTGGATTCGACGGAAATGCTTTTGAAATCTCCAAAATTTAAAGGTCATATTTAGTGTTTATTTATTGCCATGTATGATTTATAATTTTACCTATAATTATTGTATGTTTAATTATGTTTTACGTATAAATTATAAATGCAACTCCATTAATTACATGATAGTACTTATATCCTACCTTAATATCTATAGAATACTTCCTAACGCCTCAAACTACAATAAACGCTACTCAATATACAATGTAGGTCGTATAAATACTACATTATACTAACTTAATAAATCTTTTTAAACCTTATATTACCTCATCTCAAACATTACCAATTACCAAATTATTTATTCACTCTATATTCATTTACATTCTATACAAAATAATCACTGCTTATAATCTATCTTATCTCTCCTCACCTAACCTCACCTAACCTCACCTAACCTCACCTAACATCAATTTAGGATCCTGTGGTAGTATGAACTCTCCTTTGGTGTCAAGGTCATTGACTCCTCACTCATCTCCACGCAACAGACCCGTGCATCTAGTGTCTTTGGCAGCACTATCAGGGTCAAGAGGGTCACTGGAGGTTCTATTGAGGTCAAAATGTGCTGACCTCAATGTTGACTCAGAGTCTGAAGACATTGTACCCCCTCTTGTTAGTGTCGAATTTTAACCTGTTAGATTTAAGAGGTATAGTTAGCCCATATCATGATGTGCTGCTATGGGCATATTTATGTAGTTATTAGGTGATTAAGGTTAAGAAATTTGGAATAGATGGTTAGAGATATTTTCTGGTTATGTCAGGGAAGTACATGCTATTTTTAAGTTGGGTAATAATACTGTAAATGTATTCACTTTCAAATATTCTATTTTTAGAATATATTTAAATGCTGCTGGACACTTATTAAACTATATCTAGTAATCCAAATTAAACCCGTTAATCCAATTGATAATTAGTAAACCCGTACCTCAATATATTTATCAGATAGCTGCCACTATATGTGGGTCAGTTGAGTGCATAGAGGTTTTGCTCAATAATGGAGTGGATGTGGATACGCTTGACCGGCGAGGTTTTAGTGCCCTTCAACTGGCTGTCTATGCCGCAGCCGATACCGAACGCAGACCATACTACTGCAAGTACTTCTCCAATGTCTACAGGTCTACTTGAGTACTCTCAGTTAACGACAGGAGAACTTCTGAGTATCATTATGTTACTTGCATTGTACTTTTTTAGCGTATATTTCCCAATGTATATTTCCCTCTCACTCACCTTACACTCTCCCCTTATCTCTCCCCTTAGCTCTCCCATTAGCTCCCCCCTCATCTCTCCCTTATCTCCTCCTCATTTCTCCTTATATCCCTTATCTCTCTCTTTACCATTTCCATTTTATCTTCACTTATCTCTTCACTTATCCTGGCCCAACTAATCACCAAAAGATCGAAGAGCTATTATGATCCCGGTAGTATTAACGTCGAAGCCATGGTGAAGTGCGCGATTGCTCTCATACAAGCTGGAGCCGACGTTGCAAGGACTTGGGAGAGGTTTGCCGCAAGGTTCCCGACACGATGTGAACAAGTCCGACCTTCGGAACCCAACTCACTGCTAGCGGAGGTTTATTGCGGGGTTGTCAATCCTTATATAGATCAGGGGTTGGCCGGGTGTAGGTAATCATGTTTTCGTTAATTTAATAAATGCGAACAGTTTCCTACTTGAGAGTTAAATATATAAAAATATATAAACAAATATTCATATTCTAAATATTTATATACAATAGTTTTTCGATATTTCTTATAAAATTCATATATTTATCATTATTGAGAAATATAGTGTTATAGATGAATAAAATATAAAATTTTAAAATTTGAGTTATAACTAAAATATATCTTAAATATATAAACTTAAATAAATAAAAGTCTTATATGTTATGCTAATTTATTTTTTAATTAATATATTTTGACGTATAAATATAACGTAGAGAAATTTCTATAACATTTTATAAATATTTTTAAATAAGACTATAAACCCAAATATATTTTTACATAAAGTATTAAAAGTATCAATCATTAAATGTAATTTCTGTTTGATATGGGCTTAATACAAATAGTCATAATAAAAATGATACAAATTAATAATTAATTTAAATAATTAAAAAAATAATACAAAAAAACTATTTTAAAATCTATGAATTATTTTTATATATTACAAAGTAAATTTACTGAATTTACAAACAATTCATTAATCAAATTTCCGAAATGGGGGTCATGTTAATGTTGATATGAGTTTATATGCCAGGGCATTGATTACGGCAAAATTGAAATCTATAGTCGGATGTTAATCATTAAATGATCCTAACTTATGTTATGTTTCACTAAGGGAGATCGATGAAATAATTTAAATTTATGAGAGGAATATTATAATAGATTTTTAACTCCGTATACATTTATTATTCAGGATAGTGAATACATGATAAGAATAGGCTGATAGTAAAAAATGTATAACAATACTTCAAATTTGTATAAAGTATTTAATTATATCTAATACATATTGCTAACTAGCCAATGCAAGGGAATAAACAGCCTGTGTAGAGACTTTAATAGGTATGATGAATCATATCGTTGGTATATCATGATACTCATTCATGCATACATGACTATGTTTTGATTTTTTCATTATATTTACTTTATATACAATAAAGCACGTTTTGTTTAATTAATCTAACAACTAGAATTAACGGTTACTTTGCTATTACAACATATCATATTATATCATATTGCTATATCATTAATATATTTATTAACATGTAGTATACACAAACAATGTAATTTATGAAGTATGTGATATATGAATATATACGAACGCATTCATTGTAAAACATGCACTAGACATTGTACTAGTATTGAATTTATTATATGTCAAATGATCAAAGGGATTACAATTCACACATTAAATCATCAATCACCCACTCTTATCCTATCATACTACACTTACTTACTTTCTAATACTCTAAATCTAGGGATAACCGTTATTTGCTATACAAATTAAAATCCGTTGCTATACAAATTAAAATTAACAAATTAAAATATGAGTCACTTAAAATATATTTTTTTAATAATAAACTCAGAAGTTGTACTCTAAAATATAAATAATCAAAGAGTGTACTCATTTTCACAAGTATGATCAAATGTTGATTGAATATATTATGTATGTATTTTAATGATATATTTATTTGGTCAGTCACAAGAATACCTAAAATATAGTAATATTGATTATGTTATTAGTGGAAATTGTGAATTAAATATAGAATTAAATTTAATATTTTATAAATATTATAAAAAATCACTAATCATCCCTATATTTATCATACAAGGCTAAAAATCAATTTTAATCTTCTTATATACAATGTATATAAAGTATATAATATAATTTATTTCTAATTTAATAGGTTGCCCAGAGCAGATATATTTTTTAGTCTTCTCAAGCCTCATGCCCCACATCTGTATCATATTTATTTAAACCCCTAGGGATTATACAATTTCCATTAATAGTAAAACCGACTGTCTGAATAAACATATCATGATGGTATTGTTTTCATTTACGCAGCTCCTCAAAACCAATCATTATCTAGAATTCAAACTGCTATGGCAAACGTGCGCTTATAATTATTTATAAGTATTTGTTATAAATATTTAATAAATTTATATGATAAATTATATTAATTCTTTTTAAATTTCTTTCAGCTCTAAAAAATGTCTGGATATTAATTTATGCTATCAGACTTAAATTAAAATGTATTGTATTTCACTTACCTGCGAAATGAAAGAGCTGAAATTGTTCTTTTTCGATTTTGATTGCTCTTTACTATTTGTATCTAAACAATTATTAAAGCCTGATATTAACAGTTGACAAATATAGAATATAGATCTAGAGTAGGGAAGTATAAAATTAATCTTGGAATTAAAAAAAATTGCATATCAATATATTTTATGTATTAATAGTCAAATATACATAATCTGGGATAATAGTTTATTTATAGTTATACCTTTTTATTTAGATACTTATACATATATTTATTTATCTCTATTATAAATACATAGTATTATTTAATAATATATTTTTCTATTTAAATTTTCTAATTTTAATCAGATTATAAACATGTAATTTTGAAAATATTTAATTAGTTTATTTAATTTACAAAGATCATACATCTTATTTCTGTCATAGATATTGCTTATGTTACTATTTACAATTACATTTCTTCTAATTATATTCTGGATTCAAGTTTTGAATCTTCTCTTTATTTAGTAAATATAAATTTTTTTAAAATGTACATGATTTAGTTTTTTTTCTAGTTGTGATTAAAATAAGATAGGATCAAGTAAAATTGTTTTTATGGGCCATATTATCTATCGCTATTTACTGCTATTTGAATTCAGTATTTGGATTTCAATTAACCAGGATAGAAATCCCCAGCCTACTTATTAATATAAATTAATAAGTATATATGTAGACAGTTGTATATAATGTATAACTTAAATATTTTTCTACTTTTTTTAATAGTGCATAAATATTGGATTTTACAAGTCTACTAATAAATATAAATCTACTTGAGTTATTATTACCAAATTTTAATGTAATTATTTATAATTATAATTAATTGTTTAATATTAATACTCTCTATTACATCAGGTATTTATTCAATCGTTTAGTTAAATATATGTAAATCTACTAGAGTTAATATTCCCAAATTCTAATATAATGTAGTATAATTATAATTAATGATTTATTTTCTATTTATCATCGGGTACTTTTTAATCATTTGGTAAAATATATTTAAATCTATTCAAGTTAATATTCCCAAATTCTAATATTATTAAGTATAATTGTTACTAATGTTTTGTACTCTCTATTCCATTCAGGTACTTATTCAATCTTTTGGTTTTAAAGAGAAATCTCTGAGTCGAGTGATTCTGAATGGCTTCGTATCTAGACTCCTGGAGTTTCGGGCCTATAACCTCTTGAAGTTGTTGCATTCGTGCGGAGTGACGCCTGTCCGCTCAATTTGCGAACCGATTCAGTCGCCGAGACAACTCCGCGACCTCTGTCGATTGGTGATACGGGGTCATCTGTCGGATAACGTTTTGTTCAAGGTAGACTCTCTACCCGTTCTCTCAGAAGACCTTAAAGACTATGTGATTATTATGGATATTAAACACTTCAGTTCAACTTCGACCTCGTCGGATACTCTGTGACCTCTGTAAATATGTTAGATAAAATATTTTAATTTATATTTGTAATCATTTATCTTTTCAATACCAATACTTCTTAAACATTGAACTGTGAAAACATTTACATTGTTATTGTAATACAGCCAAATTAGTTGACCTTCCAGAGTCCCCACCACGTGCATTGTTCAAAAATATAGTATTCAAGTTAATAAATTCTGTTATCGTGAATTATTTATACATTATTACGAGCGGTGTGTATTTATTTACATTAGTATTCTATGAAGTATTTATTCTCACATTACATGCGTAATTCATTCTGCATTATTTTTATTAAAATAAACAATTTACCTTACTCTTTAAATTTACTATCTTAACATTAAGAGTCGATAATGAAAGACATACATTTGGTAAATAATGATATATACTTGTAAATATATACTTGTAAATGATATTAATAAATATATTATTATTGTAATTAGTAAATATTTGTAAATATTTTAGTTTCAATTGTAAATATATCATTTAGTATACAATAACAAATATAAACATAATGGTCATATAAATATTAACAGATGAAAATAGATGTCTATTAACCAAGTTGCTTTTCATTATCATTGCAACTATACACAAAATACACCTGATTTTCCCGTTCATAGAAATAATAATCTGCTCTAATTTTCTATAATATAATCTACTGGAGAGCGTTTAGATCATAACATAACTGAAATTTCATTCACAAGGAACACTTAAATTGATAAAATTATTTAACTTAGTGATGTTAGTTTCTCTTTTTTATCTTACATAATGATTAATTAGATAAATACTATCAATATCATTTAGATTATTGATATACTATCTATAAATAGAATTTGTTATGAAATAACATTATCTTCTATACATACGTCATTTAAAACGTGTTTTTGCATTGCTTCAATTTTAGAACTTAACTTTTTAAAAGTTAAAAATTGTTTAACACAAAGTATCGCTACCATAAAATCAAACGATATCCGATTTTATAGTATGATGAATATTCGCTTGTTGGTAATTATCCGAGTTGTTTACATGTTTTAGGTTTTTGCTGTAAAGGTGCTGTTGCTGCGTGAGTCTGGTGACTTCCTGTTTCATGCCCGCTATTGACTGTTTCAACTGCATCACACCTAATCAAGAGGAAACATCTTTAAACCAATAAATATTAATATTAATTTTGTTTTAAAATTATTTTGATGTGTAATAAAGTAATATTATTAATATATATTGTTGGATTAAATATCGATTTAAAAGAGATTATAAGTGTTTTCGTGAGCTCATCTCCAACCATTTTGATATTGGTTGCTATCATTCGATTCTAGCTCTTTAAAGTAAATATATCGATTCACTAGGATTTTCATCACCGACTGAGAATAGAGGATCAGTTTTAGTTGCATCATCATCATGATTGATTATTTTCATTTTATTTATCATTTGATCTAATGGGGAAGGAACTGGCATACAAATGAATGGGATGCGTTGTTGCCATTATAGGATGGGGGAGAATAGTTTGTTACCATATGTACAAAATGTTATGGTCAGTTATGTTTACTAATTACGTTAAACTTATAAATACTTATAAAGGATATATTAGCTAAACATCTGGGTAAAGTATAACTCACCTAAGCACACACACACGCATACGCACGCACACACACATACACACGACTACAAACAAATGTAAATGATAATTAATAATCATGAATACTGGATTCAAATTAGACTCGGATTATTCAATTCATAGCCAGATTACATAAATTGTTAAAAACTACAAACTAATACAGATTAAACAAATAGAAAATATAATAAATCACTTATACACGCAGTTTCATACGCAAATACTCATACGCATACATACGCATATATGCATACAAAGATATACACATACAGACACATACAAACACATATACAGGATACACAATTTTTCTTATCATCACCATAAATGTATTTAAACTCAAGTTAAAAAGTTTCCTTCTTAAATGAGAATAACCATTTTCCCAACATATGTTGTTCCTTACCCTACACTTTAATAGCACTTACCTTACCTAACCCAAACCTTATACTTACCTTAATGTACTTACATACATACATACATACATACATACATACATACATACACACATACATATATACATACATACACACATACAGACATACATACACATACATACATACAACATACAAACATACACACATTCATACACACATGCATACACACATACATACATACACACATTCATACACACATACATACAAACATACACACATACATACATACACACATATACACATACATACATACACACATACATACATACACACATACATACATACATACATACATACATACATATATACATACATACATACACATATACATACATACATACACATATACATACATACATACATACATACATACATACACACATACATACATACATACATACACACATACATACATACACACATACATACATACATACATACATACATACATACATACATATATACATACATACATACACATAGAATTTAAAATACTTTGCAATAAACTTAACTTGAAACAACATATTGACTTTCCCACGCATACCCACGGACATACGTTAGATCTAATTCTAACATCTCATCATTCCAAACTTCTAAAAAATAAACCAGAAAGAACAATACTTCTCACTGACCACTATGCAATTAACTGCCCCCTCAATTTACCTTTACAATTGCCAAAGCAAATAGAGAAATTTACCGAAATATAAATAAAATAAACTTAGAATCGTTTATTACTGACATCATAACAGCTACTAGCCATAACTACAAAATAACTCTAACCCTAACTGATTTACTTAAAGACTTACTAAATAAACATGCCCCTCTAAAAACAAATTCATTTACCGAACATAATCGATCACCATGGTTCAATTCAGATTTACATAAAAAAAAATGCGAATTCCGACGAACTAACCGAACGTACATAAAATACCCTACACCTACGAACTTAGCAATACTGAGACAGATACGTACTACCTACCGTAACTAATTAAAAAAAGCAAAGACTGACTACATATCAAATGAATTAATACAAAACAGTAATAACTACAAAAGACTCTACAAAACAATGAATAAACTTTTAGGAAAAACCAAAAATAGAATACTCCCAAATTTACCAGAATCAATACTTACAACTAATTTTGCAAAACACTTCATCGACAAAATAGATAATATCCATAATAAACTCACAAAACTAATAAACCTACCTATATGTGCAATTACTACACAATCACTACTATTACCACATATAACTTTATCTAGCTTCACGCTTCCAACTAATGATGAATTACTAAACTTAATTCTTACAGCTAAGTGTTCATCCCCAAACGACCCCCTCCCACTGTCCCTTACAAAAAAACTAACAACTATACTTACACCACTTTTCAAAGATATAATCGATACTTCTCTACTAACAGGAAATATTCCCAAACATCTCAAACACTCAATTATTAGTCCCTTCATAAAAAATTCTAAACTATCACCAGACGACTTATCTAACTACCGCCCTATTTCCCAACTACCACTATTAGCTAAGTTACTAGAAAAGACTGTATATGTCCAACTACTATCATACTTAACTGAACATAACCTACTTGACAATAGACAGAACGGATTTAGAAAATTACATAATACTGAAACTACGTTACTTTCCTTATTCGACGACATATACTCCTCCCTTGACGATAATAATCCAATACGAATTACTTTACTGGATTTATCTTCTGCATTCGATACACTTGATCACACCATCTTACTGACAAGACTCTATCAAATAGGAATTAAATACACTGTATTTAAATGGTTTGAAAGCTATATCAACGAGAGAACTTTCTCCATTAAAATAAATACTACAATATCTATCCCGTATAAACTTAAGCATGGTGTTCCACAGGGTTCAATTTTATCCCCAATATTATTTGCCATATATCTACTTCCCATCAAATATATTATCAACAAATTCCCTAATATAAAATATAACTTATATGCTGATGACATAGAAATACATACACCGACAAAATATTCAATATAATTACAAAACTGTTTAAATGATATAAACAACTGGTTGACTTACAATTATCTCCTTCTCAACATAAAAAAGACTGAACTAATTAACATAAATATGACTAACTCTACTGCATATTTCCCAGACATTTACATTAACAACATTATACTATTACCAACTAACTCGGCTAAATATCTAGGATTACATTTCAACAATGAATTAAACCTTGACAAACATATTAACCTTATAAGACAAACTACAACAGCCCAACTATTTAATCTAAGACGACTACGACCATACATGAATACCACAACTACTACTTTACTAATCCACTCCTTAATAATTTCACGACTCCAATACTGCAACTCATTATTAGCAACAGTAAATAAAGATAAAATTAAACATTTTGACAAAATTATTAATAGATCCATACGACTAATTTACCGACTCAACCGAAATGACTACTCAACTAGTGTTACCGAATTAAGACAACGACTGAATTGGATGACAACTACTGACTCTATCGACTACAAATTACTCACTATACTAAAGAAAACTCTTACATACGAACAACCGCATGCATTACGACTATCACTTAACATTAAATCAAACAACAGACAACTACGAACATCTGACCTCACCATACTCACGCTACCAACTACTAACTCTAAATATGGCAAAAAAAGATTTTCATCAATAGCCTCTTATAAATGGAATCGACTTCCGAAACAATTATTATCTCCCACTATTTCACCAAACAGTTTCAAGCGCAAGCTTAAAAGCTTCCTGCTTACGTGAAACACACAATTATTATTGTACCTTTTTTTATCTTCAACGCAATATCGAAAATGTAATATTATTTTAACTATTGCGTTTTCTAAATAAATTCTTACACACACACACACACACACACATATACATACATACATACATATATACATACATACATACATACATACATACATACATACACACATACATACATACATACATACATTCATACATACATACATACATATATACACATATACATACATATATACACATATACAAACATGCATACATACATACATACACACATACATACATTCATACATACATACATACATACATTCATACATACATACATACATATATACATACATACATACACATATACATACATACATACACATATACACACATACATACATACACATATACATACACACATACATACATACATACATACATACATACATACATACATACACACATATATACATACATACATACACATATACATACATACATACACATATACATATACATACATACATACATACATACATACATACATACATACATACATACATACATACACACATACATACATTCATACATACATACATACATACATTCATACATACATACATACATATATACATATATACATACATATTCGATCACTAGCTCTTATACTGGTCGGACGTGTTTTCTTTACAATAGCCATTATTTCGTTTCTTAGTCAATTACATCACAATAGACTGTAACTTGTATTTGATTTTCAAATGCTTTTACAAACTTCTGCATATATAATGCATATCAGATATTTTAACCAAAACTAGACATTTAGTTATATATAATAACTCTATCATATATCTGGATATTCACCGGAGTTCTACACCTGTGCGGATTAACTGATATTGGTTACCCTCATCAAACCGTCGTGACAACGAATACTGGACTGTCATCCTGTGCAGATGCCGTGTACATACTGCAAAAAACTCACAGATGATGGTTCCAGCCAGACAGAAGGACATGCTACTTGTATTTGCTCATCTACCATCCACTACCGATGTCTTTATCCATCAAGAGAACTTGCTCTACCATGGGGTAATAATAACTCTCCATCAAAGATGGTAATATCTATTATGAGCTCACCAGCATTCTGTTACAAATGTAAAATATGCCGTAACTTAACAACCTCTTCAACTAACAAAACTCTACAAACGACTCCCACAAATACTACCGACACTTCTAAAACTAAATCTACAATTACTACTATAACCAACAACTCAAAATCATCTCTAAATAACCCAAATTACGAACGTAAACTAGACACTATACTCAAAATTCTAGAAACTCATACGACACAAATTACTAACATAGAAAAACTAAATAATACTACAACCAAATCATTCGCACAAGTACTTACATTGAATAACAAAACTTTAACTACTCCAGGTAATAAACCTACTGAAACTAAACATTCTGCTACTATTGAAAACATTAATAAAGATAATCTAAACCTTAACTACATAAAATCACTACTAAATAAAACAAATATAAACCCAACTTCTATATCAAATGTAATATTCAAAAATAAACATTGCAATATTACATTTACAACAAGCTATGCAAAAGATGCATTTATAGCCCTTAACGGAACACTATCAAACACCGACTACAGTAAACTATTTATTCACGACTTTCTATCTGCTGAGCAACAGAAACTAAAATATATATATTATCATGCTATTAAATCTGGCCTTATAAAAAATTATAAATGTTCACTCAATCTAAAAAATAACAAATACGAACTAAGACTTAAACTTGCAAACAACAAAACAAACTGGAAATTAAAGCCACTTACTGTTACGGATAATCTACTAACTGAATGGACAGACTCATTTGCCAACTATATTAAGAAACTAGAGGTAGCTAAGTCAACTAAAAACTGACTATCTTCCCCCAACGTAGACACGCTTACATTGACTCTTCTAAATGCACGCTCGCTCTCTGCTAATCTCCCTATAATACTCCAATATATCACAGACTATAAATTCTCTATAGTAGCTATCACTGAGACGTGGCTGAATAGTCAAGATACAGTCACAACTGCATCTCTAGAAGCTTTAAATTACAAACTCTGTAGTAAATCTAGAAATGACGGTAGAAGAGGAGGTGGTATTATGTTACTTGTAAAATACAATATCCACATTATATCAGAATCTCCTATTCCCTCAATTAACTGCGACATTCTAATGATAAAACTACAATTTAATAACAACATATTTCATATCTTACTTATATACAGACCCCCTTCATTATTTTTTACTGAATTTTCTAATATTATTCACACCTGTTCTCAAAATAATTTACTAATATTAGGCGACTTTAACTTTCACTACGACACTGACACTTCTCACCACCTAGAATTTAAAATACTTTGCAATGAACTTAACTTGAAACAACATATTGACTTTCCCACGCATACCCACGGACATACGTTAGATCTAATTCTAACATCTCATCATTCCAAACTTCTAAAAAATAAACCAGAAATAACAATACTTCTCACTGACCACTATGCAATTAACTGCCCCCTCAATTTACCTTTACAATTGCCAAAGCAAATAGAGAAAACTTACCGAAATATAAATAAAATAAACTTAGAATCGTTTATTACTGACATCATAACAGCTACTAGCCATAACTACAAAATAACTCTAACCCTAACTGATTTACTTAAAGACTTACTAAATAAACATGCCCCTCTAAAAACAAATTCATTTACCGAACATAATCGATCACCATGGTTCAATTCAGATTTACATAAAAAAAAATGCGAATTCCGACGAACTAACCGAACGTACATAAAATACCCTACACCTACGAACTTAGCAATACTGAGACAGATACGTACTACCTACCGTAACTCATTAAAAAAAGCAAAGACTGACTACATATCAAATGAATTAATACAAAACAGTAATAACTACAAAAGACTCTACAAAACAATGAATAAACTTTTAGGAAAAACCAAAAATAGAATACTCCCAAATTTACCAGAATCAATACTTACAACTAATTTTGCAAAACACTTCATCGACAAAATAGATAATATCCATAATAAACTCACAAAACTAATAAACCTACCTATATGTGCAATTACTACACAATCACTACTATTACCACATATAACTTTATCTAGCTTCACGCTTCCAACTAATGATGAATTACTAAACTTAATTCTTACAGCTAAGTGTTCATCCCCAAACGACCCCCTCCCACTGTCCCTTACAAAAAAACTAACAACTATACTTACACCACTTTTCAAAGATATAATCGATACTTCTCTACTAACAGGAAATATTCCCAAACATCTCAAACACTCAATTATTAGTCCCTTCATAAAAAATTCTAAACTATCACCAGACGACTTATCTAACTACCGCCCTATTTCCCAACTACCACTATTAGCTAAGTTACTAGAAAAGACTGTATATGTCCAACTACTATCATACTTAACTGAACATAACCTACTTGACAATAGACAGAACGGATTTAGAAAATTACATAATACTGAAACTACGTTACTTTCCTTATTCGACGACATATACTCCTCCCTTGACGATAATAATCCAATACGAATTACTTTACTGGATTTATCTTCTGCATTCGATACACTTGATCACACCATCTTACTGACAAGACTCTATCAAATAGGAATTAAAGACACTGTATTTAAATGGTTTGAAAGCTATATCAACGAGAGAACTTTCTCCATTAAAATAAATACTACAATATCTATCCCGTATAAACTTAAGCATGGTGTTCCACAGGGTTCAATTTTATCCCCAATATTATTTGCCGTATATCTACTTCCCATCAAATATATTATCAACAAATTCCCTAATATAAAATATAACTTATATGCTGATGACATAGAAATACATACACCGACAAAATATTCAATACAATTACAAAACTGTTTAAATGATATAAACAACTGGTTGACTTACAATTATCTCCTTCTCAACATAAAAAAGACTGAACTAATTAACATAAATATGACTAACTCTACTGCATATTTCCCAGACATTTACATTAACAACATTATACTATTACCAACTAACTCGGCTAAATATCTAGGATTACATTTCAACAATGAATTAAACCTTGACAAACATATTAACCTTATAAGACAAACTACAACAGCCCAACTATTTAATCTAAGACGACTACGACCATACATGAATACCACAACTACTACTTTACTAATCCACTCCTTAATAATTTCACGACTCCAATACTGCAACTCATTATTAGCAACAGTAAATAAAGATAAAATTAAACATTTTGACAAAATTATTAATAGATCCATACGACTAATTTACCGACTCAACCGAAATGACTACTCAACTAGTGTTACCGAATTAAGACAACGACTGAATTGGATGACAACTACTGACTCTATCGACTACAAATTACTCACTATACTAAAGAAAACTCTTACATACGAACAACCGCATGCATTACGACTATCACTTAACATTAAATCAAACAACAGACAACTACGAACATCTGACCTCACCATACTCACGCTACCAACTACTAACTCTAAATATGGCAAAAAAAGATTTTCATCAATAGCCTCTTATAAATGGAATCGACTTCCGAAACAATTATTATCTCCCACTATTTCACCAAACAGTTTCAAGCGCAAGCTTAAAAGCTTCCTGCTTACGTGAAACACACAATTATTATTGTACCTTTTTTTATCTTCAACGCAATATCGAAAATGTAATATTATTTTAACTGTTGCGTTTTCTAAATAAATTCTTACACACACACACACACACATATACATACATACATACATATATACATACATACATACATACATACATACATACATACATACACACATACATACATACATACATACATTCATACATACATACATACATATATACACATATACATACATATATACACATATACAAACATGCATACATACATACATACACACATACATACATTCATACATACATACATACATACATTCATACATACATACATACATATATACATACATACATACACATATACATACATACATACACATATACACACATACATACATACACATATACATATTATATCAGAAACTCCTATTCCCTCAACTTACTGTGACATTCTACTGACAAAACTACAATTTAATAACAACATAATTCATATCTTACTTATATACAGACCCCCAAATAACTGCCCTTCATTATTTTTTACTGAATTTTCTAATATTATTCACACCTGTTCTCAAAATAATTTACTAATATTAGGCGACTTTAACTTTCACTACGACACTGACACTTCTCACCACCTAGAATTTAAAATACTTTGCAATGAACTTAACTTGAAACAACATATTGACTTTCCCACGCATACCCACGGACATACGTTAGATCTAATTCTAACATCTCATCATTCCAAACTTCTAAAAAATAAACCAGAAATAACAATACTTCTCACTGACCACTATGCAATTAACTGCCCCCTCAATTTACCTTTACAATTGCCAAAGCAAATAGAGAAAACTTACCGAAATATAAATAAAATAAACTTAGAATCGTTTATGACTGACATCATAACAGCTACTAGCCATAACTACAAAATAACTCTAACCCTAACTGATTTACTTAAAGACTTACTAAATAAACATGCCCCTCTAAAAACAAATTCATTTACCGAACATAATCGATCACCATGGTTCAATTCAGATTTACATAAAAAAAAATGCGAATTCCGACGAACTAACCGAACGTACATAAAATACCCTACACCTACGAACTTAGCAATACTGAGACAGATACGTACTACCTACCGTAACTCATTAAAAAAAGCAAAGACTGACTACATATCAAATGAATTAATACAAAACAGTAATAACTACAAAAGACTCTACAAAACAATGAATAAACTTTTAGGAAAAACCAAAAATAGAATACTCCCAAATTTACCAATATCAATACTTACAACTAATTTTGCAAAACACTTCATCGACAAAATAGATAATATCCATAATAAACTCACAAAACTAATAAACCTACCTATATGTGCAATTACTACACAATCACTACTATTACCACATATAACTTTATCTAGCTTCACGCTTCCAACTAATGATGAATTACTAAACTTAATTCTTACAGCTAAGTGTTCATCCCCAAACGACCCCCTCCCACTGTCCCTTACAAAAAAACTAACAACTATACTTACACCACTTTTCAAAGATATAATCGATACTTCTCTACTAACAGGAAATATTCCCAAACATCTCAAACACTCAATTATTAGTCCCTTCATAAAAAATTCTAAACTATCACCAGACGACTTATCTAACTACCGCCCTATTTCCCAACTACCACTATTAGCTAAGTTACTAGAAAAGACTGTATATGTCCAACTACTATCATACTTAACTGAACATAACCTACTTGACAATAGACAGAACGGATTTAGAAAATTACATAATACTGAAACTACGTTACTTTCCT
>OZ038314.1:28979676-28989665 GCA_964035775.1 Osedax frankpressi
TCCGCGATGCATTTTAATACCTTACATGATAACTCTGCCAAGTGTCAGGTAAAATTAAGTTGGTCTATCTTTTGGATTTGTTAGAGTTAGAAACGTTGCAGAATATGATTATGTATATAATTACATTATATTATATACAGTTAATTCAACTTAGATGTATTGTTTTGCATCTTATTGTAATACTTATAATCAGCTGCCAGTGTCTTCTACGAATATCAAGTCCGAATACAATAGAAATTAATATAAAGTTGAGTGACTTAAAATAATTGTCTATTGGTAACCCAAACTTCCATCGAATATTTATAGCTTTTAATATTTTTCGTAAAATTTCCTAAATTAACCTACTATTTTATTTATAAATTTATAAATAATCGTTTAAATGAAAGTATATTAAAAAATCTCGTCATAATACCTTACGACACAGAAATAACATTAATTAAATTAATTGTAAAACATATAATAATGGTTCATGTATATGTTCTAACTCAGTGTCTTATGTGGACAGAAATTCACTTTCTGGTCATCTGGCAAAACATATATCTATTGAAAGTACGTAAAATACAAAAATTAAATTAAATTAAATGAATACCAAATTCTATATTATATTAATTATCAATGAAATATCAAATGCATATTTGTAACGCACCTTGTAGAAAACCAACGATTGTAGAGCGAAGTAAGTAACATATAGCGAGAGTAGTGTTGAGTCCATCCAATTCCACCAAATGTTCGTGTAACCTTTAACCCCTAGATCCCAGAGCTGATTAACTTCATTCACCAGCATTCCTGAAAAAGTATAACTACATAATGATTTTTTTGAAGCAAACACATTAATTGTTAATTTATAAAAAAATATTTTGATAAAATTGATATAAAAATAAATTTAATTTCTAATTTATTAGCCACGTTACTATTTATATAGTAATTTATATTTTGAATTTACTTATAAAAAGTAAGGTTATTTATCTATTATAATCAAAGTTATTTACCTATATTTATCTATATTTATTTAGAATTATATTGTTTTATTATAATATGATATTCTGATATTAATTTTGTGTTATTATAATTTAATTATCTTTCTAAAATATAATAATATTATATATTTACAATTACTTTTTATATTATAATATGACATACTACAAAATTCGATTTCATCTGAAATTGAAAATTCTCTAAAATAATCAAACCTCGGATTACCAAAATATCGCATATTAAATAACGTTGGATATCAGCCAGATACGTTTCGGCAACTAACCTACAACCCAGAAGAAAATGAGAATTATAACAAATGAATCAGGTCTAGATTGCCACATTCCATGACATGCGACATCCAGGTACGTACTTCCGGATCCTATTGGATTAGTACGTAGCCATATATGAAAATAATAATCATAACTAATATGTGAGTTAATCGAAATTGAAGAATTTATTAACGGTTGAAAAACAGAATTATCTGTAAACCAATATAGTAGATTACGAAGCATCGCATTTATCGTCCTTAATGATGATTTAGGACGGGAAGAACTAATAGTATAAAGTATGAATTTCAATATGAATAATGATGAATACCATAGGGGTGAATAATAAATACATTATTCATTTAATAACCTAATTAAATATCTTTATATTTAATATATATATATATATATATATATATATATATATATATATATATATATATATACATTAAATAATTCTACACATAATTTTTGAACAATTCAAGATGGTATCTACTATTTATTTGATATATTTAAATTTAATGGTATTTTTAGAAATTAAAAAAATAAATAATGTAAATGAATTTTAGATTCAGATAAAATAATAATAAGAAATAATTTACCTGCGTGACGTATATAGATTTAGTTTCCATATACATAAACAATAGTTATTGTTAAAACGTCTATACCTGAATAATACGAAGTATATGAGAAGCAAATCGACATACTATCTATACCTTGCACCCATTATCTATTATATTATTTACAAATTTAAAAGGAAATGTGTTGTATGATAACTGGGAGAAATGAGAGGAGAATGTTCAAGTATTTAATGAGAATAAAATAAAATGTGGAGAGATTAATTGGAGATTAATTTGATGATGAGTTAATAATAAAGTGTTATAAGTTGAAATACAGTCCGAGGTCAACTGCTCTAAACTATTATATTTCATACATCATATTTTTAGAGGTTACCTTGTCTGGAAGTGGCCAAGAAGATGAGTAACAGGAAACAAGTATAAGAACATGCTTGATTTATAAATTTTACGTAAGGAATCTGCATCTTCTTTCCTATCTGTAATAGGCGGTTAAATTGCGGTGTGTAAGTATATATGTGTAAAATAATTGTATTCGAGGTGCATCAAATTAAATTCTCAGGTCGGATTGTCAATCGTTCGGATACATTTTATTGATATAATCTTTACGAATAGCTGATCAAATTTAAATCAATATATGGTAAACTTGCAAAAACCTATTTATATTTCAATGCGTACTTTATATACTTACAATGCAAACAAAATGTCTAAAGTGCCATGGATAAACCGTTATTTTGTACTTACCAAGCTGTTCGGAGCCAAGGTGTAGATCAGAGCCGTGAATGGTAGAAGTAGGCCGGCTATCGGCACCATGAGTATCTGTGCCAAAGAAGAGTAGTTTCGAATCCACGACCAACCACGATACCAGATGAAGGTGAGTTGTTGTTGGCAGGTGGCGTGAGCGATAAACTATGAATATAGGGTGTAGGGTATAGGGTGTAGGTTATATGGTGTAGGGTATAGGGTGTAGGTTATATGGTGTAGGGTACAGGGTGTAGGGTATAGGGTGTAGGTTATATGGTGTAGGGTATAGGGTGTAGGTTATATGGTGTAGGGTATATGGTATAGGGTACAGGGTGTAGGGTATAGGGTGTAGGTTATATGGTGTATGGTATAGGGTGTAGGTTATATGGTGTAGGTTATATGGTGTAGGTTATATGGTGTATAGTGCAGTAGGGAGTATAATGTGGGGTGTAAAATATAGGATATAAAGAGTAGTGGAGTATAGTATAGGGTGTATGGTGTAGGGAATAGTGTATAGGGAGTAGAGTTTAGACCCTACATCATACTCCCATATACTACTCCCTACATCCTATACTATAATTCCTACTCTATAATAAATAACAATCCCTATTCTTTATATATTATATTTTATAACCTACACTGTAGGGCTTATGGTGCAGTGTGTATTGAGTAAAGTATATGAATATGATGTAGGGTATAGATTGTAAATATGTATGTAACATGAAGTATTGTATATGGAATATGGATTATTGAATATGGAGTAGGGAGTACGGAGTAGGGAGTACGGAGTAGGGAGTACGGAGAGGTTTATTGAGAGTAAGGTTTATAGAGTAGTGTAGTGTGTATGATGTAGGAAGTAGGGAGTTGTTTATAGAAAATATATCATACATATTATGGTATTTGGAATAGGATATAGGGAGTTAGTTATAGGGTTAGAATATCGTGTCGAAAGTGTAGAAGTGTAAACTGTATATAGCGTAGTGTATAGGGTTTAGGGTAAAGAGTATGAGGGTATGGAATGTATAACTATCTAGTCAGATGTATGTTGCTGTGATATAGGTAACGGTGTTGGGTATAGGACTGTAGGGTATACTATGTGTCGTGGGTGTGGATTGTGTGGTGTAAGGTGTCGTTGTGGGTTATGCGGTGTAGGGGTTTATGATGGGTATAGTATATAGGGATATGTGTTATAGGATAATATGTATAGGATAATATGTATTCCATAATTCATATCGACCTGTTTTTGACCATATTTGATCGCCATTTTCACTCTTGAGAAGGTTCTTTCCCCGTCTCCTCTAACCCTCCCTCCCCCTTCCTCACGTCGTTCTCCTTCGCAGTTATCGTACGTAAGGGATTCGCCTAGGATCGCTGAGATATCATCCGTTGACCGACATTGGTTCAGTATTTCCACGGCGTACTTCCGGCACTGACAACTCAACTTTGCGTATTCGCTCTTTATGTTAAGGATTAGTGATGTCAAGATACAATATCTATCTAAAATGTATTACACCGATACACCTACGAAGCAGTACTAAGTACCTCGAGTACTGATCGCCGAGTACTTCTGGTATTAATAAATAGTGATATTATAAAGGTGTCGTTTGAAGTGTCACCGTTCGAAATGATTAGCGATGATCCGAAAACAACGGATAGATGACTTGCAAACCTTTTTGTGTATCAAATCATATATATTGCGTAATTCTGGGTGGGTCGCCGTTCGGTGAACTAATGCTAGTATGACGTAATTCGGTCGTAGGTATGCATATAAGATTACGGACTACACGAGATACAATAGTAGGCATGTTCTCGCCAACAATAGATAATTGTCAGCCGGATCATGTGACAGTTTATAACTGGCGATATTTTATTCGTGTTGTTAAATTTATCGTCTTCAATTATCGCATACCAAGTTATTATGCAGATGATGTGGATATCAGTTTCTTTTAAAATGTATATAACTATACAACGTAATATTATTATAAACTATAATTATCGTAATATACGGTAATTATAGTTACATTAAAATAATTGTTTTAGTTAAAATAATGAATGGGAAAATTACAATTAATATTATTTCAGTGTGCATTCAAGATTTTGTTCGTTTTATAATTTAATAATTTAAAATGAATTAATGTCGGTAATTTTATTCGTAATTAACTATAATAGTTTCTTTTATAAGACAATAACTTAATTGTCGTACATTGCTATTTTAGATTTCTTTTACATTATTACAAACCCATTACTTTTACACTTCATCCAACTTATCTTCTACCATAACATATTATAATGCTCTCCCACATTAAGTATAGGGGGGTTATTACCTATTATTTAGTAGTTTGCTACGGATTATCTAATCTGTTAACACCCACCTTATAATAGGTTAATATCCGTTATCCTATATATGTCTGATAAGCCTATCCATGTTTAACAGACCTTAACATAAACTCTATTATCTAATATCGTAAGAACTTATTTCACACTTTAATTTTCTTTCCAAACGATACAAATTTCCCAATTATTAATAAAAGTATGCGCTCCACCAATGCATCCTTTATCGTTCATTTACTATACTCATCACCTTGTACTCCTTCTCAATTGTTGATAGTCTATCCAGGTCATCGCTGAGTTGGAAAGCATATAGAATCGGATCCTCGCACACGAGCGAGATGTAGGCAGGAGAAGCGAGAGCTTTGAACGTGTTCAAGCGAGTCTGCGACCTTCTGACCGCATCGAATGTCTGCAAGGATGGCATGGTTAGAGGCAGACCTTGGCGTTAGTATAGGCGTGGTTAACGGCGTAGTTAGGGGTAGTCTTATTAAAAGCGTTATTAAGCGTATGTGTATATGTAGGCATGGTCAATATTCGCGGAGTAGTTATGAGCATATCAAAGACTTGGGTAAGGAGTGGGTAGAGGCTTATTAAAGGCTCGAGTAAGGGTAGATTAGGGATTTATTAAATGTGTAGGATAAGTGCTTATTAAATGAGTGGTAAGGGTATATTAGTGGTTTATTGAATGTGTGATTAAGGGTAGATTAGGGTATTCTTAAAGGAGTGGATAAGGATTGACTAATGGTGTATAGAAGGTGTTAATAAGGGTAGGATAGGGGTTTATTAAAGAAGTTGCTAAAGGTAGGCTAGGAGTTTATCAAAGGAGTGATGAAGGGTAGGGTAGTTGCTAGGGGTAGGTTAGGGGCTTATTAAGGGCCATGTAAAGTGTATTCTAGGGTTTTGTTGTATTAAAAAAAGTGTAAATTGACTCATACAAATATTTATTTTGAGATTTATTCTATATTAATAAGTTTATATTAATTTCACTTTGAAATTATTTAATATTGAAAACTTATAATTAAATCTAAATAGTTACTCGTATGCAACTCTATATATGTGTGTTATTATATATATATATATATATATGTATATATATATATATATATATGTGTGTGTGTGTGTGTGTGTGTGTGTGTGTGTGTGTGTGTGTGTGTGTGTGTGTGTGTATGTTACTATATATCAGTATATTAGAAAATCTACTCAACATATATTATAGATTAATCTTATAGTATATGAAAACTATTTTTTAATATTTGATTTTGACCATGTTTTATTTATATACCGTTAATAACATCCGGGTAGTGTTCTTGCTTCCGGTTAGTAATGACTATATCCGAGGTTCGGCAATGTATTAAGTCAATATACATACACCGATGATAAATACGAGAAAATACTTCAGATCATTATAACGGCCTACACCTATAACATACGACATTGTTGATAAGCAAGGGTCAGTATAACATGACATCGGTGAATTACAATGTAGTGACATTGCAAACATAAGCTGACTATGTTAGTTATAAAAAGAAGAGGAACCAATGGAAGGAGACAATGGTAATATTAATCAATGTATTTATTATAAATATCATATTTCTGGAATATTATTATAATTATGTTATAAAGTTACATAGTATGTATTATACATAATACAGTGTATATAATGTTGGTGCTTGATCTAGCTTTGTGTGTTGTTATATGTAATTATATTCAATGGCGGATCTGGTACGCTAACGTGGTATCAAATTACGGTATCAATATTCATGGCTTCCATTCATTTAAAAAAAGCAGACGTTAATTCAATAAATAATGAATAATGCGATGAAAAAGACAACCATTTATCTTTTATTTGCCAGAAACATAAACCATGTAACTCATGCGAACTTATAATAAACAGGTAATAAATCGGCAGGTAATTGACATAACGGTGAATATATATCATACTGGTGTTGCTATTTTTATTTGGTCAAAAGTCTAAGGTACGTTTCATAATAATTTAAACTTACATATATATATATATATATATATATATATTACATATACACGCTAATAATAATATAGGAAATCTCTCTCATTAAATATCTAAAATTAATGTGAAAATACACTTACCACAAATTAATATAATATGAGATATTGTAGAAAATTATAAGATTATAAGAGAAGCTTTTATTAACAAGAACTTGTTTAGTAATATATGGTTTATTTTATTATAAATATTTTAAATATTTTATTAATATGAATTAAACCTTTCTATAGAAATTAATTTCTATTAGCATCACTTTCTATAAGTTCCTTTTATCAAGATACATTTGTGTTTGTTAATATTTGTATATATTAATAGAGTTATACATAATATTTATAAATCTATAGTTATAATATATTCACCAACATAATAATTATAACATGATGCAATTCAATATACATATACATATCATTATACACATCGCCTAATCATTTCTCATTAATAATACTCTAAAAATGAACTCTATTAATATAGATAATCGATTACATATAATTTAAAAATAGCTTTAGCAGAGTTTTGTAATACGATTGTCATGCTCTTATATAATATTTTATAATCCATATCGATAGCTACTACTTATTTATAATACTTAAACTTAACATAATAAAACAAATGTAAATTCAATATCGTATATATAATTAACATAATATATTGTTAAAATATAATGATGATATTATATTTCATATTTTGTATAATTATATACCTTTCAAGTTGTTATTTTAAATAATAATATAATTGACGACTATTATCATTTATATTATAATAACTAACTTTCGATGACTCTAAAATTTTACTTTAATTCTAGATAATTTATTTTTTCGTTTCCATTAATTAATATCTTTTCACTGATTTTAAAACATATTTAAATATTTAATACTTCATTTCAAATCTTATTTGTTTATTGCATCTGTTTTTAGATTCAACTAAATAAAATGGCGACTTAAGGACTTCACTATGTTGTTAGTCGGTATATTTAACTCAGTAAATACTTTAATGATAACAAATTAAGTTAATACCTTAATATAAATTAAAATATTACAATATTCTATTTTATTATTATTAATTTACTTGGATGATATTGTGATAAAAAATATAATTATAGATGCTCTTTCCTTTATAATAATACATTTAGCTTTATTATAAAACATAATATTCTATAAATCCTCTAACTTCTGATTAACATAGTGTCATAGTTAATTTATTACATTAAAATTCACCATGAAGAATTTATTTTAAAAATATTATTAATAACTTAAATAATATTCATTCTATGCATAATAACCTCATAATGTTTATATTCGGTTATATTATTTAAAAAAAATTATAATCCATAAATTCAGCTATTATTTATGATTACTATTAACTATACATACGTTATACTCACACATTCCCATTTCAATGCATACATATCGAGACAATTTATAACTTCCATATATTTCGACATAATTACATCGTCATTTACAGTTGTTATCATGTAATAATTAATATT
Organism: Osedax frankpressi; assembly: GCA_964035775.1. Classification (NCBI taxonomy): domain Eukaryota; kingdom Metazoa; phylum Annelida; class Polychaeta; order Sabellida; family Siboglinidae; genus Osedax; species Osedax frankpressi. Next base: position 28,988,077 of record OZ038314.1, read on the forward strand.
CATACGGTATAACGGAATGCAATATTTACCCGTTACTATTATTGACGTGTGTCAACCATATCTCTTAATGGTAACACAAGAGAAACGTCATAATCAAGGTATTGTCAGAAATGGTAAATATACATGTCATAAAATTGGTTGTCTCTAATAATTACACTAATTATGACAATAAGATTTTTTGCGTGTTATGTAAATTAAGAAAGATTATGACATAACTCTTACCTATAAGTATCTTAGTTTGTATTATGTAATACACAGTTTAATATATTTTATATATATATATATATATATATATATATATTCAAATATTTACTACTCAAAATGTTATAACTACATATGCCAATGATTCGGCTTTTATTTATAATTCTAGAACTGATATGAGTAAAACGCTTGAAGTAATTTGAACATCGCATAGACTTTAGCTATTTTCATCATTTTCTACTAATATTTATAGAATAGCAATATTTTAACATCTTTTATAATTATGATTTGTTCTTTAAGTTTTAGTTTTTACTTGCTCACGTTTATGGGGAATAGATCATATTTTAATTAACGAATTTATTTAATTAAGCTTCAATAAAACACTCTCAGCTATATAAGATAGGGTACATCACATTAATAGTAGGTTATTAGTAGATATATAATATAATCTTCATCATTTTATTAATTAAGAATTTTTGAAAAGAGTAAAAAAAATCTGTTTATAAAAAAAAATGTTATTTAACTACACTATATATTAATAACTTAATATATTAATAACGTATATAATTCTCTAGTCTATATAATAACTATCCGAATTCATAAATCAGAGTATAGATGGTCTAGTAGTACTCGATACTTCTAACCTTCATATTGCTACACTCGACGCATGAGCAGAAGTAGTCGTGTGGCATGGGGAGGCTTGCTCCAGCGTTCACTACGAGTTTCATAATGTAAAAGTTATTCGTTACAGCGGCCATCGTTATTGGCGTAGTGTTGATGGTCTGATGTAAATATAGGGGAGGTGTGTAGTTTAAAGGTTACACTTTAATGAGTGTAAAAGGTTTACATACAATTAAGTGATACGGATGGTTCAGTAAAATCTTAGGTTTTACAGCGATGTAAGTTGTTTGGAATGAAGGCAAAATAAGTGTGTGAAAGTTAAAGTTAAATTGAGAATACAATATGTTAAAATAAATAGCTGTATAATTGTTTGTACTGGTTATTAATGATAACTTATCATATATATAAAAGCTTTTATTATTTAATATAAATATATTATGTATACCTTTCTCAAGTTAGATGAATTGTGTTGGTAGAATGCATCATTATTTTGTAGGCAGTGTCGTCTGTTCTTATAGATAGGCTGGGAAAGTATCAATTCGCACATCTGCGAGGAAGATTGGGGTTGATGATTAATGTGACGGACAGTATTATATGTGACTTGGAGGAGTGTGACGTGGGTGGTGCGTGAAGGGGGAGATAAGAAGACGGCTGAATTATGTTAAGGGAGTGACGTGTGTGAAGATATTGATACGAGAAGGGAGTAATGGTGGCATGGTGGATGGTCTATATTGAAGTAGGTCATGCTGATGGAGAGATATGATGGG
>OZ038314.1:28989865-29012982 GCA_964035775.1 Osedax frankpressi
CTATAACTATTACTATTACTATTACTATTACTTTTATTATTACTATTACTATTAATATCTCTATTACTATTACTATTATATTTACTATTACTCTTACTATTACTATTACTATTACGATTATAATTATTATTACTATTACTATAACTATTACTATTACTATTACTATTACTATTACTATTACTATTACTATTACTATTACTATTACTATTACTATTACTATTACTATTACTATCACTATTACTATTACTATTACTATTAATATTACTATTACAATTATAATTATTATTACTATTACTATTACTATTACTATTACTATTACTATTACTATTACTATTACTTTACTATACTATTATAATTATTATTACTATTACTATTACTATTACTATTACTATTACTATTACTATTACTATTACATTACTATTAGTATTACTATTATTATTACAATTAATATTACTATTACTCTTACTATTACTATTACTATTACTATTACGATTATAATTATTATTACTATTACTATTACTATTACTATTACTATTACCATTATAATTATTATTACTATTACTATTACTATTACTATTACTATTACTATTACTATTACTATTATACTATTACTATTATAATTATTATTACTATTACTATTACTATTACTATTACTATTACTATTACTATTACTATTACTATTGCCATTACTATTACTATTACTATTACTATTATAATTATTATTACTATTACTATTTCTATTACTATTACTATTACTATTACTATTACTATTACTATTACTATTACTATTACTATTACTATTACTATTACGATTATAATTATTATTACTATTACTATAACTATTACTATTACTATTACTATTACTATTACTATTACTATTATTATTACTATTACTATTACTATTACTATTACTATTACTATTACTATCACTATTACTATTACTATTACTATTACTATTACTATTACAATTATAATTATTATTACTATTACTATTACTATTACTATTACTATTACTATTACTATTACTATTACTATTACTATTACTATTACTATTACTATTATAATTATTATTACTATTACTATTACTATTACTATTACTATTACTATTACTATTACTATTACTATTACTATTAGTATTACTATTATTATTACAATTAATATTAATATTACTCTTACTATTACTATTACTATTACTATTACGATTATAATTATTATTACTATTACTATTACTATTACTATTACTATTACCATTATAATTATTATTACTATTACTATTACTATTACTATTACTATTACTATTACTATTACTATTACTATTACTATTACTATTACTATTATAATTATTATTACTATTACTATTACTATTACTATTACTATTACTATTACTATTACTATTGCCATTACTATTACTATTACTATTACTATTATAATTATTATTACTATTACTATTTCTATTACTATTACTATTACTATTACTATTACTATTACTATTACTATTACTATTACTATTACTATTACTATTACTATTACTATTACTATTACTATTACTATTACTATTACTTTTACTATTAATATTGCTATTACTATTACTATTACTATTATTATTACTATTACTATTACTATTACTATTACTATTACTATTACTATTAATATTACTATTACTATTACTATTAGTATTACTATTATTATTACAATTAATATTAATATTACTCTTACTATTACTATTACTATTACTATTACGATTATAATTATTATTACTATTACTATTACTATTACTATTACTATTACTATTACTATTACTATTACTATTACTATTACTATTACTATTACTATTACTATTACTATTACTATTACTATTACTATTACTATTACTATTACTATTACTATTATTATTACTATTACTATTACTATTATTATTACTATTACTATTACTATTACACTTACTATTACTATTACTATTACTATTACTATTACTTTTATTATTACTATTGCTATTACTAGTACTATTACTATTAATATCTCTATTACTATTACTATTATATTTACTATTACTATTACTATTACTATTACTATTATAATTATTATTACTATTACTATAACTATTACTATTACTATTACTATTACTATTATAATTATTATTACTATTACTATAACTATTACTATTACTATTACTATTACTATTACTATTACTATTACTATTACTATTACTATTACTATTACTATTATTATTACTATTACTAATACTATTACTATTACTATTACTATTATAATTATTATTACTATTACTATTACTATTACTATTACTATTACTATTACTATTACTATTGCCATTACTATTACTATTACTATTACTATTATAATTATTATTACTATTACTATTTCTATTACTATTACTATTACTATTACTATTACTATTACTATTACTATTACTATTACTATTACTATTACTATTACTATTACTATTACTATTACTTTTACTATTAATATTGCTATTACTATTACTATTACTATTACTATTACTATTATTATTACTATTACTATTACTATTACTATTACTATTACTATTACTATTAATATTACTATTACTATTACTATTAGTATTACTATTATTATTACAATTAATATTAATATTACTCTTACTATTACTATTACTATTACTATTACGATTATAATTATTATTACTATTACTATTACTATTACTATTACTATTACTATTACTATTACTATTACTATTACTATTACTATTACTATTACTATTACTATTACTATTACTATTACTATTACTATTACTATTATTATTACTATTATTATTACTATTACTATTACTATTATTATTACTATTACTATTACTATTACTATTACTATTACTATTACTATTACTATTACTATTACTTTTATTATTACTATTGCTATTACTAGTACTATTACTATTAATATCTCTATTACTATTACTATTATATTTACTATTACTATTACTATTACTATTACTATTATAATTATTATTACTATTACTATAACTATTACTATTACTATTACTATTACTAATACTATTACTATTACTATTACTATTACTATTACTATTACTTTTATAATTATTATTACTATTACTATAACTATTACTATTACTATTACTATTACTATTACTATTACTATTACTATTACTATTACTATTATTATTACTATTACTAATACTATTACTATTACTATTACTATTACTATTACTATTACTATTACTATTACTATTACTATTACTATTACTATTGCTATTACTATTACTATTAATATTACTATTACTATTACTATTACGATTATAATTATTATTACTATTACTATTACTATTACTATTACTTTTACTATTACTATTACTATTACTATTACTATTACTATTACTATTACTATTACTATTACTATTACTATTACTATTATAATTATTATTACTATTACTATTACTATTACTATTATAATTATTATTACTATTACTATAACTATTACTATTACTATTACTATTACTATTACTATTACTATTACTATTACTATTACTATTACTATTACTATTACTATTACTATTACTATTACTATTACTATTACTATTATTATTACTATTACTATTACTTTTACTATTACTATTACTATTACTATTACTATTACTATTACTATTACTATTACTATTGCTATTACTATTACTATTACTATTACTATTAATATTACTATTACTATTACTATTACTATTGCTATTACTATTACTCTTACAATTATAATTATTATTACTATTACTATAACTATTACTATTACTATTACTATTACTTTTACTATTACTATTACTATTACTATTACTATTACTATTACTATTACTATTACTATTACTATTACTATTACTATTACTATTACTATTACTATTACTATTACTATTACTATTACTATTACTATTACTATTACTATTATTATTACTATTACTATTACTATTACTATTACTATTACTATTACTATTACTATTACTATTACTATTAATATTACTATTACTATTACTATTAGTATTACTATTATTATTACAATTAATATTAATATTACTCTTACTATTACTATTACTATTACTATTACGATTATAATTATTATTACTATTACTATTACTATTACTATTACTATTACTATTACTATTACTATTACTATTACTATTACTATTACTATTACTATTACTATTACTATTACTATTACTATTATTATTACTATTACTATTACTATTATTATTACTATTACTATTACTATTACTATTACTATTACTATTACTATTACTATTACTATTACTTTTATTATTACTATTGCTATTACTAGTACTATTACTATTAATATCTCTATTACTATTACTATTATATTTACTATTACTATTACTATTACTATTACTATTATAATTATTATTACTATTACTATAACTATTACTATTACTATTACTATTACTATTACTATTACTATTACTATTACTATTACTATTACTATTATAATTATTATTACTATTACTATAACTATTACTATTACTATTACTATTACTATTACTATTACTATTACTATTACTATTACTATTATTATTACTATTACTAATACTATTACTATTACTATTACTATTACTATTACTATTACTATTGCTATTACTATTACTATTGCTATTACTATTACTATTATAATTATTATTACTATTACTATTACTCTTACTATTATAATTATTATTACTATTACTATTACTATTACTATTACTATTACTATTAGTATTACTATTATTATTACAATTAATATTAATATTACTCTTACTATTACTATTTCTATTACTATTACGATTATAATTATTATTACTATTACTATTACTATTACTATTACTATTACTATTACTATTACTATTACTATTACTATTACTATTACTATTACTATTACTATTACTATTACTATTACTATTACTATTACTATTATAATTATTATTACTATTACTATTACTATTACTATTACTATTATAATTATTATTACTATTACTATAACTATTACTATTACTATTACTATTACTATTACTATTACTATTACTATTACTATTACTATTACTATTACTATTACTATTACTATTACTATTATTATTACTATTACTATTACTTTTACTATTACTATTACTATTACTATTACTATTACTATTACTATTACTATTACTATTGCTATTACTATTACTATTACTATTACTATTAATATTACTATTACTATTACTATTACTATTACTATTGCTATTACTATTACTTTTACAATTATAATTATTATTACTATTACTATAACTATTACTATTACTATTACTATTACTTTTACTATTACTATTACTATTACTATTACTATTACTATTACTATTACTATTACTATTACTATTACTCTTACTATTACTATTACTATTACTATTACTATTACTATTACTATTACTATTACTATTACTATTACTATTACTATTACTATTACTATTACTATTACTATTACTATTACTATTACTATTATAATTATTATTACTATTACTATTACTATTACTATTATAATTATTATTACTATTACTATTACTATTACTATTACTATTACTATTACGATTATAATTATTATTACTATTACTATTACTATTACTATTACTATTACTATTACTATTACTATTACTATTACTATTACTATTACTATTACTATTACTATTACTATTACTATTACTATTACTATTACTATTACTATTACTATTACTATTACTATTACTATTACTATTACTATTACTATTACTATTACTATTACTTTTATAAGTATTATTACTATTACTATTTCTATTACTATTACTCTTACTATTACTATTACTATTACTATTACTATTACTATTACTATTACTATTACTTTTACTATTACTATTGCTATTACTATTACTATTAATATTACTATTACTATTATTATTACTATTACTATTACTATTACTATTACTATTATTATTACTATTACTATTACTATTACTATTACTATTACTATTAATATCTCTATTACTATTACTATTATATTTACTATTACTATTACTATTACTATTACTATTATAATCTCTACTACTATTACTATTATTATTACTATTACTATTACTATTACTATTACTATTACTATTACTATTACTATTACTATTACTATTAATATTACTAATACTATTAATATCTCTATTACTATTACTATTATATTTACTATTACTATTACTATTACTATTACTATTATAATTATTATTACTATTACTACTACTATTTCTATTATTATTACTATTACTATTGATATTACTATTACTATTACTATTACTATTATAATTATTATTACTATTACTATTACTATTACTATTATTATTACTATTACTATTACTATTACTATTACTATTACTATTACTATTACTATTACTATTACTATTACTATTATTATTACTATTACTATTAATATTACTATTACTATTACTATTACTTTTATTATTACTATTGCTATTACTAGTACTATTACTAATAATATCTCTATTACTATTACTATTATATTTACTATTACTATTACTATTACTATTACTATTACTATTACTATTACTATTACTATTACTATTACTATTACTATTACTATTACTATTACTATTACTATTACTATTACTATTACTATTACTATTACTATTACTCTTACTATTACTATTACTATTACTATTACTATTACTATTACTATTACTATTACTATTACTATTACTATTACTATTATATTACTATTACTATTACTATTACTATTACTATTACTATTACTATTACTATTACTATTACTATTACTATTACTATTACTATTACTATTACTATTACTATTACTATTACTATTACTATTACTATTACTATTATAATTATTATTACTATTACTATTACTATTACTATTATAATTATTATTACTATTACTATTACTATCACTATTACTATTACTATTACTATTACTATTACTATTACTATTACTATTATATTTATTATTACTATTACTATTACTATAACTATTACTATTACTATCACTATTACTATCATTATTATTATCATTCATATTATTATTAATATTAATATCATTATTATTATCATTAATATTATTATTAATATTAATATCATTATTATTATTATTATTATTATTATTATTATTATTATTATTATTATTATTATTATTATTATTATTATTATTATTATTATTATTATTATTATTATTATTATTATTATTATTATTATTATTATTATTATTATTATTATTATTATTATTATTATTATTATTATTATTATTATTATTATTATTATTATTATTATTATTATTATTATTATTATTATTATTATTATTATTATTATTATTATTATTATTATTATTATTATTATTATTATTATTATTATTATTATTATTATTATTATTATTATTATTATTATTATTATTATTATTATTATTATTATTATTATTATTATTATTATTATTATTATTATTATTATTATTATTATTATTACTATTACTTTTACTATTACTATATTAATAGTAATAGTAATATATTACTATTACTATTACTATTATTATAACTATTACTATCATTATTATTATCATTCATATTATTATTAATATTATCATTATTATTATTATTATTATTATTATTATTATTATTATTATTATTATTATTATTATTATTATTATTATTATTATTATTATTATTATTATTATTATTATTATTATTATTATTATTATTATTATTATTATTATTATTATTATTAATACTATTACTTTTACTATATTTTTAGTAATCAATATACATTGTAATATATACTAACTGATATGATTAATCAAATAATCATAGAAAGTATCCATATCCATCGGATCTTTATATTTTCTAAATATAATTTTTTGTAGGTGAATACCACTTAATATTCTAGTATCTAGCATATTAATGCAATCTGAGAATTAGTAGATAGCTAAATATTGATCTATTGTATAATATTACTAACTCATTGTATTTGAATTTATTGAGTGGTTTACCGTAAGCTTCGAAATTGTATAAATAGTTATAAAAGCTATTACCACTCATGATGTTATCGAAGAATGTTGTCAGATCACTTTCAATCTTGTTAATTGAAGTTATGTTGTATTTTTAAAATTAAATATTTAATTTATATGTGAAATATACCTTTTCGTAGTATTTATTTAAACTTTGATCATTTGATAGTCTATCGTTGTTACCGATTGTGAAAGTTATTGCTGTAGCCTATGGGCATATATAGAGCAATATAAGGTAATATACTAATCTCAAAGAGTATTATAATATGTAATATATAAATATAAGGTAAGGAATAGTTGATAAATAAATTATATATATTTTAAGTATAATATACGATATAACCTTTTCAACTAAATTCTTCTTACCGTATTCACCGATCCACTGGACTTTATTTATCATGTTTATGAATTCATTTCTGACGTTATTTCCAATTTTTCTTACCTTTCATAATATAAAGTTTAATAAGTTTATTATATATATACAATCACACACATATATATATAGATATATATATATATATATATATATATATATATTTATGGTTAACATAAAATAATGTATAAATCATTTTACGTATTTTTAAAATGAATTTGAAATAAATTCCCTTCGTATTGTAAATATTCATACACCGGAATTTGTAGAACGTTTTGTTATAATAATGTTAAATAAATTTTACTTTGTAACCTGATTTCCAATATAGTATATTATTATCAATTTATTAAGAATAATCACTATAATTATATATATATATATATTAATCATTAACATTATATTAAGAATAAATAATATCACAATATATCTAAGTATTTCTAAATTATATTTTCCATCTCAGACCTTTTGTTTGTATGTATTGTCATACTTTTGATCAGAAAACATCCTGCTAAGCACTAGTGGATATAACTTAGAAACTAGTGCATGGCAGTTCTCCCAACGTGAGTTCATACCGTCCTAAGGCAATATAGGATTCAATAGGTCATATATTAATATTAGTCAAATATGAGTATGTTAACATAAGTTAATTAAAATTTATCAGTTAATAATTTTCAGTTTAACATAATATAATACTTTAATAGGATGCTATATTAAGATAATATGATATTGAGTTAATAAACCTCACAACAATCATATGAATCATAATATCCCATTACATCACCTTTAACAAAGGCAAGCATACTTATAACAAAGTCCAAATTCATGTAATTCTTTATTGTGCTGTAGAATTATACATATATTATAAATTAATTTTTAAAGAATAAATATATATATCTGATATTATTATATAGTGATCATTTCTAGAATTATTCTCAATTTTCAACTTTATCATAAAGAGATTATTTATAGAATAAAGTTTCTAAAAATAAGTAATAATCATATATTTTTAATTTATTATAAAGTGCTTATTTATTGAATTGATGGATATATATATATATATTACTTTTTATTTTTACATTTAATATTTACTGCATAAAACTATTTTTAGTTTATTTAGTTTGTATCTTGCAGCTATTTTATATATATCACTACAATTTCTTTCCTTCAGAGCACATGCTCATTATTTTCATGATGAGCATAAGTCAAATATCAATATTAATACATTATTAGTATTGCCTTACCATGTCCATATATATTTTGTATATATATTCCACGTTTAATTATAATTATTATGTATACAGTTATTTCCTATTTTTTCTAAATGATATAATAATGAAATTACTTTCATATAAAAGTGAACACTTAATATTATATTGTACCCTACAGCATAGTAATCATACTCAAAAATAATTGTTTTCATTCTAGTAGCATATGGCTATTTCATAATTAATATGAATTGTTTCCCTGTGAATTGTTTCCCTGGGGTATAACTAACTCAGTGGGTGTTGATTCCAGGTAATCAAACAATGACTTAAAGTAGTCAATATCAATGATATAGAGTTGCTGTGTTTCATTTAGTGTTTTATTGTATAAAGAGAGCTCCTCAGATAAAAATGTTCTCCATTCGAATTTCTAGAGAATATGCATATTCTATTATAATACATATGCATTGTGATTGTTATATAACTATGTACTCATCGAATAATTATAGTATTGATAATGAATAATATAATTTGGTCTATCTATTAAAAATGTTATATTAATAAATTACATAATTTATTTGTATTACGTATGTATGTGTATTCCAATGTATATTATATTAAACGTTAATGTAATATCTAATATATTTAATGCGAATGTATATTATTATTGTTCATTTTAATTTTATATTACTAGAAATACAGTGATTCTAAATACTCTTGTTTACTAACATTACTTATATTTGTGTATAGTTCTTGTAATGTGAAGTAGCCAGTCTTGGGATCATTCGACTGCAACTGTGAACATGGCGAGTTCGGAATTACATTGATTATAAGAATACATTTTAAGAAAAACTTTAAGATTTAATTAGTCTATGATATATGTGGAATATTGTATTAATGCTTCTAGTGTAATGTTAATTCAACGAGGTTCAAATTGAAGAGTAGAAAGGATAATATATATATTTATAAAATTTACAAATTTAAGTTTAGTAATATGATTGTAATTTATTAAACAATAATTTTGTGTCGAACTTCTTAGTATAGATATTACTAGCATAGTATTATAATTATATTGTAATTATATTTATAAATAAAGTTGAATGTCAGTGTTCAAATCATTTTAAAAAATCTAATATACTAGTTATTAAATAATATTAACGTATATTATTATTATATTATAATACATCATTATATATTTGCTTCTAAATATGGTTATATAATATCTAAATATGATTGTTTAGTAATTTTCAATAACTATAGTTATTACATTTTATTTTTAGAACTAGAATGTATTTATAACCCATAATATCTTAGATTAATAAATTTGCAGACATTAAAAGAAATAAACTAATATATATTATGTAATATTGAAAATTAATAAAAACCAAATATATTAAATTAGTGTATTATAGATTATTGTATTTAATATATTTTTTTAGAAATTATAGTAGATGAACATAATTTTGTATTTCCGCATAAATATAAATTACATTAAAATAAATAACGGATTAAATGTACCGAATTCACTGTATATTGTAACATAATCGCCGATTTCATGTCAAGTTGTCCTTGCATAGATGTCAATCCGAGTCTTTCTGTGATTTCATTTAAATTAAATATATAGTAATCGACCATGTTAGGTGGCAATGCAGCATCAGGTATTCGTTTGACAGGAGGAAATAACTAAAATATATGAAACAGTAATAAAATTAAATATTTAAAATATCACTTATTTGACAATAATAAATTGATTACGAATCATACTTACACGGAGAATAGATTGTTGGGGATCTTTATAATTTAGTTTAGTACTTAATCCGAATATACTAGCAGCTCCGTAATTCCTAAATTTCCTCATCATATCCCTTATTTCCGACTTTTCTAAATCGGGTCTCCCGAGTGCGGTAATATTCTGAATAGGCGCTGTAGTGTTCATAGCCGGCCAATCACCAATTTTTCGGATGTAGTCCAACATGGGAGATATATCTAGCTTTTTCCTCGTTTCTAATACGTATTTATGCTTGTTTTAATATGTATCAAGTAGTGAACAGTCAATGGCATATGTCGTATATATGATGCAATCATCAAATCAATTACTGAGACGAGAAAAATATTTACAGAATTAGAGTAATATTCAGTTATTATTTCTAAATTTAAATTAAATATTATATTAGATATAGAGAAAATGCGTAATATAGTGAACAATAATATATATATATATATGTATATATATATATATATATATATGTGTGTATATATATATATATATATATATATATATATATATATGCGTATATATATGTGTATATATATATATATATATATATATATGTGTATATATATATATATATATGTGTATATGTATATATATATATATATATATATATATATATATATATAAATATATATATATATATATATATATATATATATATATGTGTGTATGTGTATAAATATAAATATTGGATAACCTACGTCCATACATGATTTGTAGAAGTTTTTTGCTTTTGTAATAGACTCCAATTCTCCTACTTCAGTAGGCGCACCGAGTAATACTTCAAATACAACGTAGGTCAATAGATTATTGGCTACATATATTAAACTTTCATAATTCCCTTTTAGAATTTTCGTTATAGTAATTCAATGATTTTTTATTTAAAAAATATATTATATTTTCCATTTAAATTGGAAGCTTTTCTAATTATTAATATAGCTGATTTATGGATGAATATGATTTGTTATTGATATCGTTGATTATTACACTAACTCTTAGTTTGCATAGTCACGAAATCTTCTATTTTTGACACGGTTCCATATTCAGATCTCTCTTTACCGGGCGGATTATTTAACTTAGAATTACCGCATGCGTACTCGTAGAAATCATCACATGGATCCACGGAAATATCCATGACTTTCATAAGTGACGCGGCTTATAAGGAGTTGTAGATGCAATTTTAATAATAAAACGTTTGAAAATAAATAATGATTCTATTAAATTTGTAATGATGGTTACTAGTATTTATTATTTAATATAACTAAAACATTATTACTTATTGTATTTAAGCCAAACATATAACATATTATTTATATTAAATTATTTGAATTATTATAATAAGTGTATATATTTGAGGTTTGGATAATAATAATAAGTGTATATATTTGAATAAGATTCTTGAAAAAATAATGAAACGTTAATAATATTAATTATTAATATTTCACAGATTTATCAAATAAATTTAAATGTATTATTCAATTTAATATCGTAACACATATAATTCACATAATAACATATTATATAAAAAATCATCAAATATGTATAGCATATAAGTAAGATATTTAATCATATAAGACCTGTTATTATATACGTATTAGTCTTAAGTAAGTAAAATAAACTATTCAAATTCTAACTTGTTATAATATAAGTATGTGAGTAATAAATGTAAGTAATTTCAAGTAATTTCATGCAAGTAATAAATACTAATCATTCACTAACATGTCATAATGCAAGTATTTGTTGTACATGTATGAGGAAATTCTTTTAAAATTTCTTTTCTTATATCCTCTTGATCTTTATTATCGTCTGAAAAAATAATGATTAACAATTATTTTCTATAGAAAACAATTGATACAAAATATAATTTATGAAAATATAAATCTTATATAAATATATATGTAGAATTGTCATTTAGAATAAAGATAAGAAATTGATGTATGCTACACTAGACTATAATATTATAGAGTATATGTATTATATTATAATATTATAACATATAGTTATATAGTTATATAGTTAATATAGTTATATAGTCATATAGTTAAATAAATATAGTATAGTAGTATGTATCAGCTACGCATTAGTAATATGTTAGTACTATTATTAGTATATTAAATTGTACACAATACGTGTAATATTATTATATAATACAGATGCGAATTGGTAAAACAAAGTAATTCTAGACATATAACTTATACATGTAATTATAATTAAACAATAATTATATTCAATCATATGCACGATAATTTTAATAATATAATTTCTCTTATATTATTATAAAAAAATATATCTAACACAGAATATCATAATATATATATATAGAATATCTACAATTATTAAGTTATATAGTTATATATATATATATATATATATATATATTTATATAGAATGCATAATTATTATTATATACAATTAAACAAACATATACTTTTACATACAGCTTTGAAATATATATATATATATATATATATATATATATATATATATTATATTGTATATACTCAGTTGAGTCCTTTCATCATAATATAGGACATTTGTGAAGTGAAACTTATAATCTCTATGGATAGTCATGGTAAAGATGTTGTTATTTTATTAAGAGCCGATTAATTAATTCAGATCTACTATATATTATTATAATACTAATTTTTAGTACGGTATGAGATTCGAATCAATAAATTATTGCTTAGTAAATTAAACTCCATAAAATCATAAAATATGAATTTTAATAGTATATCAAAGAAAGGAAATTTAATATGAAACTAGTTATATGCATATTAGTTTGTAGTTATTTCTATAGACCTAATCATACGATGCATGTTAATTAATTAATTAATTAATTAATACGTTTTTAATTAATTGAATAATATTCACTTCTTTATTTGGATAAATTTAGATTTCAACATCGCAGCATGTCTGAAGTTAAAACGTACGAAATATTCTTAATGGTATTTTTGATTAGAAATCACTAATCTATAACATTACCGCGTGAACATAACAATAGTTATATAACAATAGATAATTGTGTATTCGCAATTAATAATTACACGTGGCAAATAAGTACATAACTAACAATAATGTAAAATAATAAAAAGAGAACTTTGTCATAAGAAAACTATGAGATTATTATCATTTTTAAAAAGCTATAATTTATCAAAAGACATGTTCACTATAATACATTGCCAGGTCCTGCTTTAATTGGTTAATTGTTAGGAATTATTATTTGTAACTTAGTCATGTTTTCTAATTTGATGAATAATATATCTAATATATTATAGATAAATTAAAATAAATAATTGTTAATAAATCACATATTTGTAAAATAATATAATTATTTTTTATCAATATAAATACATTTCATATCATACACATTTTGTATAAAATATTTTCCTTCACAAGTATAATATTATACTGATATATATAAATGATCAACTCTTTCATACTGTATTCTTTATGCATTTGATATCAGACATACATTTATAAGATAGTATTGTATAACTAACCGATCTCTCTGTACATTATGTAGGCTGCCATGGCTACTATAATCAAACATGTTACCACTATGATATATATTCCTAATTTTGAATAATTTCGTGATTTCACCGTTATATTATCACGGTGTCTCGATGTGCTGTGATGTTAAGTATTATGTTATGCATGATGTTATGTATGATATTATGTATGATGTTATGTATGGTATTATGTATGATGTTATGTGTTATATTATGTATACTATTATAAATGATGTTATGTATGGTATTATGTATGATGTTATGTATGGTATTATGTATGATGTAATGTGAAATGTTATGTATGATGTTATGTATGATGGTATGTATGATATTATATATGATGTTATGTATGATGTTATGTATGGTATTATGTAATGTATCATGTATGATATTATATATGTTATTATATATGATATTATGTGTTATGTTATGTATTATACTATATATGATATTATGTATGATATTATGTATGATGTTATGTATGGTATTATGTATTATGTTATGTATGGTATTAAGTTTGCTTTCATGTATTATGTTATTTGTGGTATTATGAATGATGCTATATATGTGTAATGTTATATACGATATTATGTATGATGGTATGTATGATGATATGTATGATGATAAAAAATGTTCCCATTCAATTATTGATAATAATGATTTACTAGATAATTATTTTAAATTAAATGAATTATTATAATTATGTTTTTACTATTATGAATATTAATTGATTTATTATATCATTATGTAATGTTTACTAACTAACTGTATATTACTCTAATAACTCTGTATTAGCTATACTATATATCGTTAAACAATCCATAGATTTTACATATATTGTTAAAATACAATACATTTGATAATGTCTATATCAAATAAATCATTTATAATAATATGAAAACATATATAAATAAGGTAAACTATAATATTATCGTATTTAATTTATATTGTTAAAATATAAAATAATATTAATAAACCAATATTACTGATACCATATCGATATAACTGTGTATGCAATATTAATACGAATTCATTTTTACATTATTTATATTATTTTTGACATTGAAATGTGTTAGTAATATAGGTATTTTATACGTAAACTATTACGATACTATAAATACATTTCTAAACAAATCGTAATATATATTTTTCTACTTCTTCCTACACTTCAAATATTATGATAATAATACAATGATTTGTGATTATTATAATTAATGTTATTATTAAAGTATACATTATTGTATTAAAGTATACATTATTACTATAGTGTTAATGTTAAACTTGATATAGTTAACTAACCTTTCAATAAAAGCCATATAACAATATTTATTGAAATGATTATCCTAACTCGATTCTTACAATTTATCTAACTATGTTATCTTGTTAAGCTTGAATATATAAATCTCAATAGTTTAGAATATTAGCCCCTTATCTAATAATTTCGTTATTCTGGAAACCCCCATTAATACGCATATCTACACATACAAGTTGTATTTCTATCAGTGATTTCCAATTATGTTTCGTTCTACGGTTTATATAGAACATAATTATAGATATTTCGATAAGAAATTATTTACAATTACTTTACAATTAGTATAGGTATAGGTATGGATATAATATATATATAATATATATATATATATATATATATATATATATATATATATAGACTTCCTATTACAGACAAATACACCCACAAAGTATATTTGTTGTATAACCAGACAAATACACCCTTTTGAATAATGATTGGTTTTAGTCGAAAATTTACATTTAAGCTAATATTAGATTTATGAATAATGCCTGGAAATTTTAGCAAGAATAAATCAGTATCTTCTGATATACATGTTTTGGTGGGTATTTCCATGTTCGTCATCTCCTATTCACGACAAATACACTTACCTAATGTTCCAATATAAAACTAGACTAATACACCCTTTTAATACATTATGCTATTACAGAGTAATACACCCAATAAAACATTTATAGATTTAGATTCATTAAAAGATAATTATTATTTATATATAATAGATTTAAATATTATATTTTTTACTAATATGTAATAATTTCAATAGTAATAATATATTAATTATTACTACTATTTTATTTAAAAATATGAATTACATATTATATTTAAATTATAATATATATAATTCAATATAAAAATATGGTATCATATAATAAAATATATAAGTTGATAGTATAATATCAAAATACTAACACTATCAGATATTCCATTGGTAATATTGGAGATTACTTATATATATTATTATATTTGAAAATGTGATATATGTAATTTTATAATCATAAAAACCATCTAAATACAAATATCGCAATATCACCATAGCAAAGCACCTACATAATTATGCATTCCTCAATATATATAATATTCTAATCATATTATACAATGATATTAGAATATATTATAATATCGGAATCCAAGATACATATATTATAATTTAATATCAATTTATATGCACATAAAAATGATGGATTATGAATTATGAAAAATATCAACTTATTATTGTTCATATTAATTTGTAATAAACTACCTTGATTTAAACCATATCATATATTCTATATTGTCAAAATTCATTAAAATTATATTAAATATAGTATACATATATGTATTATATATTTAATTTCAATCAATTATTAAATATATTGTTATTGCAAATGTATAATTATTTTATATTATAAAAGTTACACATTTTATAAGTATTGTCTAATCTATATATAGATATATTGTCAATATTACATATAGCCAAGTTATCTTGAGATATACGTTGTATAATTATATATTTATATTAAAAACAACATATACACAATAATATAAATGCATAACTGTATATATAATGAAAAATAAATATATTAATTATATAGAAAAACATTATGAATATTACAAACATGATATTCATATGTATTATGTGTAAATGTTATGTAAAATAATATTATATAGCATATATTATGTTAATATATCATACGTTTATATAATATATAATAATATATTAATGTATTAGGTGTATGCTTCATAATATAATTTAAATAATAATTTTTATTTATTTTTACATTATACAATGAAAATGTATGTAATGAAAGTATACATGAATTTGTTTAATAATAAAAAGTGTTTCTTTTCCCAATTTGGTATACCCAATATATGTATTACCCAATATACACACTCTGTTCAACAAAGAAATGTTTGTTAAGTAACTGTTATTTATTATTTAGAAACTTCAATTGATAGATCTATAAAATTTAAAACAGTTAACTAAAGAATTTTTGTAATTCGATAAGTGGAACTACATCCAATTACAATGGAATATATAGTAATTTAAATTGTAGATTTGATATTTACTAATATGTTATTATAAACACCATACACTCGATAATATAAATGAATAAAAGAATATCTAATGAAAAACTAGTATATTAATTATATAGAAATACCTCATAAATATGACAAACATGATAATCACCATTGTGTTATGTGTAAATGTTATGTAAAATAGTATTATATATAAATATTACGTAGCATATACTATGTTAATACCTTTATACAATATATAATAATACTATATTAATTATAAAGTATTAATGTATTAACAAGTGTTGCTCTATAATATAATTTAAATAATAATTTTTATTTTATTTTTACATTATATAAAGATAATATTTTATTTTTCTATACTATCAATATATATATATATCATATATATTATAATAATATACATTAAAATATTACATTTTCAATAAAATCTACATAATTTCAAAAATCCTAACAATATAATTTAATATCATTAACTATTAGTTATAATATATAATATATTTTACATAATATTCTCTATACTAGAATTGGTATTAAGTGTATTAATATTAATAAAGATAAATGTATATATATATATTAATTGTATTGGTTTACTAACATAACTCATTATAAAATTGAATTTTAAAAGTGCTTTATTAAATAGTGCCTCTCATTTTAGTAATTAATATTTAATTAATAATGACAGATTATATTTATTTACCAATGATGATAATTAAAAAAAATCATTGTATTGTTCCCTTTAAAATTTAAAATATATATATTCGGAAAAGAAAAAAAATAGTCTCTTAATAATACATATTTCTAAAAATTGTAATAAACTAGATTTGTTTGTTGAAAATACAGATTAAATATGAAATATTAATATAAAAATTCTCCATCAAATAAAATATTAAATATGTATCCATCTTCATATAATAAAACGGCATTATATTATGGGTGTATTAATCTGTTTTAAATATTATGATAATATACATCGATCAATTACAGACCTTATAAAAAACCTAAATTAGTCATCAAATAATATATATCCTAGGTATTTATGTAGTATAGCTTATCTTTTATAAAATATCCTAAGTATAATATTTAAAACGAACAATATCATGTTAAACTATGCAGCTGACATGGATACATCCAGTAAATTGGGTGTTTCTATATTGAGGGTGTATTAGACTGCTTTTTTCTAATTTAACTGTAATTGTCCATGTTAGTATATATATATCTATATATATATATATATATATATATATATATATATATATATATATATATATATACATATATAATTTATATATAATATAGATTTAAATCACATATAAATTACGTATATAATATATGCTTAAATATATATATATAGTTATATAAAATTAATTAATTAATTAAAGATATTATTTTAACACCTTAATATATTAATAGTCTAATTATATTAATATCGAATGGTATACTGACTAACCGTTATATGATAAAAAATAAATATTATATATATATTTAATTTCCTTCAAAACTTATACAATGTATATATATATATATATATATATATATATAAATATGTTTTATTAATGAATTATTTATTACCATCGCAATAGTAACTATTAGTCACACTACGAAGGTAAACCATATCAAATTATAATTATATAATCTATTCCATTTTATAATGTATAGATATCAACAAATATTGTTTTATCTAGAAATAGATTTAGATTATTAATTAATATCATAATTGACATACTAGACATATAGATGATATTTATTATTGCACTATTAATGACACTCTATTAACTCTATTAATACATGATTGTAAACATTATCTAAAAGATATATCTATATTAGATCATCTCTAGATATTAGAACAATAAGATTCCAATTTAAATATTTATGTAGAATACATTAGGTATATTCTAATCAAAATTATATAGTTTGTATAAATTACACCTATACATTTGTAAACTTTTCGACCTATATATACTAATTAGTATAGAAATGTTAATTATTATAGATATTATTATTATTATAGATTTGTTAATTAACATTAGTTTCCAATATATCCATTTAATTTAGTAAGACTCAATAAAATCACCAGAAAATAGATTCGACGCTTTTTTCTTTCTTTTAAAAAATAAATTTTAATAACATTTAGAATAATATAAAACTACTTTACTTATTTATAATAAATTCTTTAATATATAGTTATATAACTCTTCAATTATCAACAATTAATCTTATATATGTTTAAAATACGTTAATATATTTAATAGAATTATATGTTATAATATATGCTATGTTTAAATTCTATGTTATATGGTGACAAAATATGTAACTATGTGTATCTCAATTTTCAAAAATTATTCATTTAAAGGTATTTCAAAAACACGTACCTCACTCCAGCAAATAATAAAACTTCTTAAACATATAAAACTCTTTATTAATGTCCGATCTAAATAATTTAATTCTAACATTATCCATGATATTGTTGTATTCAATACATAACAATATAATTGTAGATTCTGAAAAAAAATAACATATATTTTGGATAGAAAGAAGCTAAGTATTTATCAAAATCTAATTAGAGCTATTACATATCCTCAACTGAACAATTACTCATTTATTATAATTACTTATCCTACCACCAATTAATTATTATATTTAAAATGCAATTAAAAATGTTTATATATGTTGTTAAAAATAACTTGCCAAGTATTAATATAAAGGAAATACAAAGGCAAATGAAATATTGTATTTTAAACATTTTTATTACGATTGATAGTCGTTCAAATATAGAAACGATTATTTAACTAGTATTTTCTTAATTTATAATTTACTTTTTTTTAATAAATAATTAAGATGTTATATATATATATATATATATATATATATATTGTATATTTATGTGAATATATATATAATGTTAATATTTCTTTTACATTATAATGTTACTATATTTGTCTATATTACTAACTTATTATTGAATTTAAATATATTTATGTAGCTAACATTAATCGTACATACATTGAATACAAAACTTAAATTAAAATTTTAGTTATCTAAATTAAATAATTTATTTTTAAAAACGGAGTTTTAAATCTGGACATATACTTAATATATAATGGAATCTATAATACATATATAATGAAATATTAAATTAAAAAGATAATGGAATCTACAATGAATTATATAATAAATATTATTAATTAATATTTGTTAGAGAATAATTTGCAATCAATCGTATTGTTCATAATTACAGAATTGTGCTCTGAATCACCACATGACACATTTATCTTTTTTATTCATTTTCGAATTCGGAGAACATTTGTATATTTCGTTGAATACATCGAAATTTTGTAAAAATAAATTTACCATGTTGTCAATTTAAATCTGTTATTATACTTAAATAAGTAATTTGGAAATATTATTAATAAGAAGATTTTATTTTATAAATAATTATATAATTCAATAAATAATTCCATACATCATTATTCATACATCCAGCACTCGTTATATAGAACTCCATAATTTGTTATATTTCTCCATAAATTATAGGGCGAGATGAATAATTAAAGTATAAAATTATCAGTTAACTGCATTACTATTACACGTTAACCTGTATTTATTTGGAACGTGATTATCCAACAGGGAAGATTTGTAAATAGGAATATTGTGACTGCAGAAATACTGAAAATGAGTAAAATATTAATAGAATGATTTAAAAATAATTTAAAAACTATTTACGAACAATTTAATTATTTTTTAAAAAATAATTAAAGTATTATACAAAATGACTACAATATTGCTTACAATATAAAAGAAAGTTCATGTATATACACACTGAAAACACTAATGTTGTAGAGTATTAATATTTGACTGTTTACAATGATAGTAAAATAAAATATGTATTTTATATATTTAAAAAATAATCATTCTCTGACATATTTTATTTACGGAAAAGTACATTATTTAATAACTAGATTTGCTTTTATCCACAATAGTAAATACAGTTATATAACTATTTATACATTTGTGATTTTATTCTAGAACTATAAGAAATTCGTGTTTATAAACATTAATATATTTGTTGAGATATATCTCAACAAATTTGTATAACAAATTTTAATGTGGTACATTTAATGAATCTATTTGAATGGTAATATATTCCAAATTATATATTGAATTATTAAAGCTAAATTATATTAAATAAAACAAATTATATTACATATATAATATTTTATTTAAATGTGTTTATTTAAAATTAATTAAATATTAATTTAATTTAATAATACACATATCACATGGGAAGGTGGAAATTCATTATGTCATCATTTATGCTTATAAATGTAATGTGTTACACTATACAAGCGGAAAATTAAACACGGCGGAATTCCTTGTCAAAAAGTAAAATATTAATTTACTATATTATTAAATTAAAAGTATTTTATTATTTAACTTTAAATAATAAAGTAGTTCTTATTTTCTGATACTCTCTGTTTAAGATTCTTAATCAAAAGAATGATATGCATTAATTCACTAACGTTAGCTGAATTTAAGAAGAACATTTGATCATTGCTGAGATTGAAACCAGGAAGTTTCTTCTCACTAGTTTGTCTGCTAGACTTGTAAGCCTATAATCACGTTGATATGTTTATTAAGTTATTATTGTATATTAAACTTCGTTAAGTCATACATACGTAATAAGAAGCATTAATCGCTCACATCTGCAATATTTTCTTCTAAAATTAGTGTTCCATTTACCTGTTATTTATTTTTGCTGGGATTTAATAATTAGATAATATGTATAAATTAATTTTAAAATGAATTTACTAATATGTTTAGTATATATGTTTAAATAATTATTTAAAATGTAGACCTTCCCTACTAGTGATACTCTATT
>OZ038314.1:29013182-29048845 GCA_964035775.1 Osedax frankpressi
AAACATACAGATTATTATTATCTTATATAAGAAATATTTTATTATTATATTATTTTGTTGAATATTAAATGAACAATTTTTATAAATGTACGAATACATATATTATATATTTGTAATTTTCAACCTATTTTAAACTAATTAATTATTATGGTTTCTCTACTCATATAATTAATTAAATTCGTAATTTACATGTAAGAAAGAACATAAGAATACTCGTAAACAACTGTTTACATATCGTTAATCTTTTATATTAATTTAATTATAGATTTATTATTATAAACGCTATCGTATCCAAAGTTTATTAAATTGTAGAATAATTATACTTAAAATATACTTAACAAGAAGTATTTATTATATATTCGTACTTAGTCAATAACACGAACTTGAAAGTAAAAGTAAAACAATTGAATTGTTTATATGCTATTGACAAACTACTAAATTACTCCATTATATTAATATATAGATATATATATATATATATATATATATATATATATATATATATATATATATTAATAATCAATATAAATTCAAATTATGAATTGTTGAATATAAATTTATTTTAAAAGAATATAATATAAATATTAGATGATTTAGAAGAAAAAAGAAGATTGATTCACAGAGATTTCCCAGAATCATGTATATCAAATGATTGCATTAAAACAGGTAACTATATATCAACTGTAAAATATATGGTGTAAATGAATGCGAATTAATACTACCAATATTAATACTAATGATAATGTTAATGTAATTTAATATATTACTATTTATTCTATATATTTATTTAAATAAAAACGTATAATGATTATTTTAAAATATACACCAAATATTTATTTACTTATATATTAAAATTTTTCATTATCACAGCCGCATCCCTAATGCAAGCTATGGACTCAACTGCTGATCCCTGCGAGGATTTCTATAAGTTCGCTTGCGGCAATTGGAAGCTAAATGTTCCGAATGGAGATGTGAGAATATATCATGATACCAAACAACACCTCGAAGAATTCGTCAATATACAAACCAAACGTTAGTAACGCAATTAATTAATCTAGTGCGATAATGAGCTTAGCTTTAAAATCATTTCAACAATATTATAGGCATATATTTAAATGTGTATTACACAAATTTGTAATTTATTTTTAAAATTATTAATAAAGTAAAAATCTCTGGCATTTAATAATCAATATCGTCATAATAATTTGTGTATCTCTTATGTAAAATTATTGTTCATTTAAATAATAGTATTAATCTATATACATATATTTATATTTAAATTAATGATTATACTATTTTTGAAATTTATTAGATTAAGAATATAAATTCTATAAATAGTATCATGAAATATTTCAGTATTACTCGAAGCGCCTAGCAAAGAAGGTGAACTAAAGAGTATTACAAAAACAAAAAACTTCTATAAATCTTGTATGGATATTGGTTAGAAGTATTCAAATAATAATTTTGAATAGAATATCATTTTATAACTAACCATTTTAGGTTTAAATTGATATTACGACGATACTCAATTCATTAGATACTAAATATCATATATTCTGATATGCCATACGTAAATACGTCAATACATAAATAATACATAATTTAACTTAATTTTATTTTATTGAATTCACTTTTAAGTTATATCGCAATCTAGTATAAATTATGTATTGCCTAAATATATGATATAATGGTATTATACTTATTATGAGGAAATAATAAATATTAGTATACCTATTATAATGAAACTATAAAAAGAATGTTATTATTTAATACTGCTGCCATTTAGAAAATGATTTATATACCGTAAAGTAAATACCAATGGATATTTATTAAATGAATTTTAATATACCCTAAACATTATAATATTATAAAATCAGTTTTAGTATACAACTTATTTAATAACTTAATATATATATATATAATAATTGATCCATATATTCAATTACAGAAACAAGAAAACATCTTAATATATCTCCCATATTGGAATATATTGAAAGGATCGGTGATTGGCCTGCTTTAAACAATTTCTCGATGGACATATTAAATTTTACTTCGAATGTGACGCAAGTACCGAATCACCTCAATAACTCTTTTTCGCAGTCAGGTAATAATTATAATAGATCAAATTCAGAAGAGGCAGAATTAAGGATAATAATGACAAAGTTTAGAAATTATGGAGTTGCAAGTTTATTTGTTGTTACCACAAACATCAAGTTTAACGATCCTAGACAATCAATTATCCATGTAAGTTTCTCTATTATTTATATAAATATAAATAGTTATACATATATACCATATAGACTATAATTTATACACTAATTTACGAATATCTGAATTGAATTTTAAAAACTTTAAATATTACGCAAAACTAATAGTACACTACTTTCGTACTATATCGTGCTTATAAGTATAACATAAGTCATTATAATATTTAGATTGTATTAATTATTTGGTATACCCCTCAACAGCTGCTACCACCGACTCCCAGTGTACCAGCTAAAATGTCGGATAATATTGAAAACTACATTTACTATGTAAATAATATAACTGGAAGATTAGGGTTGACTTCAGATCAAGGTCGTTTAGAAATGGAAAAAGCAATTATTTTGCAGTTTAAGCTTATTACGGTAAGTCCTAATATATGTACTGATTATCATTTATAAATAAACTGTAAATGTGGCGTTGATGACATAGCGTGTTTATTTATCTATTAATGTGTAATTGAATTGAATAATAAAGATTTTAAATATAATCATGTGTCTAATATTACCTTGGAATAAAACAAACCTATAACTTAAATATAGATAATTATATAATTTGCAAAAAATGTACAACTGAATTAAATATACACCAATTTTAACCATAATATTTATTAAAAAACAGTTATTATTTTTTTAATAAATACATATATTTCTAATGATGCATATTATACTGCAACTATAATAAAACACATATGAATGAATTTCAAATCTAAAGTAATTTAAATATTATATAAATTCTGACATCACTTGAATTTAGAATTATCAATTATACAAATCATTTATATTTTAATCTTATTTAAGCTGAAATTAAACCTTAATACCCTAATCAGAGATCTTTATAAGAATCAGAATTAATAGATTTAAATCTTGTTCATTCAACATACTATCATTTCTTTTCTATCATATTCATTATACTTTTCCATTTCTTTATCTAGAATTGTTAAGTTAATCTATAGTATAATAATATTAAAACAATGCTTTTATGGTTTATTATCTATTTTTCAATGCACTGGTAACTTCTTTTGCATAATTATTTATATTTAGATATAAAGTAAACAATTATTGATTTCTGTATACATTGTTTTTAATACGAATGTAAAAAAACTAATCATTTATGTGAATTTACAGTTAATTTCTGATAATCCAAAGTCTGGCTACTTTACAATCGATGAACTCTATAACATTAGCAGTGTCAGTGCTGGCGATTTATTCATTCGTGATTATTAATTAAACTAGATATTAAATGTATGAGTAATATATCATCTAGTCCGTATAGATCACACAGCTCTATTTATTTAATGTATGAATTATTATAGTATCCAATATTATACATCTGACAAAGGTTTAAATATGAAGGAATATTATTATATTAGCTACTAAGTATCATATACTTATATGAAAAGCATCTTAGATACATTAGAAACATAGTTTTAACTTATATGATATATTTTATAGAACTTCGATTGGAGAATGTTTATTTCAGAAGAATTATCAACTCATGGTAAAACTTTAAATAAAACGCAACAGCTCTATATATCCGATATCGGCTATTTCAAGTCGTTATTCGAATACTTGGAAACAATACCTATTACGTAAGTGTTATCCCTGTTAGACATTGTAGAACATCTGTATAATAAATACTATAGTACAAATGATTTAATATAGTTATTATAAAACGTAACATTTAACGCTTTATTAATATTATTGGTTTTTAATACAAGGATAAATATTTTAAATTATGATATATAATTATTACTTTATTAATAATTATACACACACATATATATATATATATACATATATGTATATATATATATATATATATATATATATATATATATATACATACATACATATATATATATATATACCATATATATATATATATTTATTGAATGATAATGTAATGCATACAATATTTAATAAAAAAAGCAAATATTCATGACAACATGTTAATATAATAACTTATACTCAAGAGGACATGATTTGATTTCAGTACAATAAAGAATTACATGAATTGGGATTTTGTTCAAAGTATGTTGAAATATCTTAAAGACGATTTAAGAGACAATTCCACTTCTGAATTGTTTAAAGTTGGTTTTTCTAAAAGTGAAATATATTATATCATATAAAAAATCATGTATCCTTATTTTCCTACCTAGTTATTCATACGAATCCTTGGTATAATACTAGTTATATCTATGTAAATAGATACATTAATAATTTCCTACTACTATATTAATATACACTCATTATTTCACACTCATTATTTCACACCTATTAATACACATATTAACAATGCACCATAATAACAATACTATTATAGATTGTCAATAATATATTCCATAATAAATATATATTGCAAGTCCGATAACGTTCTAAATTCTCTTTACTATTATAAATACTCATTAATACTATTAACTATATTCGCGTATCAATACTATTAATAAATACGCTTTTGATTGTACATAGGCAGAAACCACATTCCAATGGGTGAAGTGTCACGACGTCGTTACTAGGTTCTATCCTCTGACGATTAGTAGGATGTTTACTGAGAATAAATATGATGATCATTATAAACGCAAGGTCATTACTCAATCATAGTTAATAACTAATAACTAGTAATGCTAATAACTTAATTGAAATGCTAATAACTTAATTGAAATGCTAAAAACTTAATTGAAATGCTAATAACTTAATTGAAATGCTAATAACTTAATTGAAATGCTAATAACTTAATTGAAATTCTAATAACTTAATTGAAATGCTAATAACTTAATTGAAATGCTAATAACTTAATTATAAGATCACTAATAACTCTAATATATTTGGTAGTATATGTAATGAATACCATAATCTATACTAATGTGATATATACAAGTAAATAAAGTATTTATTATATATGTATGTATTATCAACCATAAAATTGTTTTATTTATTGAACATTGGTTTATTATGGTTCACTAATGTCATACATAATTAATCGTAAACTTTATATATTTATATAAGTCTATTAAAAAAGGTTAGATCAATTGGAAATAATGTTAGAAATGAGTTCATAAAGATGATAACCAAGGTTGATTGGATGGATAAAGTTGGCAAACAGAAATCAGTAGAAAAGGTTATGATTTAATATCTAAAAGGAAAATAATTTTATTTTAATTAAAAGTAATAATCTATTAATATTATCTCACCTAATCATTAAATGTGTTATACAAATTGATATAGTTAATATATAAATATATAAAATATATTTTTTATATTAATTATTTATTATTATATACTTAACTACAAATATTTCCCGACAGGCAAAAGCAATAACTTTTACAATAGGTAACAACGATAGACTGTCAAATGATCAAATTTTAAATAAATATTACGAAAAGGTATATTTCACTTAATAAATTCAATATTTATTTTTTAAATAAAACATAACATCATTTATTTAGATCGAAAGTAATCCGACAACTTTCTTTGATAACGTAATGAGTGGTCTGAGATTTCAAAACTATCTCTACAACTTTGAAGCGTACGGTAAACCAGTCAACAAATATGAATACAATGAGTTAGTAGTTTTTTTAGATAATATATCTAACTCTAATATTTAACTACCTAACTCTAATTTACATCTATATAATAGATAATAGAATATTAATATTTTTATGATGATATGTTAATCAATTTCTAAATATATCGTATTTAGAAAATACTCAGATCCGATGGATGTGAATGCTTTATATGATCATTTATTTAATCATATCAGTTAGTTTATATCAAAATATATATTATATATAAATATCAGTTATTATATTACATGTAATAATAATAATAATAATAATAATTATTATTATAATATTAATACTAATAAAAATAATAACAATAATAATAATAATAATAATAATAATAATAATAATAATAATAATAATAAAAATAATAATAATAATAATAATAATAATAATAATAATAATAATAATAATAATAATAATAATAATAATAATAATAATTATAATAATAATAATAATAATAGTAATAATAATAATAATAATAATAATAATAATGATAATTTTAACGATAACGATAACGATAACGATAACGATAACGATAACGATAACGATAACGATAACGATAACGATAACGATAACGATAACGATAACGATAACGATAACGATAACGATAACGATAACGATAACGATAACGATAACGATAACTATAATAATAATAATAATAATAATAATAATAATAATAATAATAATAATAATAATAATAATAATAATAATAATAATAATAATAATAATAATAATAATAATAATAATAATAATAATAATAATAATAATAATAATAATAATAATAATAATAATAATAATAATAATTATAATAATAATAATAATAATAGTAATAATAATAATAATAATAATAATAATAATGATAATTTTAACGATAACGATAACGATAACGATAACGATAACGATAACGATAACGATAACGATAACGATAACGATAACGATAACGATAACGATAACGATAACGATAACGATAACGATAACGATAACGATAACGATAACGATAACGATAACGATAACGATAACGATAACGATAACTATAATAATAATAATAATAATAATAATAATAATAATAATAATAATAATAATAATAATAATAATAATAATAATAATAATAATAATAATAATAATAATAATAATAATAATAATAATAATAATAATAATAATAATAATAATAATAATAATAATAATAATAATAATAATAATAATAATAATAATAATAATAATAATAATAATAATAATAATAATAATAATAATAATAATAATTAATAGCTTTACCTACTGGTATTTTTACCTACTGGTATTTTGAATATGAATATGTATACAACTGGTAACCCAGAGTTAGTATGTATGTATATCGATAACTATATATAACTAATAAATAATTTAAATTATATATATTTTTAAAATAAAATAAAAATTAATCTTTTCTTATAAATGTAATCATAAAACAGCTATATGAATTATGGGGGAACCGGGTTTATCGTGGGTCATGAGATCACTCACGGATTTGACACTAAAGGTTAGAATAAATAGGTTTAGCTCTTCTTAACTCACTTATTCGCATAATACGCATGTACTCTATTTACTCAATTATTTTACAGGCATTGCATATGATAAGAATGGTCTCAAGAACGGGTTGATATCCAAGGAATCTAAAGAGAGCTACAAAAAAAATACTCGTTGTTTCCTTAACCATTATAATAATTATGAAATAATCGATGGTTCATTTAAGGGCATTGTTAGTAATTAAAAGTATTAACAATCTTTGGATTATATAGTATATATACCATTATAAACTTATAAAAGTTACTATATGTAAGATCAACTTTTACAATATTTATAACCGATGGTAATTAAAATATAAAATATATTTTATAGATCATGATAATTTAATTACCGGAAGTTAATATACATAATTCAATATATATATATATATATATATATATATATATATATATATATATATATATATATTATACATTTTATATATTACTTATACTAGTTTTAATTATTTTTACTATAGTAGAGTATCAATAGCAGGGAAGGTCTACATTTTAAATAATTATTTAAACATATATACTAAATATATTAGTAAATTTATTTTAAAATTAATTTATACATATGATCTAATTATTGAATCCCTGCAAAATTAAATAACAGGTAAATGGAACACTAATTTTAGAAGAAAATATTGCAGACGTCAGCGCAATTAAGGCCGCTTATTACGTATGTATGACGTAACGAAGTTTAATATACAATAATAACTTACTAAACATATCAACGTGATTATAGGCGTACAAGACTAGCAGACAGACTAGTGAGAAGAAACTTCCTGGTTTCAATCTTAGCAATGATCAAATGTTCTTCTTAAATTCAGCTAACGTGAGTGAATAACGCATAGCCTTCTTTTGATTAAGAATCTTAAACAGAGAGTATCAGAAAATAAGAACTACTTTAAAGTTAAATAATAAAATACTTTTAATTTAATAATATAGTAAATTAATATTTCATTTTACTTTCATTGTAAACAGTCAAAGATTAATACTCCGCAACTTTAGTGTTTTCAGTGTGCATATACGTGAACTTTCTTTTATAGTTTAAGAAATAATTATCGAAAAAACAATATGTTTTGTCATTTTGTATAATACTTTAACTAATTTTTAAAAAATCATCAAATTGTTCGTAAATAGTTTTAAAATAATTTTTAAATAATTCTATTAATATTCAACTCATTTTCAGTATTTCTGCAGTCACAATATTCCTATTTACAAATCCTCCCTGTTGGATAATCACGCTCCAAATAAAGACAGGTTAACGTGTAATAGTCATGCAGTTAACTGATAATTTTATACTTTGATTATCCATCTCGCCCTATAATTTATGGAACAATATAATACAGTATGGAGTTCCATATAACGAGTGCTAGATGTATGAATAATGACGTATGGAATTATTTCTTGAATTATAGAATTATTTATAAAAGTAAATATAAAAGTAAAAGTAAAAAGTCTTATTAATAATAATACCAAATTATTTTTAAGTGTAATAATAGATTTATTATTTATTATTTTTTTATTATTTATTTATTTATTATCGACAACAGGGTAAATTTATTTTTACAAAATTTCGATGTCTTCAACGAAATATACAAATGTTCTCCGAATTCGAAAATGAATAAAAAAGATAAATGTGTCATGTGGTGATACAAAGCACAATTCTATAATTTTCAATAATATTATTGATTGCAAATTATTCACTAAAAATATTAATTAATAATATTTATTATATAATTCATTGTAGATTCCATTATTTTTTAATTTAATATGTCATTGTATATGTATTATAGATTCCATTATTTATTAAGTATATATACAGATTTTAAAATCCTTTTTTAAAAATAAATGATTTAATTTAGATAACTAAAATTTGAATTTAAGTTTTGTATGCAATGTCTGTACGATTAATGTTAGTTATATAAATATATTTAAATTCAATAATAAGTTAGTAATACACAAAATAGTAATTACAAATATAGTAACATTATAATGTAACAGAAATATTAATATTATATATATAATAAATATATATATACAATATATATATATATATATATATATATATATATATAATATTTTAATTCTTTATTAAAAAAAAGAAAATAATAAATTAAGAAAATACTAGTAAAAAAATCGTTTCTATATTTGATCGACTATCAATCGTAATAATAAATGTTTAAAATACAATATTTCATTTACATTTGTATTACCTTTACATTAATATTGTCAAATTATTTTTAACAATATACAGTAAGTGCATTTTAAATTTAATAATTAATTAGTGGTAAGATTAGTAATTATAATAAAGAATAATAGTTCAGTTGCGTATATGTAATATATCTAATTTGATTTTGATGATTACTTACCTCCTTTTATCCAAAATATATGTTATTTTTTTCAGAATCTAAAATTATTTTTTTTATATTGAATACAACAATATCATGGATAATATTAGAATTAAAGCATTTAGATCGAAAATTAATATAGAGTTTTATATGTTAAGAAGTTTTATTATTTGCACACATTTATACACATAGTTATATATTTTCTCATCATTTACCATATAATTCTATTGAATATATTAACGTATTTTAAATATAAATAAGATTAATTGTTGATAATTGAAGAGTTATATAACTATATATTCAATAATTTATTTTAAACAAGTAAAGTAATTTTATATTATTCGAAATGTTATACAAATTTATTTTTTAAAGGAAAGAAAAAAGCGTCGACTCTATTTTCTTTTAATTTAATTTAGCCTGTTAATAAATTAAATGGATATATTAAATACTAATATTAATCTATAATAATCTATAACTATAAAATCTATAATAATAATGATATATATAATAATTAGTATTTATATACTGATTAGTATATATAGGTCGAAAAGTTTACAAAAATATAGGTGTAAATTATACCAAAAATTAAATTTTGATATGACTTTACCTAATGTATTCTACATAAATATTTAAATTTGAATCTTATTGTTCTAATATCTGGAGATGATCTAATGTAGATATACCTTTTAGATAATGTTTACAATCATGTGATAATAATGTGTCCTTAGTAGTGCAATAATAAAGATCATTTATATTGTCTGGTATGTAAATTATGATGTTAATTAATGATCTAAATTGTTTTCTAGATAAATCAATATTCGTTGATATTAATACAATACAAAATGAAAAGATTATATAATTATGATTTAATATGGGTTATCTTCGTAGTGTTAGTTACTATTGCGATGGTAATAAATATTTTTTTAATAACATACACACACACACATACATATATATATATATATATATATATATATATATATATATATATATAAATATATATTTGCATATCCTTGTTTTAAAACCACATGAGTTTTGAAGGAAATTAAACATATATTTGGAAGATGCAAGAAATTCATTCAGAAATATGTCGTGATTGATATTAGACAGTTTCCTATATAATATCGTTATTCGTTTTGGAATATCTTTAGCAGTGTTTAGTTCAACATTAATTGAGTAATGATCAGTGATTAAAGTCGAGATAATAAAGTTAGTAATAGAGGTTATTAATAGTAATATATTTATTTTGGGAATAATTATTAGATCAAGAATATTATTTTTAATATGGGTATGTGAAGTAACTAGCTAATAGAAAAATAATGAATTAACACGATCTGTAAATGTAGCATGGTAGCCAATAGGAAAGTCATAGTGATAAGATCCGTGAACTCATTAGCAAATGTTCTGCATGAAGGTATTGGAGGACGGTATTTTCAAATGAACTTCAACGAAGAAGAAGATGTGAGAGCTTAGTTTAAAATGAGACCACCTGAATAATGGATACATTTTGGATACCATCTCCATCTTAATGCCGATCTTACCATAAGTTATGCCTTCATATCAAGTAAATATAGTAAAACGTATGTAATATATGAGTTATGACGAAATACAAATTATAAATATTCTAACCGTTATTGTCAAATACATGAGTAATGCCATGACCTAAAATAAACACAACACCACCATAATTCATATAACCGTTTTAAAATTAATGGATATAATAAAAATTAAGATTTTAAAATTATATAAAATATACTAACTCTGGGTTTCCAGTTGTATATATATATTCATATTCAAAACGCCAGGAGTAATAACTATTCAATATTATTATTATAGTTATTATTAATATTATTATTATTATTCTTATTATTATTATCCGCATTATTATTCTTATTATTATTATTATTATTATTATTATTATTATTATTATTATTATTATTATTATTATTATTATTATTATTATTATTATTATTATTATTATTATTATTATTATTATTATTATTATTATTATTATTATTATTATTATTATTATTATTATTATTATTATTATTATTATTATTATTATTATTATTATTATTATTATTATTATTATTATTATTATTATTATTATTATTATTATTATTATTATTATTATTATTATTATTATTATTATTATTATTATTATTATTATTATTATTATTATTATTATTATTATTATTATTATTATTATTATTATTATTATTATTATTATTATTATTATTATTATTATTATTATTATTATTATTATTATTATTATTATTATTATTATTATTATTATTATTATTACTATTATTTTTATTATTATTATTATTATTATTATTAATCAAAACGATATATTTAGATAATTGTATGCCAGCTATTTGATATAGCCTTGATAAGTGTAATAATAGTAATATAAAACGATAAATAACATTATTA
Organism: Osedax frankpressi; assembly: GCA_964035775.1. NCBI lineage: Eukaryota > Metazoa > Annelida > Polychaeta > Sabellida > Siboglinidae > Osedax > Osedax frankpressi. The sequence continues at coordinate 29,025,344 of OZ038314.1, forward strand.
GTATAATTACATATATTCATTTAAGTTCATTTAAGATATTTAAAGGCATAATTATATTTATATAATAAATAAGTTAAAGAATTACTAAATTATAATAATGTATAATATGTTATGTATAGGAATATTAAAATTCAACAATATATACAAAAACAAAAATATAGAGTAAATATTTAAACAAATAAAAATCAATAATTATAAATATCTAGTAATTAAATTTAAATTTCTCAGTACATGCATAAAACGTCGATGGTTTGATATATTTCGAAGTTCACTAGGGAGTTTATTACAAAATATTGGAGCCAAGTTTGAGAAAACTCTTCTACCACATTATTTATTTTTCGGTGTCCTTGCCAATAGTATCCTTTTGTCCTTCGCATATCTCAGCTTAGGGCTGGCGCTTCTAAAAGATAACTTCTTTTTCAAGTAACATGGACGTTAAATTCTATGTTGTACAATTGTAAGAAGGCGATACCACGATCTCTAGTGATGTCCTTGATGTCCATGATGTCCATGATGTCCATGATGTCCTTGATGTCCATGATGTCCATGATGTACATGATGTCCTTGATGTCCTTGATGTCCATGATGTCCATGATGTTCAGATGTCCATGATGTCCATGATGTCCATGATGTCCATGATGTCCATGATGTCCATGATGTCCATGATGTTCAGATGTCTCATTTTTCAGTAATGCTGCTATGATCAGAAAACTGTTGGCGATAAATGATTCGTATGCTGATTCGAATACATCTTGAAATATTTAAAGTTATTTCTTAGAAATCCCATTATTTATAGAGGTCAATAAAAATGGGATAATACCAATGATTTAACCAATATGGTAGTCGTAGCTATATTGATAAATCGATGTGTATTGCGAATTTGATGAAAAGAAAAATGTACCTTCTTGCAGAAAGATGTAATCTGATTTTTCAGTCTTAAATCACAATCAATAATGATTCCAAGGTAGGTTATTTACCAACTGGCAGTAATTAAAGTTCCATCTATCATTATAGCAGGGAAATTGTCAACTCATTATGAATATTTAGTAGTTCTGCCTAAGACTCATTTAACAGAAATTTGTTAACAACTAGTTGTGGTTAGCATTTACTTATATAAATAATGGATTATAAATTTTATTAATTTAACCGAGATTATTGTAGGATGTTTAAATCATAATATCGTCAGCATATATGTGATACTTAACGCTAAATTTTACAATAATATCCGATATAGGTTTTATATATATTAAAAATAGAACGGATCCAAAACTGAACCTTGATGAACTCCAGTACAGGGTATTTCAGGCTTAGATTATTAATAAATAGGATTTGGATATTACCATATGTGGATATTATAATTGAATATTATAATAAGTACATTTAATAAACAGAAGTGAGATAAAATAATGTAGTATAATCTTTAGTGTCAAATCCGTGAATGATCTCGTGACTCATGATAAACCCAATTCTACCATAATTCATATAACTGTTTTATGAATTTATTTATAAACAAGAATAGATAATTTGGCTATTACCAGTTAGTTATATTTGGTGTAGTAAACAATATTCTAAATATTACTATTACTATTATCACTATCGCTATCATTATCGTTACTATCGATATCGATATCGCTGTTACTATCACTATTACAAGTACTATCACTATTACCATTACTATCACTATTACTATTACTATTACTATTACTATTACTATTACTATTACCAGTACTATTACTATTACTATTACTTTTACTATCACTATTATTATTACTATTACTATTACCAGTACTATTACTATTACTTTTACTGTTACTATTACTATAACTATCACTATTACTCTTAATAATAGTAATAATAATAGTATTATTATTAATATTATTATTAATAATATACCTGTATTTCTAGTAAACATATTCAATGTGATATAGACTATCTGATGTGATTAATCCAATGAGCATAGAAATTATTTATATCCATCGGATCTATATATTTTTTACGTGATTAAAATATGATCATATTTTATATTTATATTCTAGAATCAGGTATATGAATTAGAATATAAGAATTAGCAGTTAGCTAAATATTTATCTATTCTATAAAACTAATAACACATTGTATAATAACTACGTATAACGATGGCAGTTATATTATGACCTAAAGTCCTAATAACATGAAAGAAATTATCGACGTAATTTATAGAGTAGCGGCAAGCATCGTATTACAATTCAATCCAAATAAATATTAATCATTAAGCATATTTTTCAGCTTAAACTCTTCGCAAACTATTAAATACTTCGAATCCATCTTATACTATTTCTATCACATGATCTTACTTTATGTTGAGTTAGAAAATCATCATTATTTTCGGTTAACAAGAAGTTTAAAAGTTTGCTGAGACTGGCTAAAAATACCACTGCTAATATTGCTTAACAATTGGGCATTTGATTCCAGAAGCCGATATATGGACGATTACTAAAGTTGATCAGTAATTATCTTCAAATGACTTCAGATTCTCGCAATAAAAGCTTTACTAGGTTCCCCCAAATAAGTTTTATCGTTGATGTTTCAAATAGTAAAATTCAAACTATTGTGACGAATATAATATAACAATTAAATATTGATTTTTAAATCACTTCCATTTTTCCGGAAAGGCATAAACCTGATATAATTATTGAAAATAAAAAAGTATATCATCCATCCTACTGTGGAATTTGAATGTCAAGGAAATATCTTTAAGGTTAATTCAAAGAAAATAGAAAAATAATGAGACTTAGGATTTGTCATTCCCTATGTAATAAGTTATCTTGGTAATTAGATTTTATATTCTAAAGAAGAGTTAAGGATACCTAGAAGAATTTGGAAATAATTAAAAAGAGCCAGCATAAAATAATCAATCGTAGATATTGGAGAACTTATATCACATTTTTTCATTTTTAATAAACTTTTACTAGTTTATATCTTTTAGAGTTTCAGTATTTCATATTAATTTATCTATTTATCTTTTTACTCAATTTTCACATATAAATATTTTACATTTGTTTTATTTTTTAAGATAACGGCTATGAACACGAGTTCTCGCAACTTTTAACTTGCTAGTTTAATGTATAAAAAATATCACCCTTATGAGATAAACTATTATATATATATATATATATATATATATATATATATATCACTGTGTCAAATACATCTGATGAATTTTTACACGTATTTATAATATAAATTATATTATTATTTATTTCAAGATGTTTGAATAATATGACTCATAATTAAATTTAAAATAAAATGTAACATGATGATCTATAATTATAAAATTTAACACATTTAAATTTATTAATAAACTAATATCAACATATGATATATATAAATAATTAAAAATCTGTGAAAATAAGAGTGTACATATGGAATGAAAAATTATATATATAAATATATATATATAAATATAAAGTCGAGTACGAATGATTTATGTCTGAAATGATATCTTAAAATTAAAATTATGAATAGAAAGTAATAATCTGTAATTAAAACTAACTCATTGGTAAATATGCTATTATAATAGGTATTATATAAATGATTGTATGTGTGATGCACTGTAGTGTATGTACTCATATACATGTCACAATATATCATCACCACATAACACATTTCTCTTTCTTGTTCATTTTCGAGTTAGCCGAACATTTAAATACTTCGTTGAATGATTTTGAATTCCGCAAGAACGCATTCACCCTGTATGGTTTAGGATTTAGACAATATAGATAATAATAATGTGCCGTATTTATTGACTGTATACATTAATTATATAATTTATCAATAATTAAAATAGCAACTGATGTTTGTATGTTTTGTTATTCAGTAATTCATAATCATTATTAGATAGAACATAGCTGCAGAAAACCTGTAAATATAAATAGAATATTAATATTATTGTTATAATGACGATAGATCTATCTCTATAATTCTAATACTCAATAATCAAATATAGGTAATGTAGATATGTACCCACACGCACACACACACACACATATACACACACACACACATACATAAAATAAACTCAAAGAATATATAAAAATGTGAATAATTGGTAATCTCTATGGAACATATTATTAAAAGTTAAAATGAACATATTTTATGTTCTACATGATGAATATTAGATATGCATTAAAATAAGTAAAAATAGAGTACACTATAATTGTAAGTTTACATGTATGTATATGTTTATGTATATGTGTGTGTTTGTGTGTGTTTATGTGTGTGTGTGTTTGTATGTGTTTGTGTGTGTTTGTTTGCGTTTGTATAGTAAATCATTATTTCCCTCAACTTCTATTTTAATTCATTTATAAAAATATTAATCTATCAAGATATAGAATTTTTTAAAAGTATTAATATATTTATATTATAATTAGATAACCAAACTTGTAAATATATTTATACGATTAAACTATAAATTATCGAAAATATTATGAATCATTGTTTATAATATACAATATTACTATATATTTATATTCCAGGACTTCTTACAATTTTTAATAAAGAATTAATAAAGAATTAATCGAAAAAAGAATAATGAATTTAGATGAAAATAAAATTGCTTCATAATATAATAAGCATAAATTACAATAATTATTTAATTAAATAATATATAAATGGTATCAAGTGGAACAAATTAAATGCCTAATTTAAAAAATAAACCTATTACCTCATATAAATTAACTTCTAAAACACTATAAATCTAATGGAATCATAAATAATGTCAAATTTAAATGGTTCCTTCAATTATATCCAATATTATATACAGTTATATATAGTTATATTTTATGATATACACAGTCATCTATAAAGTTAAATACAGGTATATCCTATATTATATAAAGGTATATATTGTTATATTCTATAGTTTTTCATGATTTTGTGTATTATTTTTACCTATAATATTATCGGGATATTAAAAATGAAATTATTAGAAAATGTTTTAATTTACCTATCCAAATTATCGTCATAATTTAATAAACATCATAGTTTACGATTTATATTTAAATAATTAGAAAATACACATTTCCGCATGTACAAAATTAAATAGTTCATAGGTGTTTACGACCAACACAGTAAAATTTTAAATTTACGTATGATAATACATATTTTCTACTATAATTATTTTTTGGAATATAAAGATAAACTAAACTAAACAATGTGTACATTTACATGTGATGATATATAATTTACAATATAATTATGTTCTGAAATAAAATAAACAATTAAATCTATGTCTTGAAATACTTACCACAAAATTGATCTTTCAATTTAATCCATTTGTTCCGATTATTTATTATAATAATTATAACAAAACCATTTAAATATTCCCAAAATATGAATTTATAGAAACAGTTTAATTTAAAAATTATACCAAAATAAATTCATTACTTGAAATATTAAGAATAGTTTCTAATAAATGTAATATTTCAAAAATCATTATTAATAAATGTATAATAATCAATTCATTTCTATGTATTTCGTTATATACGGTGTATCTTTCTTTAACGTTAGTTAAATGATTATTTTATATACAATTTTAAATAGAATTTTCTTTTATATTATTTTGGTTTCTTACTTATTTCTTATTTGGGAATTTATTTAGATCATCAATTTTACATAGAAAATTAATATTTATATCAATACTTTATATTTCAAACATATGTGACATATTTGACTGTTTTTATTTTTTATATTTCCGTCAGTGTCTTAAATAACCTTGAGATAATAATTATGATTTGTTTTAAATATTTTATTATGGAAATGATAACATCCTTTATCCTATTTCATATGTATACTATGTCAGGAATCTCTTAATTAATTTAACTTTCATTTTATCATATATATAGAATTTATATGTTCAAATATTATAATATATATAGGTTCTCCTATATAGATATAGATATATATATATATATATATATATATATATATATATATATATCTATAAATATGTATGTGTGTTGTAAGTTATTACAAATTAACAAACACCTATTTCATATTAATTATTTATAACAAAGGGTCATAGTTCATGACTGCACATATAAAATCATACATACATATTATTAATATAATATGTCTCTCGGTATAATCATTTAAGTACATAATGTAATTACTTAATATTACACTATTGCTTTACTAACGTTGGCCGTATTCACGAAGAACAATTGATCATTGTTAAGTTTGATACCGGGCAGTTTTTTCTCCTCGGATTGTCTGCTAGACTTGTAAGCCTATAATCACGTGACAACAATAGTTATGCAATCATTGCGTAATCATCGTTTTTAATCAATACTTACGTTATATGCAACTTTTATTCCGCTGGCGTAAGCAATATACATATCTATCTGCAATATCGTAATAAGTAAGTAATATTATTAATAAAATTTAGCATTATTTAAAATTGGTCAAATATATGAATTATTTTTCTTGTCGCTAACCTCTGATTTGAAAAATTCATCAGAAATACCTATATTATTATAGGGTTCAATAAAACAAATGGAATTGTTTGAGTATTTTTGCTTAGAAATTTTAGATATCATCTCCATCTTAATGCCGTTCTTACCATAATTTATGCCTGCATATCAAGTAAATATAGTAAAACGTAAGTAGTGTATGGGTTATGAGGAAATACAAATTATATATATTCTAACCGTTATTGTTAAATCCATATGGGAATAAAATACCGAAAACAAACCCAATGCCACCATAATTCATATAACTGTTTTAGAATTAATGGGTTATTATAAAAATTAAGATTTTAAAATTATATAAAATATACTAACTCTGGGTTTCCAGTTGTATATATATTCATATTCAAAATGCCAGGAGTAATAACTATTCAATATTATTATTATAGTTATTATTATTATTATTATTATTATTATTATTATTATTATTATTATTATTACAAAAATAAGACAGAAATGTTAAATATATCTCTTTCTGATGTTAAGTTCCCTATAGTTACTTTGGGTGATATTATAATAAAACCATCATTAAAGATAGCATTACATATAATTCAATAATACATGTGTATATTAATAAACCACAATATTATCGCTATCTATTATAAATAATAATGATACTACAATATATACCACTAATATCACGTTTAATGTTAATAATAGTATTATAATTATAGAAATATTTAAAACTAATACTTCGACTATAACTATAACATAAACAAATAACATTGCGTACCAGGTATAATAGGTTCCATGATAGTTATTTTTGTAATTCATAAACTATCTCTAAAATAACATTACTGGTATTACCGGGAACAAGGTAGCTCGATTTTTGTATTTGCCTATTACGATATATAAAATGAAATATATATGTATCCAAAATAATTAAATGAATTACATCGATTACCGGGTATCATTATCATCATCATCATCGTCATCACCATCATCATCGTCATCATCATCATCATCATCATATAGTAAAACATATTTATTTTGTTATAAACTAACGTATATGATTATATAAATTATTGTAGATTCCAGCCGCTTGCATAACATTCATGTATTTTCTATATAAAATTAATTTAGAAGTTTATTAATATATGATTATAAATATTATTCATATTTTAGCATCTAGTATACGAGAAAGATGAGAATTTAGTTAGTTCAATAATGATCTATTTTATAAAACTACTAACTCACTGTATTCATATTTGTTGTATGGTTTACCGTACATTTTAAAGTTGTAAAGATAGTTGTAAAATCTCAGACCACTCATTACGTTATCAAAGAATGTTTTCGGATCACTATCAATCTTGTTAATTGAAGGTATATAGTTACTAACAAACTAAATATTGAATTTATTAAGTGAAATATACCTTTTCGTAGTATTTATTTAAAATTTGATCATTTGACATTCTTTCATTGTTACCGATTTTAAAAGTCATTGCTTTTGCCTGTTTGGGATATATCAGCAATATAATAATAAGTACGAATCTTAACTATAACTATGATATTTTAATATAAATAAAAGAAAAGGCATTGTTGATAAGTAAACATTCGATAACCTTTTCAATCGAATTCTTCTTTCCAACTTCATCCATCCACTTTACCTTGGTTATCATTTTTATGAATTCATTTCTTACATTATTTCCAATTTCTCTGACCTATAATAACATAATGGCAAATAAGAGAATTATATATAGTGAATATAAAGTGAAATAGATTATTCAATTTTGAACATATAAGTAAATTGTAAATTATAATTAAGATTGTAATTAATTTAGATTTTATTTTTAAAATCTTATTTTTATGAATTAAAATTCTTTCGCATCGAATATCATAAGAATAGGAATAACCAATCCTAAGCATTATTTACAATGTAATGTGAAATATATAAAATAATTATTTAGCTGGTAACTATTGCTTGTAATATTCAAGACTATTGTATATTAGACATTGTAAAAATGTTTCATCTAGTAAATATTTTCAATTGTTAATATATAATTAAATAAATAATTTTACGTATTTTTATACATTTTTTAAAAGGGAACAAATCGCTTTGAAATGATTCTACATTTGAAATCAAAACAAATTTGAACGTATAAAGAAATATTATTACAATGTAATGACATATTTTGTTTATCAATCAGATCCCTAATATAATATACAATATGCGATTATTATTATCATTATACTAAAAATAAATAATATTTATACGTTTTTCTATATTTAATATTTATTTTAGACCTTTTGTTTGAATGTATTGATATCTTTATTATCATTATACATTCTACTAATCACAAGTGGATAGAAATTAGAAACGAATTCGTGACACTTCACCCATTGGAATTTCTTATCTTTCTAGTGTAAATATAGAGATTAAACATACTAATTCAATTGGAGAGGTATCGATATAGATCTTATCTAATAATCGGTAAATATATAAGGTTAAAGAAAAGATAGGGATAGAGATATATTTCAATGAGTGGGAGGAAGAGAAATATATGAACACATTTGAAAGAGAAATTGATAAAGTAAAATATTATAATATAGACATTATTAGCAAATTTAAGATGTAAACTACTTTTATAGTATAGCTGTATTATTATTATGAGTATTATTATTATCATTAATATCATTATTTCTATTATCATACTTCTATGACAAAATTTAAAAATATAAGATTATAAATAAAAATACAAATTTAAATGATAGTAATAAACCAAAGTAAATACAAATAAAAATACGAATATAAATAAATTTTACAAAGGTCTTTCACACACACACAATCCCTCACCACCTTATTCATAAAGTTCTTATAAAACTAGAATAGATATATTTAATCAGGTGGATGTTATAAATTAATATTTTTTATATTAAGATTCAAATTCGATTAAAGAAAATTTTATTAAAATAATGATATTATTTATTTTAATTAAAATTTGGTTAAATTTATCATTTTCTAGCTAATTATTAATTATATTAATCAATTTTTTTTATTACTTTATTATAATTTCCATATATTTACTAGTAAGTTAACCCGTAATATAAATATTTACATAAATAAAATATATTTGTACATAATAAATATTAAAAAAATGTAATATTAAAATATTAAATATTATACTTATTATAATTAACAATATTTATAATATTTTAACTTATTATATATTTTTTATATATTATACATTATTTATTTATATAATCAAGATTGATTTTAAATTCATTTTTTTTAATAATTAATATTATATAACAGATGTCATTTATTCTTAAATTTATTATAATTTGTAATCATAACTTTTTGAACTTATTAAATGTCATTGATTTATTATTATAGAAAATATTAATTATTCATAAAATATTTTACAATGAATGGATAATGCTTTTAATAATTTATATTCAATTGTATACAGATTATATTTTGTTTTTTTTAGAGCATATTATTGCATAATTTAAAGTTCTAAAAGATTAATTATCATCAGTTAGAACGTTATAATTTAAGATAATATATTATTACACTAATAAACCTTAAACAATGCAGATGTGTAGTCGTCTAATTTATTATCATTAAGGTAATCCAGAATACTTAGAATAAAATCCCAATTCATGTAATTCTTTATTGTGCTGTAAATCAGGCATACATTATTCATATACATTTATTAAGCTTAAATATCTCTATTTTTAATTTAGATTACATATCCAAATGATTAAATAATAAAATAATAAGTAATATTTAACAATTTTTATACATATAAAATAAATAAATATGCATATATTTGCAAATCATATTTAATTGTATACAGGTATATCTTATTCTATAATTATTAACTATGAAATCAACATACGATATTAACATGAAAACAATTTCGTTCATGCATTAATATAGCATAACATATACGGGGTACAGTATACATTGTATAGTGTGCTTGCATTGTGTTTTCTTTCATATTATGTGAAAGTTATTTCCTTATTAGATTATGGAATTAGAAGTAATTAAAATTCATAGTTCTTGTTGTTGATCTAAGGTATTCACGAATATATGGATACAATCAAATGCTTATTTAGAATATTTATAATTCTGCTATTTATCCATTAATTCATGGATAGTAAATACAAAATACAAGATCTATGGATTTATAACACATTTAATTATACATGATAATAAGTAATGAATACTCAACATATACATCATATATTGTATAGTATAGTATTCATACACAAAAATAATTGTTTTCATTCTAGTATCGTATGGTAATTTCAAAGTTAATATTTTTTTGGTATAACTAACTCAGTGGGTACTAATTCCAGGTAATCAAACAATGTTTTAAAGTAGTTAATATCCCTTATATAGAGTTGCTGTGTTTCGTTTAGTGTTTTATTATATAAAGATAGCTCCTCGGATAAAAATGTTCTCCATTCGAATTTCTAGAAAATTAAAATATGTACGAATATTCTAATTTGTACTATAATTTGTGTTTATTAAGTATTACAATGTATATTATATAATACGTTAACATAATATATACTATATTATAAGTTAATCGAAAAACGTACTGATAATGTAAACTTTAATATTATCTTACTAGAAATACATTGATTCTAAAACCCTCGAGTACTAACATTACTAATATTTGTATGTAGCTCTTCTACTGTGAAATAACCGTCATTTTGACTATTTGACTGAACCTTTGAAAAATGCGATCACGGAATTAAATTGATTATATAAATAAATTGTAAGATAAATTGCAAGAACAGTTTCGATGAAATAAACAGTAATTCATTGATCAAGATTTAGGACGGGTAAGAAACATCATTAGACTAGGATATATGTGAAGTTATGATTATTTTTTATTTTGTAAACTTACTTCAACATTGCTAAAATTTAAGGAATAAAGAACGTATTAATGTGAAATCCATATATGTTATAACGGGTTTATTGAATTGATATTCGAAAATTATTCTTATTTACAATTTTATGTTAATAAATATGCTTGTATATGTTAAGCTATATTTTTGTAATGTTTAAATTATTGATATAGATTTTATTAACATAGTTCATACTTATATTATAAACTATTTATGTTAATGCATATCAGTGTTTAAATAACTGTAATATATCTAATATACGAGTTACTAATATAATAAATCCAAATAAATGTATTATATCAAATAGAGCATTATTACTATTACTATTACTATTACTATTACTATTACTATTACTATTACTATTACTATAACTATTACTATTACTATTACTATTACTATTACTATTACTATTACTATTACTATTACTATTACTATTACTATTACTATTACTATTACTATTACTATTACTATTACTATTACTATTACTATTACTATTACTATTACTATTACTATTACTATTACTATTACTATTACTATTACTATTACTATTACTATTACTATTACTATTACTATTACTATTACTATTACTATTACTATTACTATTACTATTACTATTACTATTACTATTACTATTACTATTACTATTACTATTACTATTACTATTACTATTACTATTACTATTACTATTACTATTACTATTACTATTACTATTACTATTACTATTACTATTACTATTACTATTACTATTACTATTACTATTACTATTACTATTACTATTACTATTACTATTACTATTACTATTATTATTATTATTATTATTATTATTATTATTATTATTATTATTATTATTATTATTATTATTATTATTATTATTATTATTATTATTATTATTATTATTATTATTATTATTATTATTATTATTATTATTATTATTATTATTGGATGGATATATCTTTTAGAAGTAATAAGTAACAACATATCTTATTTCCACTTTAATATGAATTAATTCGATGATGATAAATAAAGGATTAAAAGTGTACCCTATTGATTGTATACTGCAACATAATCGCCAATTCCATGTCCAGATATCCTTGATTAGATGTTATACCAAGTATTCCGATTATTTTCTTCATATATGCCTTGTAGGAGTCGATGTATCTAGGTTCCCGTAAATAATACGGAATTCGTTTAATAGGAGGTTCTAACTAAAATAGAAATAATGTTTAAAATCAAATTAAATATTTTAAATATCATTTATTCTATATTATTAAAATGTATAAATAGTCATACTTACATATAGAATAGATTGTCGATGATCGTCATACTTTGTGTTAATGGTTAAACTAAACATACTAGAAGCTCCGTAGGTCCTAAATTTCCTCATCATCTCCCTTATTTCTTTTTCTTCTGAATCTGGTCTCCTGTACATTGTAAGATTCTGACTAGTCGATTGCACCGCGGAATTGTGTTTGCTAGAATTTAAAGCAGGCCAATCACCAATCCTTTGGATATAATCCAACAATGGAGATATATTTAGTTGTTCTCTTGTTTCTGATCAGTATTTAGGGTTGTTTTATTATTTAAGCAGTATCAAGTATTCATGAGTATTTACGAAATAATAGAAATATTCATTATTTATTTCTAAATATTTATATTCAATTATAATATGCGTATGGATATAAATAAAATAACTAATATGGTTAAATATTACATATATATATATATATATATATGTATATGTATATATATTTGTATATATATAAATATTTTATAACCTACGTCCATGCATGATTTGTAGAAGTTTTTAGCTTTTGTAAAACTCTCAAGTTCTCCTACTTCACTAGGTGCGCCGAGTAATACTAAAATATAAATTAGTAAGGTAAACATAGTTTTGACATCCTCTATGTAACCTTTCATAGTGCACTTTTATAGTTTTTCATTTATCGAGAACCCTTAAAACTTGAAACAAATATTTCTTTAAAATATCTTATATATATTTCTTATAGATTGGTCGCTTTTGTATTTATTAATATAGCTCATCTATGAAAAAAAACTTATGGTTGATTATTTCACTAACTTTCAGTTTGCAAAGTCACAAAATCATTTATTTTCGTAAAAGTTTCGTATTCGGATCTAGTTTTACCAGGCGGGTTATTTAGTTTAAAGTTACCGCAAGCGTACTCGTAGAAGTCCTCGCATGGATCCACGTTCATATTCATGACTTTCATAAGTGACGCGGCTTAGAAAGAGTTGTAAAATGCAATATATTATTTTAAAAGATTAATTGAAAATACAATTGTGTTTATTAAAATTGCAAAATATTTTCAGATAACAAATGATTTTTTCTTATAAATTACAATGCATCATTAAATTTATAAATTTAATCATATTTAATCATATAACTATTATAACTAACCGGGACTATTATTATTAATTGGCATAATTTGTAGTATATAATCAAAATATATATTTAGTGTTGTCTATAATATAATGTTTAACATATAAAATAAATAATAAATTATGAATAGTGCATAACACATACTACTCAAACCTTAACCAGAATATAAGTATTTATTGCACGAAAGTAAACCATACTTGTCACTCTAATCTATTAGAATTAAAGTATTATTCTTAGTAAGTAACTTACATTACTCATACACTAACCAGTCATAATACAAGTATTTGTTGTACACGTATCCAGAAAATTGTCTTTAATATGTTTTCGTATATCCTCTTGTATTTTCTTATCAGTATTATTATCGTCTGTATTAGCAGTTGTTTTAAATTTTATGAACATCAAAATATATTTTAGGGATTAAAATTTAAAATAAAATTAAGATTGATCTATGTTAAACATGACTAAACTATATTGCAGTTTCTATAATATACAATAATATTATAGCTAATTTATATATAATCTAAATAAATTTATATATAAATATTACCACATTTCTGCAATATAATATTCTAAAATTATACTTGCGTTCATATTTAGTAGATTAATTAAAACGTTATAATTTAAATATAATACAACCAATTCATATAATTGCCAATTTATAATTCTTTTTAATCTTTTTATTTATTTTATATTATTTAATAAAAATTACCAATTAAAAAATATTGATCTATTTATTGTGTAAAATAAATGTTATATATACGAAATAATTATGCTTATTTATGGACTATAGTAATGATACGTCACGCTTGACAGACTCGCTATAGTTTATAAAAACACATGTCTATAAATATACACGTGCTTGAAGATTAAGTTAAAACGATAAACCTTGATAGTTTAATACAAAAATCGTATATTATTGACACAAAATCAACCGAAATCATAACAGAAGCATGTACACATACGTCAATCGTATACATGATATTATATACTATTTGGGAGAAACGTTTATTATCATCGAAACTCAATTCATAAACACCTACATATCTTCATACATATCACCTATATATCTTCATATCTTCAGATATCACTAAATACCACTATTTATTAGTGTACGTAAATAAATTTGTAATTTCCAAATTTTCAAGCAATATAACCAACCCTAACCAAAAATATACTATACTCAGAATCATTGAATATTCTCAAATAGAAAGAGCTCTTAGCTTGCTGAACCTATCTGGTTATGGCTATCAAACCAATTGAACACAATATATTGTCAATTATGTAAAGACAACGAATAGGACATATGCTGTGTACGGATTGTGTTATTACCACAGCAGATTAGTTTAAGAAATTCACAGAGTATTGTAAATTGTATTCGTAACTAGGAAGCTAATCAACTGGCAATTCGATGACACGTATATTCCCAGCCATACTAACATATTGTAATTACAATGAACTTACAGTAACCTCAGTTATATAATTTATACCGAATCTGAGGTCGGCGTATTTCCGACTTCAAGAATCGATAAAAAAGGAAGAAAAGTCATTTTAACTACTGCTAACGAATTAACTTTAAACACTTATGTTATAAATACAATGACCATTGTTATTGGAAAACGAAGATGGAAGATGAATTTCTAAAAACCGACATGAAACCCGTTCTTAGTAAAGATTTATTTTTGAAATACAACTTATTTTGACATAATCTGTAATAAATTCATTGATTTAGCTCTAAAATAGATCGCCAATATAAGAATAATCCCTCATCAGAATTTATGAAGTTTTAAGAACTAAATATTATCAGATAATCAATAGCCTTTGGTCACATCTACAAATCATTTTATAAGTATCGGATGAATATCTACCATGTTGCTATTGTTGTAAACTGTATTGTGTCCAGTATTTCAACTCTAAGATTTCTCCATAAAGTTAAGAAATAAAATACAATTTTCTAAGGTAGATTCTACTCGCATTACTCAATGGTATCTATCCAAAGAATACCATCGAGTAATACCTACATAATATTATCTAAGCCAGTACTACCTCATAGTCAGTAAATTATAATGGGAAAAACGCCACAATATTTGAAAAGTCATCATTATCATGGGATGTTAAGGTCTGCTTTTCAATAAAGATAAATGTATATTCGCGATAACATATATAACATTAATAGGGTTACAAGAAACCATTATCAAAATTTGTTTTAAATCCATGATTAACTTCTATCACCGTATCATTCTGAAAATGACTAATTTTTCACAATAGTTTAGAACTCTCTTTAAAGGATAAAAATGAAATTGATGTTAAAATGAAATTGATGTTATCCTTAAAAACTTCTAAGACATTTATAGAAACAAACTAGCTTAATTACCTCAACTATTTTAGTACATCCTACTTTTACTGCATCAATCTAGATAAGGTTTATGCTTCAGATATTGCAATTGGAGACACCTTAGAATAAGAGATAGTATATATAACTACTCCTATAATATTTTTCTCTAAGAAAATAAACTCTGCTTACTCCCTCCATAAGATTCTAGATTATTACGCAGGCCATTATTAACTGCCTATAGTGCGCAGAAATAAATGTATAGATTGATTATGATGTATCTTCCTGCTGAACTAACCATCGTCGATTTCTATGTATACTATGTAGGCTGCCAAAGCTACTATGATCAAAAACATTACCATTATAATGGATACCGAACACCTCGAACATTTCTTCGATTTCACAGTTACATTTTCACCGGGACTAATGGTGTTTTATATTAGAAATGTTATTATTTGTTAAAGTCAATTATTAATGATAATGATTAGATACATAGGTAATGATTTCGTATTAAACAGATTATTATTATATAATGTTATTATATTGTTATGTAATGTTTAGTTCTACGAACTCTAAAGTAGCTATATTATATATCGTTATTAAACTCTATATACATTAACGTCATTTTGCTGAAAACCCGATAGACAATATAAGATTGATATTTAACTTTATTAAAACTACCTTAATCTGATTATATTTATATTCGTAATTAATAGTTAGAAAACATTATATAGAAAATAAATTTTAGAAATAATATTAAATATTAAATGAATAAATAAAGTAGTGTTATATTAATAATAATGTTTTCTTACAATTTATAATATGTTAAATTCTAAAATTTGAATGCATTGTTTACAAATATAATTACTCAATTAGAATATATAAATTTTAATACACTATGATAAATAGTAATGTGTTAATAAATATGCACATTTACTCAAAATCCAATATTTTGCTTACTTTTTTTTATACTTTATAGATATTTTCAATGCCTTTAATAATAACTTAACCAGTAATATAACATTATTATTATTTATTTAAGTAAATTGTAAATATCTAATATTATTAATTATTTTAAAATTATATTTGTTACTTTTTTTAGTTAAATTTTGGTTAATTAATCATTATCTTTTTAATTATTATTTATTTTATTAATTTTTTTTTAAATTATAATTTCAATGTTTTCAATAATAAGTTAATTGTAATATATAATTATTAATATCTACATAAGAAAAGTATACTTATGTATAGTATATAGTTTAAAATTAAAAACTTATTAAAATGTTCATTATATAACTGTTTATAATTAATTATATTAAAGATAATTTAACTTGTAATATATTATTTATATATTATACATTATTTATTTATACAATCTATATTGATTTTAATTTTTATTAGGAATAATTAATATTATTTAATCGTATTACAAATATATGTAATTTATTATAGGATTTATCAAAATTTATAATTATACTTATTATTTTAGCTATTTCAATATTATATTTTATTAATTTATTAGTATTTTATATCGAATACTTTTAAATTTGACATAATAATAAGTCAACTTGTCTGTAGAAAATATTAATGAATCATAGATTATTTTACGATAATAAATAATGCATTGAAAAATTTATATGCACTTTGTGTAAAAATTATATTACCAGTTTTCAAGAGCATTTTAGTAAATGATTTCAGATTGTAAAGGTTTAAAAAATCAAATAATATATATATATATATATATATAAATTTAAATTGCATACCAAGTAAATTATATATATTATATTATAAAAAAATGAAATAGTAAAAAGTTTGCATATTGAAAATATGCTCGAATCTAATTTATAATATTACTATAAAAAAACTGTAATATGTATATATTTATACTATTGATATATACTAAATATATATCTGTATTTTATAATTATAGATACATATTTAGTATATATCAATAGTATAAATAGTATAAATATATATATATATATATCAATAGTATAAATTTTATAATTATTTTATTATGATCTTATAGATACATTTCTAAAGTATACATTATTAATAATATATACTGTACTGCCTCTTTGTACACTTCATAGTATTATTATAATACTACTTAGTTTATGACTATTATATTTATGATTAAAATTAATATTAAAATATTATTAATGTTATACTTAATATAGTTAACTGACCTTTCAATATAAGACATATCACAGTATTCACTAAAATTATTAGACTCTTCCCTTAAAGTTTACCTTTATAAGAATCACATTATTAAAACACGGTGATGCGGGTGCACCAGTATTTCAATACATAGCGCGCGAGTTACCTACATTTTTGAAAGGAGAACTGTCACATGATATTTGTTCTATCAATCAGAGATGTCAACTATGACTCACCCACATTATTCTGACATATTTCTTATTCGGGAGCTCTATGTACATATAATAATATCATTACATTGTGCAAAGATACCAGAGAAAAATATTTATTATAAAGATTAGGAGTATTCGTTACCAGTAATATATATATATATATATATATATATATATATATTATAATACATTTAATTTTAATATTATATAATTGAAACTTATTCATTATTTTTCAATGTTATGATATATATTGTAATATATTTTAAATATTATATATCATATCACAGACTGCTTTAAAAATAATTTAATTATTAACTTTAAACTTATGATTTTAATAAGACAATTTATGTTAAATTGTAAATAATATTACAGGGAAAGGAGTATTTAAAGAAAAGTGGTGGTAGATATCTAATATGCCCCATTTGCACACATTCGCAAACCAAAACCTAATATAAGCTCAAACATAAACCCAAACTTTATAATTATAGTGTATAAATATAGCATATCATCAAATTTATTTTGATATATTAAAAAAATATAACTGAAATCATAACTAAGCTCACAACAAAACCCAAACCTAAACCCAAATATTATAATTATGCATATAACTTGACATTATATTTATAAAATTTATACAAAAAATCTATATCTGTATATTGAGATTGAGAGCGCGGAGTGATTCAGTGAAACGCGTGAATCATAAATTTAATCTTATTGAGATCAACTAAAATAATGATATGGACAATCGCTATTACATAGGAGTTAGATATTTCAAAATCAATTAAATTAAAACCAGAAAATTGGGCCCAAAATTTGAAATCGAAAAAAATGATTTTTCAACTTTACTAACAATTTATGGAACTAAAAACTGATTTATAGAATATAAATATATATAAGTGATTTGTAGTCTTATCTATTAATAGGTTTAAATTAAATAAATAAGGTAAATATTAAATAAGTCGAGTAATCAATAATGATATATAAGCTTTGTAAAGCAATAACATAAAGATATACAATTATACAGTATATAGTTACGTAACTCTATAATATCATTTTCTAGTTAGTTTACTTATTTATATACATAAATACAAAATATATTTATTTGTGACATATTAATATTTCAAGTATTTATATAGCAATCGTGGCTCATAAATTATATAGTATACAATCGCAAGACATTGCGAATGCAATCAATAATTAAACTATTAATTTATGTGTATAAATTTTTATATATTACAAATCTGAGGATGTATATAATGTATTTAATAACATAATTTAGGCGAACAAAAGCGGAAATTGATATAATATAACATATTTATGACATAAATAAAATTATACGATAATGATCGTTATATTATACGATGAACATTAAATTTATTTAAATTTATTTTTAAAAAAACATATATATATAAAAATCTAATATAGATTTTTATATATATATGTTTTTTATATACCAATCAAAAACTTAAATGCAAATATTCTAATTATAATATATGAACATACCCTAGCATCAAATTTAATAAATTTATTTTAAAAAACCTATTCGGAACCATGCCAATACGCAGTCAGAAACCTTGCATCATATAATATATAGTATATGTAACACACTAACGATTATATATTTAGTTAATTAGTGTAGTTGGGTAGCCGTAATTTGATTATTAGTGTTAATGTATAGCATTACAATCAGTCAAACCCAAACCTAAATCTATAACTAATCCCAAACCTAAATCCAAAAAAAACCTAAATGCAAATATGATTATCTTGGCATCAAATTTATTTTAATATCTTAAAAAAACTCACACAACCAAAACCATACGCAAATCTAAAATTATAATTAAAGAATATGAATATAGTTCGACATCAAATATATACAATTTATTCAAAAAACCCCAATACTAATCCAAAACTAAATCTAAACTTAACACTAATTCAAAAACAGAAATAAAACCTAACCCAAAAAATCATAAATGTAAACATTATAATTATAGAAGCCTGACGTTAAATTTATTTGAATTTATTTAAAGAAAAACCCACACGGGACTAAACCTAAATCCAAACATATACATTATAATTATAGTTTATGAATATAGTCTGACATCAATTTTATTTTAATATATTCTAAAAAAATCCACATAGAAATAAACCCAACCCCAAACTTAAATATTATAATTTTAGTATACGAACATAGCTAAATATTTAATTTATATTATTTTATTCAAAAAAATCTACATAAAAAAAATAAAATACAAACTCAAATCCTAACCTAAAAACAAACTCAAACCAAAACAGTAACCCAAACATTATAATTATAGTATATGAACTTAACCTGGCGTCAAATTTATATTAATTTATTTAAAAAAAACCTCACAGTACCAAACAAAAAACAAACCCAATACAATATGATGGGAGTAATGTTATAGTATAGCATTATAGTGCAGTTAATATATCATATTATGACGATATAGCAGTACTATATAATACATACATTTAAATTCATATTCAAGTTTACGATAACATTGTTTCGCCTATACCTTCCTATATACGTATATAGAGATTGAGAGCGCTTCGTGATTCATCGAAATGTGTGACTCATAGATTGTTACTCATAGACTCGAGACTATCAAATTTCGATTTCGAAAAACTTATAAAAATATAACGTCTATTATCTCTAAATATATTTAAATAAATATCGATATCAATAAAAGAAAAGTAAAATACGGATGAACTATAAGATATAGAATTTAGATATTTTAAAAAATAAGTAAATTAATACCCGAAAATAGACTCCAAAAATGTAAAATCTAAAAAAGTAATTTTTCAACTTAACTATCTATTTATGGAAATAAATATTCATTTATCGAATTTAAACATATCCATTAACTCTCGTGTATATATTTTAAAATACGTGTTGTCATTTCGAATCTAATAATATATACTATATAAAGGTATGTAAAGCATACAACTTAAACATATAATACATATTAATAGTATATTATATAAATACTTTATATATATTATAACTAAATACTACATATATATAGCTATAGATAAATTAATTAATTAAAATATAGTGATAGTATATTATGTAAATACTTAATGTATATTATAACTATATAATGTATAAATGTATATATATATATATATAAATATATATAGGTATGATATGCGTACTAAGTACGTATCTATGTTATACACGCGATTCATTGAATTATTTATCGCGATTCTAGATTAATTAACCTGGATCTAGTATAATATTTACATTCGTCTGTATGATGGAAAATTTGAAATTTTCAAATAAACTAATTTTTTCAAATAATTAAAATTTTAATTATACTCTGCGTGCATTTTTATACTTTTTTTTGTAAATCGATAAATTTAATAGAATTAGAATTTTGTAGAATTGCTATCTTATATTTTTATGGACGGGAGTTCTAAAAACGTTTTAGAATTTAATAATCTCCAACCGTTATCGCATAATCGCCGATAAACTATCGAGTAATTAATGCACGCACTAACGCATATACGTAATAAAAAACCGTTAATTTCTGTATGCAATATTATATAAGCGATGTATATTATGGTGCTTAAAATAGACTACGGGCGTCGCGCGCCTAATGGCATCGCTATTAACGTAATAATCGAAATACTAAAATGTAGAGATCCTAAGTCGTAGCACCTACAAGTTTGTATCGTTATGGAATTTTTGTAAACTTTAGGAGTAAAATCGATACTTTAGAAAATTAAAATATAATATTAAAATATTTATGATTTGAAAAAATTATTTAAATTCGTTCAAAAAAATTACCTCTTTTAATATATTTCGTAATTTGATAATCAATGGTATTTTAATGAAATATTTTAAGAACATGTATATTTGTTTTAATAGTATCAACATATATTTCTAAATTTGTTACATATAGATTGATTATTATAGATTGATTATTATGATACATTTTAATATAAATAAATATACATTTTCCACATTCTTTTATTTATTTATTTACATCGGTAACTAGTAGAAATTTTATTGATATCTATTTAATAATAATTAATAATTTAATAGCATTTAATAATTAAACATGTATGAACCACAAAGACAAGAAAATCATAACATTATTTGTAAACAATGTATGTTTCACAGTATATCTAGCCAATGCCTTATTTAATTCCACGCTATCGTTCTAGTATAAATGTGTTGCGTTGATTACGCTAATAAAGTATCCGATACTTTAAACAAAAGGTAACTTCGTAATAGCCGTAGTTATTTAGAAAAATATGATTTAAAAACGGTAAATATTTAAAAAATTTCAATTTCTGTGATCGATTTATTTTGCTATTTTTTTACCAATATCCTAATTATCCTCGAAGATTTCCTAATAAATTTTTGTACCGTCGGCTCGTCTAGCGGAGCTAGCCTCGGTAATAGGATTTTTATACCCACATTATATTAGGGGGGATCAGGGTTGCATATTAAAATATGTGACAATTCTACCAAAATTATTAAACACGGCATAAGGAGAATTGTCAGGTGATATTTCTTGATACATATGAAACACCACACCCTTAGAGTATTTTATATGTTATTGTCATAAGTTATATGTTTAGGCTTACATGTATAAATATCAATAGTTAAGAATAATAAGTATTAACCCCGCCCCTTATCTAATAATTGCCTCCCATTACTAACCTTACTACGTTCCTTAAACGCCCAATGGGCGTTTCCCATTCCTAAGCATAGACATAAATGAAATAAACATAAATCTTGCTCGTCATGTTTCAGTGATTTCAGATAATGTTTCGTTCTGTGTAATCAATATGTTAACGAATTGTATAGAATTTGCATAGAACGGTATAGAATATCTATGTATGTGAAATTATTGTCTTCGTTAAAATACACACAAACATACACATATACACACACACACATATATATATATATATATATATATATATATATCATGCTTAATATATCATATTGATTTGAATCACCCAATTATTCAACCATTGGTGTGTAATTTAAAAATAGCATACACG
>OZ038314.1:29049045-29131388 GCA_964035775.1 Osedax frankpressi
GAAGCTGGAAGTCTTTCATTTTATCTTATATTTGTAATATTCCTACTCATTAATGCCATTTATTTGTTGAAATATATTTATAGAAGTAACATAACAATTCTTAGAAGAGATTATTGAGTATAATAATACATATATATATATAGTAGAACTTGTGGAAAATGAAAAATAATAAATTAAATAATATATTAATTAATATTACTAATTAATGTTCATCGTTTCAAGCCCTCTGTTTAGTTTGATCTTAGTTATATTTTCTGATTAACTATTAATACATGTCCACCTATTCAATTTAATATTTTTCAGATGGCTAAACTAATTCTATTATATATATATATATATATATATATATATATATATATATATATATATTTATATATATATATATTTAGAATAAAAATGCATATTTGTATTTTGGATATTTTCGACTCATTAATGCCCAAGATTATTATTAGGTAATCTTCGTTAATATTTTAACCAACATAATTCTTCTACAGCTATCCCTTCAAAATACAGTATAGTTAGTTTATAAAATATCCCATATTAACGTTCTTCAGGTAACTTGGCAAGTAAACTGATACACCACTAGATTGATTTGAGTGACCACAGTTGCATAATCGATAATCTATTATTCCAGTATGATTAGAAATTGGTTCACACGTTAGGTACTTAAATATTCATATTAATATAATGATAAATGCATTAATCCGTATACTGATTAACATTTTAAAATTCATTTTTCTATCTGTTGCAATCTACATATAGATGCTTTTATGAATTTTTGCTATACGATTCCAGAATTTTACTCTGAAGTCATGTTAGAATATATATCATGAACTATTTAAAAAATAATTTAAATTTAAAATTCATATTATTTAAAATAATTCCGGAATATATAATTAATAATGAAAATTTAAATATTAAACATTTTATAGAATTTAATTATAAGTCAAACTATAGCAAAATAATTTAATCACCCAACCTAAATCAATAATTAAATAAGAAAATCGCAAAACTATTGAAATTTAGATGTTGTTTCCCCAATATTTGTTATTTCACTGTGTTCCTAGAACGCAGAAAATAATAGTATACCAATTAACTTCAAAATGCATCGAAATATATTAGAAAATCTGAAAAGTAGTACATCAAAGTAGCAATCGAATGATCTAGAGATTAATTTCATAATTCTTCAGAACTTATTAATAATATTTTATTTTGTTTTATTTAGTAAATTATTTATTCTTTTATCAGTTATGTGCTATATACTTATATTTTCTAAGGCTATGACGGAACAAAACAAATTTATAATATTGTATATTAGGGTTGACATAATCCAACTACAAAATATATTATTACTAAATAATTAGTTATATATATTATTAAATATCAATTAAAAAATGTTCATCAAATTTAAATCTGATTTATATATATATATATATATATATATATATATATATATACATTACATGGTCATATTAAATCGATATATTAATAAAATGACATTATTCATGATTTCGAATCGAGTGGACTCTAATTTGAATAAGATATTATTTATTTACGAATATGTGGCTATGGTTATAAACATAAACAACGTTTGAATTATCTCACAATTAAAATATTAATCAAACTGTATACTCATACACATAATACTACTTTATCGAGTGGCATATTCAGTATACTGAATATATACACATATATATATATATATATATATATATATATATATTGTTATTACAAATGATGATACCAAACCCTTAAAGGTAATTTTTTTAAATAAGTTTTGATAATAAATTTTAAATAATTATTTTAAAAAATTGTTATTATAAATGTAGTAGTAGTAGTAGTAGTAGTAGTAGTAGTAGTAGTAGTAGTAGTAGTAGTAGTAGTAGTAGTAGTAGTAGTAGTAGTAGTAGTAGTAGTAGTAGTAGTAGTTGTAGTAGTAGTAGTAGTAGTAGTAGTAGTAGTAGTAGTAGTAGTAGTAGTAGTAGTAGTAGTAGTAGTAGTAGTAGTAGTAGTAGTAGTAGTAGTAGTAGTAGTAGTAGTAGTTGTAGTAGTAGTAGTAGTAGTAGTAGTAGTAGTAGTAGTAGTAGTAGTAGTAGTAGTAGTAGTAGTAGTAGTAGTAGTAGTAGTAGTAGTAGTAGTAGTAGTAGTAGTAGTAGTAGTAGTAGTAGTAGTAGTAGTAGTAGTAGTAGTATTACATTCATGCATCGGCTGCCGTCGCAGTCGGACGTGTTTTCGATTTTCGAGTGGACAACACTCGATCGAGTCGGCTTACGCCACTCGCTGCCATCCATTGTTTAAACAAAACAATCAGACGAATATACAACCTATATTCGCAACAATGGAAAACCCGGGATATTGTCAAACCTGCAATAAGACCTTCAAAGGTAAACGAGGACTATCTCAGCATAATCGCAGAGCTCACTCCGTAGAAACACACCAACGACAAGCATTAGAAATTGAACAAAGAGACATAACCCTAAATAATAGAAGATGGCCCTAAATAATAGAAGATGGACTCTGGGTGAAACGAGAGAAATGGCAAGATTGGAGGCAAATTTATTGGTTATTAATAAATCAAATATAATTATATCCCTCCAATCCAGTATTAAAAATCGAGAGCCATCGTCGTACAACTGATTATAAGAATCTTGTTAGTCAGCTCAAGAACTCTCTCGCTCCCCAACCAGATAATATAGCATTAACCCCTACTATATCCAATACCCCGCCATCTTCCCCATCTCCATCACATTCCCCACTAAATATTAATGCACCCACATTTATCCAATTAAACAATTTAGAGCAAAACAATATTATAGATTATATTCTAGAAATAAATAATACAAAGAATATTTCCCTACATGAAATTAGTTATGAGAATTTAGTTATCTCCTCTAGTATATCCCAAAATGATATCGATAGAGACTATGATTATATGTTAACCAATATAGATAAAATTAAAATACATAGAAAACAAATGCAAACACTATCCACTATATCTACTGATCGACCTATAACAACCAAAACTCGTACGCCTACGATGTGCTATAGTACTATTATGAACAATGGGTCTATTGTTAATTCAAGACTCGCCGAGAACAATAGACCAAATATTCATCAATCGACCAACAAACAACTCGCTAGAAATAAGACCAATCAACGATACATCGGTCGAACAGAAAAAACGCTCCCGAATGGTAGGCGTACATTATATAAGACAGCCAGGCAAGAGAGACGCTCCGCTCGTATCGCAGAATATGCGAAAGCTCAACAACTTTGGAAAAAATCCAAGGCAAACCTTATGGGCAAAATACTGAATAGTACATCTCTCCAAGAGCCCCCCAATCAGCTTCTCCTCGATAGCCAATACCCATATTGGAAGGATTTATTTGAAACTAAATCTATACCCTTCACCGGTCCAACCTTCAGTGATAATGACACTTCTACGCCGCCGATAACAATAGAAGAGGTCGCAACTTCTCTGAAGTCCCTTAATGATGGAGCCCCTGGACCTGACCATATTCGGAAATCGGACCTTGTATCCATCGGTATACATCGCCTTGCGATGAGGTTTAACCTCTATATACTAACCGGTATATGCCCTTCCGCATTTAAAGTTGGAACGACAACTCTAATACCTAAATGTAAGTTAAGCACATCTCCTAATCAGTATCGGCCTATAACGCTAGCGTCTATGGTATCCAGGCTATTTCACAGACTTTTGGCCAGTAGAATATCACGGGTTATAAAATTGGGACCAAGGCAGAAGGCCTTCGCCAAACGCGACGGCATATGCGAAAACCTCTACCTATTAAATTCTATAATAAAAAAACATAAACAAGAATGTAAATCATTAAAACTCTGTTTTCTTGACGTGTCTAAGGCATTTGATTCGGTGTCACATCACGCTATCAGCGCCTTAGCTCGTCGAGTTAACACTCCTACAAAAATTCTAAAATATATTAATAATTTATACAATAATAATATAATAAATATAAAAATAGACCAGAAAAAATCCAATCCCATTCGTATATGCCGTGGGGTGAAGCAGGGAGACCCTTTGTCTCCTATCCTTTTTAATTCCGTGATGGATTACTGTGTCGATTGTTTGGTTGAGGAGGATGCAATTAACATCGGTCTCGCTAAAGTCTCACACCTTGCATTTGCCGATGATATTGTAGTGTTTTCAGATACAACCGAGGGGTTACAAAGGCAAGTAAATTTATTGTCCGCACGTTTCAAGCAATGTGGCCTCTCGGTTAATCCTTCTAAATGTAAAACACTCAATATTGTCGTAAACCAAAAACGCGGGGTGTGGGCATGCGAAAGTAGACCCTTCCTCAACATTGGTCTGGAGAATATCGGCGCGTTGCAGGTCCTCGATACATACAAGTATCTGGGAATAGAGACTGGAATACTTAAGCCAAATAATGGTCCGATCTATTGTAATTTTAACAATAATCTTGCTAAATTAGATCGGGCCCCGCTAAAGCCTCACCAAAAAGTTGAGCTGTGCAGGGATTACCTCATCCCCGCAAGTATGCACATGCTCAACTTTTCTGGCCCTAACAAACGAGGCCTCCAGTCTCTAGACAAAGCAACACGCCGGTATGTCCGTAGATGGCTTCGACTACCAAAAGACACATCGCTGGGGGTATTTCATGCATCCACCGACTCCGGAGGTCTCGCTATCCCCGTTCTGGCTCTGACCATACCGGTCATCAGGAGCCAGAGAATGGCAAAAATCCTCGGTGGTGACGATCCCCTGGTAGAAATATTAGGTAGTCGAGATAGACTAGGTTGGTCGGTACCACCTTCTAAAGACGGTGTTCCTCTGCGTAGTACATCCGAAGTGCGCGCTTCCCTAAATGAGCAACTAGTACAGAGTGTCGATGGGCGTGTTTTGGTGCCTGGTAATAAACTAAACGGTTGGATAAGATGTAATCGTCTGATTAACGCACACGATTACATCAATGTATTCAAATTGAGACATAATATCCTCCCTTGTCCAGCCAGGGCCAGACGCGCCTATCCGGAAATAAATACTCAGTGCGCGTTTTGCGGGTACCCGAATACCACAATGACACATATTCTGCAGAGGTGCCCGCAGACACACGTTGCCAGGGTAAGACGTCATGACAAAGTGACGGCGATGCTAGCGAGTTCGTTGGAAAACAAACGTTATATGTGTTTCCTCGAACCTCACATTAGAACGCCGACTGGTATTCTTAAACCAGATCTTATCACTTGTCGTGACGGCTTAGCAGTAGTCGTCGATACGCAAATCACCACTGACCCATCAGTCATGGATGAGAGGTTTGATCAGAAAACTCATAAGTATGACATACCTCTTGTCCGCGAATTCGTGATTAATATAACCGGTGCTTCTGAGGTTAAATTCGGAGCGCTCATACTAGACTGGCGTGGGCAACTCGCCACTCGGTCCGATGCACTCCTGAATAGCCTCGGAATGTCAGCATCGGTAAAAGAATTAATCACGATTCGAACGTTGGAAGGTGGTGTACGAGCATATAGACACTACATGCGAGCGACATAGGCTTACTACGTAAATCAAGGACTGATTAGGTGTTGTGCGAAACTAGATAACCAAATTATATCATTTATTATACCCTCCCGCTAAAATTAACTACACCACATTACCACGTTAACTTCCCATCATATATTATTATTATACCTACCTTCACATATTTCAATACGATTTCACACCGCCATGTTATTATTAATACATCTCTTTAACTTTTATTCTTATTGTTGAATGTTTTTATACGTAAACCCCTACTCGTACATTACTATCGATGTTCATCATTTGTCGAACAATCCCTAAATGGTGAAGCCCAGCCAAAGTTTCTTTGAAATAATAAATGGGACAATGACAAGTTGTCCAGAAATAGTAGTAGTAGTAGTAGTAGTAGTAGTAGTAGTAATAGTAGTAGTAGTAGTAGTAGTTGTAGTAGTAGTAGTAGTAGTAGTAGTAGTAGTAGTAGTAGTAGTAGTAGTAGTAGTAGTAGTAGTAGTAGTAGTAGTAGTAGTAGTAGTAGTAGTAGTAGTAGTAGTAGTAGTAGTAGTAGTAGTAGTAGTAGTAGTAGTAGTAGTAGTAGTAGTAGTAGTAGTAGTAGTAGTAGTAGTAGTAGTAGTAGTAGTAGTAGTAGTAGTAGTAGTAGTAGTAGTAGTAGTAGTAGTAGTAGTAGTAGTAGTAGTAGTAGTAGTAGTAGTAGTAGTAGTAGTAGTAGTAGTAGTAGTAGTAGTAGTAGTAGTAGTAGTAGTAGTAGTAGTAGTAGTAGTAGTAGTAGTAATAGTAATAGTAATAGTAGTAGTAGTAGTAGTAGTAGTAGTAGTAGTAGTAATAGTAGTAGTAGTAGTAGTAGTAGTAGTAGTAGTAGTAGTAGTAGTAGTAGTAGTAGTAGTAGTAGTAGTAGTAGTAGTAGTAGTAGTAGTAGTAGTAGTAGTAGTAGTAGTAGTAGTAGTAGTAGTAGTAGTAGTAGTAGTAGTAGTAGTAGTAGTAGTAGTAGTAGTAGTAGTAGTAGTAGTAGTAGTAGTAGTAGTAGTAGTAGTAGTAGTAGTAGTAGCAGTAGTTGTAGTAGTAACTATAATAGTAGTTGTTGTATACTATTGTATTAGTTTTATTAGTTGTATACTATTATATTAGTTGTATTATAATTGTACTCTTGTCTAGAAGTACAAGTTGTTGTATTTTTTATACAAAATACTTGTTCTTTATAATATATTGATTTCAATAATATACATTTTCAGATGTTAAATTGTATAATTTTTCTTCTTTTCGGATGCGTTATGATCAACAGCGATATTCAACAAGGCAGCATATTTACTGTTTATTTTGCAGCTGATAAATGCATATTTTACGTAGGCATAAATACAACAAATGAGAATAATATCACATATTTGGATCCAGTTGTTTATAAGAAATTAAATTATAGTGGTTAATATAATAAAATTAAATCAATTAATTATTTTAATATATATAATAATATATACTTGCTTATGCGAATGGATACTTTATATATGATAATAACATATTAATAATTATAAATATATGAAACTTGTTTCCAAATGTACAAATTTAATAAACAATTTATATAAAAATATAATAATTAATATATAATTATATGATCGAAAAATAACTATCTATATGCATATATTAGAAATCATATTTAATTGATTAGTTTAGATTTATATTGTAGTGTTATGTTATCATATTCAATATCGTACATTTAATATATTATATATTATTTACTATTTATTATTCTTTAATTTATTAACAGTACTATCTATTGAAATGTCTGATTTCAAATATGCAAATGGAACTAAAAAAAAATTAATTATTTTGTCATATAAAATCAATTTAACAATCGTAGTGGCTATAATAAGAGGATCGGAACCAACCGAGATAAGTTAGTTTAATTTGCATAAAACTTATTTGATAATCAATATAAATATGTAAGTATTGTTATAATTATTGTATTGTTTATAATTATGATTACATTATTATTTTACATTGAAATTATTTATTTATGAATTATAATATTAGCATATTAGTCTAAATCGTCTTCATACATTTTATATTTCAATAGTAATAATGAAAATATAATTTACAGTATCTGAGCAAGTTGACAATCACGAAATGACGCCAGTTTTTCTATATTCTGCCCATATTTTATATCCTTTTTCTAATATAATGAGAACTTACTATTATGTTGAGAGAATAAATAAGTGGTATATAGAAAGGACAACGTACTGTGTTTTATTTCAAGAGAAAGTTTTGCAGTTTTTATATTTTAAATACAAGTTTGATAATAATTTTGTATTTTTTATAAAATAATCGTCATTAAATTAATTAACTTCTATATATTTTATAACATTTACTATGAAAATATAAATTGAGAATATTTTATCACCGCTATATTTACAGTGTATTTTATTTATTACTGGACTCTCCCAATTATGGTATTGTAGAATGTACAGAGGAAGGATTATTTCCATTTATACATTTAATAAAGCCTTCTTATGGGATCGATTCTATTGCTGTGCTAAGAAATATTTTAATATGGACATCAATATGTTATTATATGTATCTAGATATTAATATCTATAATATAAATTTATTAAATTATATCGTATATAATTACATTAATTAGAGTAAATATTCTTATTAATATAAGTATATATTTTCAGTAATGTAATGTATGTAATGCATTTATACATATTTATAGTATTACTAAATAATTTAATTAAATACTAATTACTAATAATAATAATTACATTGTAACTAGAGAAACCATTATAGATTTAATATTAAAATTGGTATTTAAAAATTAGTATTAAGTTACAAAACATAATCCAGTCAAATACCTATGTTTGATAGTACATATTTAAATAATAATTATAATGACGAATAACTATATCTATATTAAAATGTATCATTTATAATTAGTATTATAATACTACATAATAATAATAATAATATATATTAAAATAACAATTATAATGACGAATATAAAATATCTATATTAAAATGTATAATGTCTAATTAGAGAGTGGTAGATTGATGGTATTTACAAAAATAACCTTAATTTAATTTGTTGATGTTACTATAAAATAACTATACTTAATATAAATAATTTGATATTTTAAACGTTATACTCTAATGCATATGTTTGCGGTAACGTAAAATACTTATTAATATAAATTAATTATACTAATTGTTACCATTTAAATAAACTCAAATATATGTTATGTTATTAAGTTATCTATCGTAACTAATCAGAATGTTATATGCAATGATTATATTGGTGTATTAATATATATCTAATATGCAGACACTAATGAAATATATTATTTTGATGGGTATGTATCAGACAACGTTACTTATAAATTATTACTGAAAGTTGAAAATAAATATGGTTATCTTCAAGATCTACACTCAAATAAAAACAATTTATATTTCAGCACCAGAGACCCAATAAATAATTTGTAAGTATTTTATATATTCAATTTATTTTAATAATAAATGACTTGGTTTTAATTAACATAAGTATATATATATATATATATATATATATATTTGCATATGAATTCAGTATAATGTATTGTATTTATACTATTTATTGCAATGGAACATTTAATAGGAAACGAAATTTATATCGATGTGAATTCAATACATTTACGAATCCCATGATCAAAATATTTAAGATATTCTCATTTACTTCATCTTTTCATTTCGGAGACTATACAATTTCAAGTAATTTTAATATTATTACAAAAGGTAATATGGTGTAAAGTATATATAATAAGTGAAATATATAATAATATTAATAAATATAATGATATACAATATATAGATTATAACATTTAGCTAATAATTGTACGAAATAATTGATATCTATATTTTATTTGAAATGTAAATTAATTATAGAATAAACTAGGTGAGATATACATTTTCAATGATTACATAATTGATCTCGAACTAAGAAATAAACTAATAATTATAAAAAATAATATACTATAATATATTATATTAAATATATTACTAATAATAGTAATTAATGTTACATATTAGTATAATATAAAAATATAATTAAAATAAATTAGTTTTTTTTTGCAATATATTTATACATAAATTTATAGTATATACTTATATTATAACTCGCATATGTAAATACATTAAATAAACATTATTAATAAACAAATAATTAATATTATGCATAAGAATATTTAACTTTATAATATAAATTATTATATGATTTTAAAAAGCTATTATTAAATTTCACTTACAAAATTAAAAGTAAATTTATTGTGACTATATTTAATAATTGTATACATATAATTAAAATAATTGCTTTAGTTATTTACATATATATATTTGGATAATTCATATATCTATGATTTTAATGAATAATAATTAATGTGTTTATTTAATTTACAATATTATAAATTCTCATTATGATCATATATGATAAGATGATAATATTATTACACCATATTGTTTATGTAATGAAATATCCTCTTACTCGCATATAGTTGTGATTTATAATCGATATATATATATATATATATATATATATATATATATATATTAATTTATATATAAATATGTATATTGAAATACCGGAATATTTTGAATCAATGAAGTAATATTGGATGAATTGTATTTAATTGTATTGTTTTTTTGTATGTTTATATTTATCTAATTTATATATTATAATAAATTCTTTATATCATTTTATGGATTTATAAACATAATGATCTATATTTTTAAATTAATAATCTCACATTGAGTTAATAAATAATAACATATATATTATAATATGTATTGCTTATTATGTATTGTTAATATGTATTGCTTAAAGGGTTAATGATTTAGCCTGTCGGGTATATATAAAGCAATATAAGGCTATGTACGAATCTCAAACAGTATTATAATATTTAATATATAAATATGATATAAGGCATAATTAATAACTTAATTATATATATTTCTAAATATAATATACGATATAACCTTTTCAACAAATTCTTCTTACCGACTTCTCCCATCCACTGAACTTTTATCATATTTATGAATTCATTTCTGACGTTATTTCCAATTTGTCTTATCTTTCATAATATAAAGTTTAATAAGTTTATTATATATATATATATATATATATATATATATATATATATATATTTATATTTATAATATATATATATATATATGTGTATATATATTTATAATATGTATAATATATATACATATTTTAATAAATAAGAAATTATTTAATTTTAAAAATATAATATAAATACATTTTAATTTATTAAGTATGCTTATTGATACCATATAGCTGTTATCTAACAATCAAGTATCTGATAATTTTCAATTGTAAATTTAAAGACCATTTTGTATTAGATAATTTGTCAAAGGTGAATTTAATTACTATGTTTAACATAAATAAATATATAAAAAATTTACGTATTTTTTAAATACATTTTCAATTTGAAATAAATTCCTTTCGTTGATGTTTGTGTATAGTGCTTGTAATGTGAAGTATTGTCAGTCTTGCAATGATTCGACTATAACTGTGAACATGGCTAGTTCGGAATTACATTAATAAATAATAATAAACTTTAAGATTAATTTAGTCTATGTATTGTAATATTACTATTACTGAAAGTATATTTCTATATCATTGGAGCTATCACAAGATAACGTTGTATTAACAACTAAAATGTTAAGTTAAGTTAAGCTATTAATACCAAATGCCAATAATTATTACATTTTATTTTTACAAATCGAATTTAGTTATAACCCATAACATCTTAGATTAGTAAATTTGCAGATATTGAAATAAATAAACTAATATATATTACGTAATATTGAAAATTAATAGAACCAAATATATTAAATTATTGTATTATTGACTATTGCATTTAATATATAGTTTATAAATTATAGTAAATGAACATAATTTTATATTTCCGCAATATATAAATTAAATTAAAATAAATAACGGATTAAATGTACCGAATTCACCGTTTATTGTAACATAATCGCCTATTTTATGTCCAGTTGTCCTTGACTAGATGTCAATCCGAGTCTTCCGGTGATTTATTTTATATTAAATATATAGTAATCGACCTTATAAGGTTGTAATGCAAAAGCAGTATTTTGACAATATTAAATTGATTACGAATCATACTTACATAGAAAATAGATATCGGGGATATTTATAATTTAGTTCAGTACTTAATACGAACAGACTAGAAGCTCCGTAATTCCTAAATTCCTCATCATATCCCATATTTACGCCTTTTCTAAAAACGGGTCTCCATATATATATATATATATATATATAATGATATATCAAAGAAAGTAAATTTAATATGAAACTAGTTATATGCATCTCAGTACCGTAGATCTTTCTATATGCCTAATCGTGCAACGCATGATAATTGATTAATTAATACGTTTTCATTAATTGAATATTATTCAATTCTTTATTTGGGTACATTTGGATTTCAATATCGAAGCACCTTTGAAGTTAAGTGCTAAATATTCTCAATGATTTTATTTGATTATAAATCACTAATTACAATATTTTCGCGTGAACATAACAATAGTTAAATAAATGGAGAGCACAGTGTATTCTCAAAAGATAATTACATGTACTTTGTATAAATATAACTTTGTAATAATCTCATTATATGTTTATTATAATACATTACCAGTTCGTTCTTTAATTGAACATTGGTTAATTGTTAGATTTTTATTATTAGTAACTTAATTATCTCTTCTAATTTGATGAATAATATATTTAATTATTTAAGTATAATTTATATTAAAATAAAATATAATATATAGATAAATTAAAATAAATATTTGTTAATAAATAACATATTCGTATAATAATATAATTGTTATTTATTAATTGTATTGATATATATATATATATATATATATATATACATTTCATATCATACACATTTTATATAAAATATTTACCTAAAAAAGTATAAGATCATATATGATATAAATACTGATATATATAAATGAGCAACTCTTGTATACTGTATATATTATGCATTTGATATCAGACATACATTTATAGATTTAATAAGATAGTATTGTATAACTAACCGATCTCTCTGTACATTATGTAGGATGTCATGGCAACTATAATTAACATCTTACTACTATATTGTATATCGTTAATTTGGAATAATTCCTTGATTTCACCGTTATCTTAGCATGGTATCTCGATGTGATATGATGTTAGGTATGATATTAGGTATGATGTTATGTATGATATTATGTATGATGTTATGTATGATGTTATGTATAATGTTAAGTATAATGTTATGTCTGCTGTTAAGTATAATGTTATGTATGATGTTATGTCTGATGTTATATATGATATTATGTATGATGTTATGTATGATGTTATGTATAATGTTATGTCTGATGTTATGTATGATGTTAAGTATAATGTTATGTCTGATGTTAAGTATAATGTTATGTATGATGTTATGTCTGATGTTATATATGATATTATGTATGATGTTAAGTATGATGTTATGTCTGATATTATGTATGATGTTATGTATGATGTTATGTCTGATATTATGTATGATGTTAAGTATTAAAATATTAAAATGTATCATAAAATCTATATGTAACGAATTTAGAAATATATGTTGACACTATTAAAACAAATATACATGTTCTTAAAATATTTCATTAAAATACCATTGATTATCAATTTACGAAATATATTAAAAGAGGTAATTTTTTTGAACGAATTTAAATAATTTTCTCAAATCATAAATATTTTAATATTATATTTGAATTTTCTAAAGTATCGATTTTACTCCTAAATTATATAAAAATTACGTAACGATACAAACTTGTAGGTGCTACGACTTAGGATCTCTACATTTTAGTATTTCGATTATTACGTTAATACCTATCCCATTAGGCGCACGATGCGCGTAGTTTATTCTAAGCACCATTATATACATCGCTTATATAATATTGCAGACAGAAATTAACGGTTTTTTATTACGTATATGCGTTAGTGCGTGCATTAATTACTCGATAGTTTATCGGCGATTACGCAATAACGGTTGGAGATTATTAAATTCTAAAACGTTTTTAGAACTCCCGTCCATAAATATATAAGATAGCAATTCTATATAATTCTAATTCTATTAAATTTATCGATTTACAAAAAAAAAGTATAAAAATGCACGCAGAGTATAATTAAAATTTTAATTATTTGAAAAAATTAGTTTATTTGAAAATTTCAAATTTTCCATCATACAGACGAATGTAAATATTATACTAGATCCAGGTTAATTAATCTAGAATCGCGATAAATAATTCAATGAATCGCGTGTATAACATCGATACGTACTTAGTACGCGTATCATACCTATATATATATTTATATATATATACATTTATATAGTTATAATATACATTAAGTATTTACATAATATACTATCACTATATTTTAATTAATTTATTTATCTATAGCTATATATATGTAGTATTTAGTTATAATATATATAAAGTATTTATATAATATACTATTAATATGTATTATATGTTTAGGTTGTATGCTTTACATACCTTTATATAGTATATATTATTAGATTCGAAATGACAACACGTATTTTAAAATATATACACGAGAGTTAATGGATATGTTTAAATTCGATAAATGAATTTTTATTTCCATAAATAGATAGTTAAGTTGAAAAATTACTTTTTTAGATTTTACATTTTTGGAGTCTATTTTCGGGTATTAATTTACTTATTTTTTAAAATATCTAAATTCTATATCTAATAGTTCATCCGTATTTTACTTTTCTTTTATTGATATCGATATTTATTTAAATATATTTAGAGATAATAGACGTTATATTTTTATAAGTTTTTCGAAATCGAAATTCGATAGTCTCGAGTCTATGAGTAACAATCTATGAGTCACACATTTCGATGAATCACGAAGCGCTCTCAATCTCTATATACGTATATAGGAAGGTATAGAAACAATGTTATCGTAAACTTGAATATGAATTTAAATGTATGTATTATATAGTACTGCTATATCGTCATAATATGATATATTAACTGCACTATAATGCCTTACTATAACATTACTCCCATCATATTGTATTGGGTTTGTTTTTTGTTTGGTACTGTGAGGTTTTTTTAAAATAAATTAATATAAATTTGACGCCAGGTTAAGTTCATATACTATAATTATAATGTTTGGGTTACTGTTTTGGTTTGAGTTTGTTTTTAGGTTAGGATTTGAGTTTATTATGTAGATTTTTTTTGAATAAAATAATATAAATTAAATATTTAGCTATGTTCGACGAACATTGTTCGTATACTAAAATTATAATATTTAAGTTTGAGGTTGGGTTTGTTTCTATGTGGATTTTATTAGAATATATTAAAATAAAATTGATGTCAGACTATATTCATAAACTATAATTATAATGTATATGTTTGGATTTAGGTTTAGTCCCGTGTGGGTTTTTCTTTAAATAAATTTAACGTCAAGCTTCTATAATTATAATGTTTACATTTATGATTTTTTGGGTTAGGTTTTATTTCTGTTTTTGAATTAGTGTTAAGTTTAGATTTAGTTTTGGATTTGTATTGGGGTTTTTTGAATAAATTGTATATATTTGATGTCGAACCATATTCATATACTTTAATTATAATTTTAGATTTGCGTATGGTTTTGGTTGTGTGAGTTTTTTTAAGATATTAAAATAAATTTGATGCCAAGATAATCATATTTGCATTTAGGTTTTTTTTGGATTTAGGTTTGGGATTAGTTATAGATTTAGGTATGGGTTTGACTGATTGTAATGCTATACATTAACACTAATAATCAAATTACGGCTACCCAACTACACTAATTAACTAAATATATAATCGTTAGTGTGTTACATATACTATATATTATATGATGCAAGGTTTCTGACTGCGTATTGGCATGGTTCCGAATAGGTTTTTTAAAATAAATTTATTAAATTTGATGCTAGGGTATGTTCATATATTATAATTAGAATATTTGCATTTAAGTTTTTAATTGGTATATAAAAAACATATATATATAAAAATCTATATTAGATTTTTATATATATATGTTTTTTTTAAAATAAATTTAAATAAATTTAATGTTCATCGTATAATATAACGATCATTATCGTATCATTTTATTTATGTCATAAATATGTTATATTATATCAATTTCCGCTTTTGTTCGCCTAAATTATGTTATTAAATACATTATATACATCCTCAGATTTGTAATATATAAAAATGTATACACATAAATTAATAGTTTAATTATTGATTGCATTCGCAATGTCTTGCGATTGTATACTATATAATTTATGAGCCACGATTGCTATATAAATACTTGAAATATTAATATGTCACAAATAAATATATTTTGTATTTATGTATATAAATAAGTAAACTAACTAGAAAATGATATTATAGAGTTACATAACTATATATTGTATAATTGTATATCTTTATTTTATTGCTTTACAAAGCTTATATATCATTATTGATTACTCGACTTATTTAATATTTACCTTATTTATTTAATTTAAACCTATTAATAGATAAGACTACAAATCACTTATATATATATTTATATTCTATAAATCAGTTTTTAGTTCCATAAATTGTTAGTAGTTTTAAAAAAGTTTAAAGTAAAAAAGTTTAAAGTTAATAACTAAATTATTTTTAAAGCAGTCTGTGATATGATATATAATATTTAAAATATATTACAATATATATCATAACATTGAAAAATAATTAATAAGTTTCAATTATAAAATATTAAAATTAAATGTATTATAATATATATATATATATATATATATATATATATATATATATATATATATATATATATATATATTACTGGTAACGAATACTCCTAATCTTTATAATAAATATTTTTCTCTGGTATCTTTGCACAATGTACTGATATTATATGTACATAGAGCTCCCGAATAAGAAATATGTCAGAATAATGTGGGTGAGTCATAGTTGACATCTCTGATTGATAGAACAAATATCATGTGACAGTTCTCCTTTCAAAAATGTAGGTAACTCGCGCGCTATGTATTGAAATAGTGGTGCACCCGCATCACCGTGTTTTAATAATGTGATTCTTATAAAGGTAAACTTTAAGGGAAGAGTCTAATAATTTTAGTGAATACTGTGATATGTCTTATATTGAAAGGTCAGTTAACTATATTAAGTTTAACATTAATAATATTTTAATATTAATTTTAATCATAAATATAATAGTCATAAACTAAGTATTATTATAATAATACTATGAAGTGTACAAAGTGTACAGTATATATTATTAATAATTTATACTTTAGAAATGTATCTATAAGATCATAATAAAATAATTATAAAATTTATACTATTGATATATATATATATATTTATACTATTTATACTATTGATATATACTAAATATGTATCTATAATTATAAAATACAAATATATATTTAGTATATATCAATAGTATAAATATATACATATTACAGTTTTTTTATAGTAATATTATAAATTAGATTCGATCATATTTTTTTTTTTTTGGAAAATCAGGTGGGTGTATTTGTCGTGAATAGGAGATGACGAACATGGAAACACCCACCAAAACATGTATATCAGAAAATAATGATTTATTCTTTCTCAAATTTCCAGGCATTATTTATTAACCTAATAGTAGCCCGAATGTAAATTTTCGACTAAAACCAATCATTATTCAAAAGGGTGTATTTGTCTGGTTATACAAAAAATATACATTGAGGGTGTATTTGCCCGTAATAGGAGGTCTATATATATATATATATATATATATATATATATATATATATATATATATTACTGGTAACGAATACTCCTAATCTTTATAATAAATATTTTTCTCTGGTATCTTTGCACAATGTACTGATATTATATGTACATAGAGCTCCCGAATAAGAAATATGTCAGAATAATGTGGGTGAGTCATAGTTGACATCTCTGATTGATAGAACAAATATCATGTGACAGTTCTCCTTTCAAAAATGTAGGTAACTCGCGCGCTATGTATTGAAATAGTGGTGCACCCGCATCACCGTGTTTTAATAATGTGATTCTTATAAAGGTAAACTTTAAGGGAAGAGTCTAATAATTTTAGTGAATACTGTGATATGTCTTATATTGAAAGGTCAGTTAACTATATTAAGTTTAACATTAATAATATTTTAATATTAATTTTAATCATAAATATAATAGTCATAAACTAAGTATTATTATAATAATACTATGAAGTGTACAAAGTGTACAGTATATATTATTAATAATTTATACTTTAGAAATGTATCTATAAGATCATAATAAAATAATTATAAAATTTATACTATTGATATATATATATATATTTATACTATTTATACTATTGATATATACTAAATATGTATCTATAATTATAAAATACAAATATATATTTAGTATATATCAATAGTATAAATATATACATATTACAGTTTTTTTATAGTAATATTATAAATTAGATTCGATCATATTTTCAATATGCATACTTTTTACTATTTCATTTTTTTATAATATGATATATATAATTTACTTGGTATGCAATTTAAATTTATATATATATATATATATATATATATATATATTATTAGATTGTTTAATCCTTTACAATCTGAAATAATTTACTAAAATGCTCTTGAAAACTGGTAATATAATTTTTACACAAAGGGCATATACATTTTTCAATGCATTATTTATTATCGTAAAATAATCTATGATTCATTAATATTTTCTACAGACAAGTAGACTTATTATTATGTCAAATTTAAAAGTATTCGATATAAAATACTAATAAATTAATAAAATATAATATTGAAATAGCTATAATAATAAGTATAATTATAAATTTTGATAAATCCTATAATAAATTACATATATTTGTAATACGATTAAATAATATTAATTATTCCTAATAAAAATTAAAATCAATATAGATTGTATAAATAAATAATGTATAATATATAAAAAATATATTACAAGTTAAATTATCTTTAATATAATTAATTATAAACAGTTATATAATGAACATTTTAATAAGTTTTTAATTTTTAATTTTAAACTATATACTATACATAAGTATACTTTTCTTATGTAGATATTAATAATTATATATTACAATTAACTTATTATTGAAAACATTGAAATTATAATTTTAAAAAAATAAAATAAATAATAATTAAAAAGATAATGATTAATTAACCATAATTTAATTAAAAAAAGTAACAAATATAATTTAAAAATAATTAATAATATTAGATATTTACAATTTACTTAAATAAATAATAATAATGTTATATTACTGGTTAAGTTATTATTAAAGGTATTGAAAATATCTATAAAGTATAAAAAAAAGTAAGCAAAATATTGGATTTTGAGTAAATGTGCATATTTATTAACACATTACTATTTATCATAGTGTATTAAAATTTATATATTCTAATTGAGTAATTATATTTGTAAACAATGCATTCAAATTTTAGAATTTAACATATTATAAATTGTAAGAAAACATTATTATTAATATAACACTACTTTATTTATTCATTTAATATTTAATATTATTTCTAAAATTTATTTTCTATATAATGTTTTATAACTATTAATTACGAATATAAATATAATCAGATTAAGGTAGTTTTAATAAAGTTAAATATCAATCTTATATTGTCTATCGGGTTTTCAGCAAAATGACGTTAATGTATATAGGGTTTAAAGGGTTAACGATATATAATATAGCTAATTTAGAGTTCGTAGAACTAAACATTACTTAACAATATAATAACATTATTATAATAATGATCTGTTTAATACGAAATCATTACCTATGTATCTAATCATTATCATTAATAATTGACTCTAACAAATAATAACATTTCTAATATAAAACACCATTAGTCCCGGTGAAAATGTAACGGTGAAATCGAAGAAATGTTCGAGCTGTTCGGTATCCATTATAATGGTAATGTTTTTGATCATAGTAGCTTTGGCAGCCTACACAGTATACAAAGAAATCGACGATGGTTAGTTCAGCAGGAAGATACAACATAATCAATCTATACATTTATTTCTGCGCACTATAGGCAGTTAATAATGGCCTGCGTAATAATCTAGAATCTTATAAAATTTCGTATATTTTTTATAAAGCACATAGTGTAATTGCTCCTATATGAATAGTGTGCATATGTGTAGGTAATTATTTCCAAGTCGTGTATATTCATTTCTTGAACGTATTCTAATGAATAAATTACAATATCTAGCACTTAACAAAGTGTATAACTATCGTTAACACTATCGGGTACCTTGAGTAATGTATTACTTATATATTTCCACACATTTTAATATAATAAATTATTAATATTTTATTAAATAATGTTTTAAACTCACAATGTATTTTCAGGTATATATGAAATTTCTGCTTAAAAATATAGTACTAATTTTTCACTTTGAAAAACTAGTATAAAAAAACATTAATAAAAAGAGATTGTTAGGAACTTCCTGACGAAATGATATG
The DNA here is from genome assembly GCA_964035775.1 of Osedax frankpressi. Lineage (NCBI taxonomy): Eukaryota > Metazoa > Annelida > Polychaeta > Sabellida > Siboglinidae > Osedax > Osedax frankpressi. The sequence goes on from OZ038314.1 coordinate 29,069,223, forward strand.
GCTGGAGTAAGCAGAGTTTATTTTCTTAGAGAAAAATATTATAGGAGTAGTTATATATACTATCTCTTATTCTAAGGTGTCTCCAATTGCAATATCTGAAGCATAAACCTTATCTAGATTGATGCAGTAATGGTAGGATGTACTAAAATAGTTGAGGTAATTAAGCTAGTTTGTTTCTATAAATGTCTTAGAAGTTTTTAAGGATAACATCAATTTCATTTTAATCCTTTAAAGAGAGTTCTAACTATTGTGAAAAATTAGTCATTTTCAGAATGTTACGGTGATAGAAGTTAATCATGGATTTAAAACAAATTTTGATAATGGTTTCTTGTAACCCTATTAATGTTATATATGTTATCGCGAATATACATTTATCTTTATTGAAAAGCAGACCTTAACATCCCATGATAATGATGACTTTTCAAATATTGTGGCGTTTTTCCCATTATAATTTACTGACTATGAAGTAGCACTGGCTTAGATAATATTATGTAGGTATTACTCGATGGTATTCTTTAGATAGATACCATTGAGTAATGCGAGTAGAATCTACCTTAGAAAATTGTATTTTATTTCTTAACTTCATGGAGAAATCTTAGAGTTGAAATACTGGACACGATACAGTTTACAATAATAGCACATGATAGATAATTACCCTATACTTATAAAATGATTTGTAGATGTGACCAAAGGCTATTGATTATCTGATAATATTTAGTTCTTAAAACTTCATAAATTCTGATGAGGGATTATTCTTATATTGGCGATCTATTTTAGAGCTAAATCAATGAATTTATTACAGATTATGTCAAAATAAGTTGTACTTCAAAAATAAATCAATACTAAGAACGGGTTTCGTTATGTCGATTTTTAGAAATTCATCTTCCATCTTCGTTTTCCAATAACAATGGTCATTGTATTTATAACATAAGTGTTTATAGTTAATTCGTTAGCAGTAGTTAAAATGACTTTTCTTCCTTTTTTATCGATTCTTGAAGTCGGAAATACGCCGACCTCAGATTCGGTATAAATTATATAACTGAGGTTACTGTAAGTTCATTGTAATTACAATATGTTAGTATGGCTGGGAATATACGTGTCATCGAATTGCCAGTTGATTAGCTTCCTAGTTACGAATACAATTTACAATACTCTGTGAATTTCTTAAACTAATCTGCTGTGGTAATAACACAATCCGTACACAGCATATGTCCTATTCGTTGTCTTTACATAATTGACAATATCTTGTGTTCAATTGGTTTGATAGCCATAACTAGATAGGTTCAGCAAGCTAAGAGCTCTTTCTATTTGAGAATATTCAATGATTCTGAGTATAGTATATTTTTGGTTAGGGTTGGTTATATTGCTTGAAAATTTGGAAATTACAAATTTATCTACGTACACTAATAAATAGTGGTATTTAGTGATATCTGAAGTTATGAAGATATATAGGTGATATGTATGAAGATATGTAGGTGTTTATGAATTGAGTTTCGATGATAATAAACGTTTCTCCCAAATAGTATATAATATCATGTATACGATTGACGTATGTGTACAGGCTTCTGTTATGATTTCGGTTGATTTTGTGTCAATAATATACGATCTTTGTATTAAACTATCAAGGTTTATCGTTTTAACTTAATCTTCAAGCACGTGTATATTTATAGACATGTGTTTTTATAAACTATAGCGAGTCTGTCAAGCGTGACGTATCATTACTATAGTCCATAAATAAGCATAATTATTTCGTATATATAACATTTTTTTACGCAATAAATAGATCAATATTTTTTAATTGGTAATTTTTATTAAATATTATAAAATAAATAAAAAGAATAAAAAGAATTATAAATTGGCAATTATATGTATTGGTTGTATTATATTTAACATTATAACGTTTTAATTAATCTACTAAATATGAACGCAAGTATAATTTTAGAATATTATATTGCAGTAAATGTCGTAATATTTATATATAAATTTATTTAGATTATATATAAATTAGCTATAATATTATTGTATATTATAGAGACTACAATATATTTTAGTCATGTTTAACATAGATCAATCTTAATTTTATTTTAAATTTTAATTCCTAAAATATATTTTGATGTTCATAAAATTTAAAACAACTGCTAATACAGACGATAATAATACTGATAAGAAAATACAAGAGGATATACGAAAACATATTAAAGACAATTTTCATGATACGTGTACAACAAATACTTGTATTATGACTGGTTAGTGTATGAGTAATGTAAGTTACTTATTAAGAATAATACTTTAATTCTAATAGATTAGAGTGACAAGTATGGTTTACTTTCGTGCAATAAATACTTATATTCTGGTTAAGGTTTGAGTAGTATGTGTTATGCACTATTCATAATTTATTATTTATTTTATATGTTAAACATTATATTATAGACAACACTAAATATATATTTTGATTATATACTACAAATTATGCCAATTAATAATAATAGTCCCAAATATGATTAAATATGATTAAATTTATAAATTTAATGATGCATTGTAATTTATAAGAAAAAATCATTTGTTATCTGAAAATATTTTGCAATTTTAATAAACACAATTGTATTTTCAATTAATCTTTTAAAATAATATATTGCATTTTTACAACTCTTTCCAAGCCGCGTCACTTATGAAAGTCATGGATATGAACGTGGATCCATGCGAGGACTTTTACGAGTACGCTTGCGGTAACTTTAAACTAAATAACCCGCCTGGTAAAACTAGATCCGAATACAAACCTTTTATGAAAATATATGATTTTGTGACTATGCAAACTGAAAGTTAGTGAAATAATCAACCATAAGTTTTTTATCATAGATGAGCTATATTAATAAATACAAAAGCGACAATCTTACAATCTTACAATCTATAAGAAATATATATAAGATATTTGAAAGAAATATTTGTTTCAAGTTTTAAGGGTTCTCGATAAATGAAAAACTATAAAAGTGCACTATGAAAGGTTACATAGAGCATGTCAAAACTATGTTTACCTTACTAATTTATATTTTAGTATTACTCGGCGCACCTAGTGAAGTAGGAGAACTTGAGAGTTTTACAAAAGCTAAAAACTTCTACAAATCATGCATGGACGTAGGTTATAAAATATTTATATATACACAAATACATACAAATACATATATATATATATATATATATATATATATATGTAATATTTAACCATATTAGTTATTTTATTTATATCCATACGCATATTATAATTGAATATAAATATTTAGAAATAAATAATGAATATTTCTATTATTTCGTAAATACTTATGAATACTTGATAATGCTTATATAATAAAACAACCCTAAATACTGATCAGAAACAAGAGAACAACTAAATATATCTCCATTGTTGGATTATATCCAAAGGATTGGTGATTGGCCTGCTTTAAATTCTAGCAAACACAATTCCGCGGTGCAATCGACTAGTCAGAATCTTACAATGTACAGGAGACCAGATTCAGAAGAAAAAGAAATAAGGGAGATGATGAGAAAAGTTAGGACCTACGGAGCTTCTAGTCTGTTCGGTTTAACCATTAACACAAAGTATGACGATCATCGACAATCTATTCTATATGTAAGTATGACTATTTATACATTTTAATAATATAGAATAAATGATATTTAAAATATTTAATTTGATTTTAAACATTATTTCTATTTTAGTTAGAACCTCCTATTAAACGAATTCCGTATTCTTTACGGGAACCTAGATACATCGACTCCTACAAGGCATATATGAAGAAAATAATCGGAAGACTTGGTATAACATCTAATCAAGGATATCTGGACATGGAATTGGCGATTATGTTGCAGTATACAATCAATAGGGTACACTTTTAATCCTTTATTTATCATCATCGAATTAATTCATATTAAAGTGGAAATAAGATATTTTGTTACTTATTACTTCTAAAAGATATATCCATCCAATAATAATAATAATAATAATAATAATAATAGTAATAGTAATAGTAACAGTAACAGTAACAGTAACAGTAACAGTAACAGTAACAGTAACAGTAACAGTAACAGTAATAGTAATAGTAATAATAATGCTCTATTTGATATAATACATTTATTTGGATTTATTATATTAGTAACTCGTATATTAGATATATTACAGTTATTTAAACACTGATATGCATTAACATAAATAGTTTATAATATAAGTATGGACTATGTTAATAAAATCTATACCAATAATTTAAACATTACAAAGATATGGCTTAACAAATACAAGCCTATTTATTAACATAAAATTGTAAATAAGAATAATTTTCGAATATCAATTCAATAAACCCATTATAACATATATGGATTTCACATTTATACGTTCTTTATTCCTTAAATTTTAGCAATGTTGAAGTAAGTTTACAAAATAAAAAATAATTATAACTTCACATATATCCTAGTCTAATGATGTTTCTTACCCGTCCTAAATCTTGATCAATGAATTACTGTTTATTTCATCGAAACTGTTCTTGCAATTTATCTTACAATTTATTTATATAATAAATTTAATTCCGTGATCGCATTTTTCAAAGGTTCAGTCAAATAGTCCAAATGATGGTTATTTCACAGTAGAAGAGCTACATACAAATATTAGTAATGTTAGTACTCGAGGGTTTTAGAATCAATGTATTTCTAGTAAGATAATATTAAAGTTTACATTATCAGTACGTTTACGATTGACTTATAATATAGTATATATTATGTTAACGTATTATATAATATACATTGTAATACTTAATAAACACAAATTATAGTACAAATTAGAATTATTTACACATACATATTTTAATTTTCTAGAAATTCGAATGGAGAACATTTTTATACGAGGAGCTATCTTTATATAATAAAACACTAAACGAAACACAGCAACTCTATATAAAGGATATTAACTACTTTAAAACATTGTTTGATTACCTGGAATTAATACCCACTGAGTTAGTTATACCAAAAAATATTAACTTTGAAATTACCATACGATACTAGATACCATACTAGAATGAAAACAATTATTTTTGTGTATGAATACTATACTATACAGTATATGATGTATATGTTGAGTAATCATTACTTATTATCATGTATAATTAAATGTGTTATAAATCCATAGATCTTTTATTTTGTATTTACTATCCATGAATTAATAGATAACTAGCAGAATTATAAATATTCTAAATAAGCATTTGATTGTATCCATATATTCGTGAATACCTTAGATCAACAACCAGAACTATGAATTTTAATTACTTCTAATTCCATAATCTAATAAGGAAATAACTTTCACATAATATGAAAGAAAACACAATGCAAGCACACTATACAATGTATACTGTACCCTAGGGTGGTTCGCTTAAAATGAAATCCAAATATACTTTTAGGGTATAATCAATGATATAATTAATTAAATACGTGTTTAAGCATTTTTAATAAAATTATTTCATTAGGTGTCACATTAACTTTTAAAACATAAATAATTTTGAAAATATTTAAATATTTTTTAAAAACGGAAATGAACCACTCATGCGCGAAAACAATAAACAAACTTAAAACATAAATAAATAATTCCCGCGAAATTAATATTTTGAAAATATGTTTGTTATATTTCATTTTGATATATGCCTTCAATGATTTAACATGCCTCCTACAACTCGAAAACAAACTCCTTTCAATGATGCTTTTGTTGCCAAAAAGTATACGAGAACAAAGCTCCCTACAAGTATTGAATTATATTGTCAATATCTTGAATTTAATTCAAATTCGAAACAAACAATTCGAGATCTACGATTAATTTGAGAAGAAGCTTGTATTCCAAATGTGCCCTTTACAAGCATACAAATAAAATTTACAAGATTATTGACTAATATTAAGGCATTATCAAAATTTAATCACAAACAAAATTTTGAAATGAAAAAAAAAAATTCTTTGAGAAACATAACAAGTTATTCGATATTGCGTCGTGTAGCTGTTATCGTAAATCTAAAGATCCACATGCAATAGATATATTATGTTCTTGTAGCATGGATAGGAAGATACTGAGCAAAGAATTAGCTTTTTATTTAGATCAAATAAGTAATAGAATACAAAGGATTGAAAGCCATCGTTCTCAACGTGAACCAGCTAACATTAGTGGTGATACAAACAATGACGGGTTAGTTAATTTATAGAACATTTATTTATGACTACAGTTCCAATAAAACTATTATTAATATTTGTAAATTGATTACTGATTTTAAACATTCTAAATATTATAAATAATTGTGTAAATTAAAACTATTTATAAGAAATTATATTTGATATAATCATAAGATATTTGAATCTATATCACAATAATAATTTAATATTTTATCTGTGTTATCATTTTTGTGTATAACTATATATTAATAAATTTAGTTATATACTATGGAAGTTAATATTCAATTGAATTGTCTTGTTTGTATAGTTTTAGTGCATTTAAATTTATTATATATAGAACTCAAGAAAAAGAATCGGAAAATATTTCTGATACTAACACATCTAGTTCTGCATCTGGATCTAGAAGTCCAAATTACATACCATTTGTTAAAGCAGAGTTAGTAATTATATTTAATAGTAATTTAAATTTTTTAAATAAATAATATCTATAAAGAATAAATTGTATAAAACTAAACTATTATTTAATTGCTTTAATACAGATTTGTATGCTACATATGAATGAATTGCCACTTAAAAAGGTCTTGGAGAATTTGTATGGTATATCTATAGGTCCAAGTGAGCGGTCGGGACAAGTCGGAAATCTGCTTGATAAGGCCGAAAGTTTTAAAATTGTAAATTTCATACCTATTGAGAGTACTACATTCCCAAATGATACTTCTCAACTTAGTAGTGATCAAAAGTATTTAGCTGATATTATTATTATTATTAAAATTGGAATTGCTCCAGAAAGATTTTCTACTAGATACCCAGGCCCTATCCATAATGCTAGATGGTTGACGACTGCTAATCGTATTTTAAGATTGTATATTTCAACGTTTGATCCTTCTGATATTTTTATAAAAATTATAAAATATGTTATTTTAGTATATGCTAAGGAATGGTTTACCATAAAAAATAATCCTCTTTGTACTGATGGTACTAAAAATTTATTTTCTATTATAAAATCGATTAGAGATTATGATATAAATATGTTTAATATTGTAAAGAATTCTTTAAATCGAAATAGTTTTTTTGCTCATTCTGAAAATGTTTTACTGGCAATGCTTGCTGATGAGAATGCCGACATTAGAATGAAGGCAGTTGTAAAAATTTTACAAGCTAGAGGACTACCATCATCGAAAATATTACGAGAATTTAATGTACCTAAACTTAATTTAAATTGTGAATATTATTATGATATAATCGATAAAAATGAGGAATGGCTTGAACCACCTCTTACATATGATATTGATAGTGAAATATTTGCTTCATATAATAATTTAAATGTACCCTTATTTTATTTTCCTGATTATCCCTGCCATTCGCAAGCAGTTGAGAGACATGTAAATATTGTGTCCGAGGCCAGTATTTGTGTCGTTGATCAGCTATCATGTCATATATTTAATATACTACTTGCTAGAGATTTGCTTCCAAATTTCAATAGTAAAAAAGATTTTTGTTTATAGAATAAACTTTGTATATTATGCAATTATTTAATTTCTTAAATTTATTTATAAATATATTAACAATTTAAATAACTATTTAATTGCTAAATTCATTAACTTTCTATTATTAATCTATTTAGTTTTATACCTAAACATATAAAATCATCATCAATTTGCATATCTTTGATAATAATTTATTTAATACACAATAAAAAATAATAAAAAAAAAAATTTAAATGTTAATTTTTCAAATTTATAATTAATTTAATTCAATCAACTATGGATATGTTATTGGCTATTATAAGGGTGACAGCATAGCCAAGTTATTATTTTTGTAAAGTTAGTAAAAAAAATAATTCTGGGAAAATTGATATTTTTTCTAAAAATAGATTTTTTTAAATAAAACCTAGAAATATATTTTTATATATTTACTTTTTATTAAATCACTTACACATATATCTACAGTTTTATTGCATTTTTATCATTTATAATTATATTATATAGATTTTAACAGTTTTGAGTACATTTTAATTTAGATAAATTTTAATTTTAAACGAGTTAAAAAATATACAAACAAATTTTTTAAAATTTATTTGATAAATGTTTTAGCATCATTAATCAGTATTTTAATACATAATTCAGTATGTTATCGATATCTAAAAATAAATGAGAGCATTTTGAATTTCACTCATATCTGTTCTATATGTAAGTTTGCCATCTCCCAATGTTAAACTTCAATGATGTCGTGCACCATGGATTTTGATTATAATGTTCTAAAATATTGCATACCTTATTTTTATAACGTAATCTATTAGATGTAATATGTATATTTTTTAATTTCATAAAAAAAGTTTTAAATGAACCGGCCTACTGTACCCCGTATATGTTATGCTATATTAATGCATGAACGAAATTGTTTTCATGTTAATATCGTATATTGATTTCATAGTTAATAATTATAGAATAAGATATACCTGTATACAATTAAATATGATTTGCAAATATATGCATATTTATTTATTTTATATGTATAAAAATTGTTAAATATAACTTATTATTTTATTATTTAATCATTTGAATACGTAATCTATTTTGTAAGTATATAGCAAAACATAAAAATCTAAGAATAAATTGCATATAATAAATAATTAGAATTAAATGTGGAATAATATGGAATAAAAAGTAAATAAATATGAATAAAGTAACACAAATGATTCATTATATCTACTATTTTTGAAAAAAAATTTTGTTTACATATATGTAATTATTAGTGATTTTTAGTGTAATTATTAAATAAATATAATATAATATATAAATGAGATTTAGGAACCAAACAAAAATAATTTTTAAATATTTGTATACAATAAATAAGAAGTTTATGGAATAAAAGGTAACTACAGCATTGGTGGTAATGAACTTGCTGATACTTTAAAATAATTCCACAAATAATCACTTTATAAAAATTATTTTAAAATAGAAAAATTCAACAAATATTTACTTTATAACTAAATATAGGTAGACGAAAATTTAATAAATAATCAATTTATAATTAAAATGAAGATAGTGAAAACCATAAATAAGCTCTTCAATATAAAATTGAAAATAGTGAACAATTCTTTAAAATATCACATTATAATAATATTAAAAATAGAGATATTTAATCTTAATACATTAATATGAATAATATATGCCTGATTTACAGCACAATAAAGAATTACATGAATTGGGATTTTATTCTAAGTATTCTGGATTTCCTTAATGATAATAAATTAGACGACTACACATCTGCATTGTTTAAGGTTTATTAGTGTAATAATATATTATCTTAAATTATAACGTTCTAACTTATTGTTATTAATCTTTTAGAACTTTAAATTATGCAATAATATGCTCTGAAAAAAAACAAATTATAATCTGTATACAATTGAATATAAATTATTAAACGCATTATCCATTTATTGTAAAATACTTTATGAATAATTAATATTTTCTATAATAATATATCAATGACATTTAATAAGTTGAAAAAGTTATGATTACAAATTATAATAAATTTGAGAATAAATGACATCTGTTATATAATATTAATTATTAAAAAAAATGAATTTAAAATCAATCTTGATTATATAAATAAATAATGTATAATATATAAAAAATATATAATAAGTTAAAATATTATAAATATTGTTAATTATAATAAGTATAATATTTAATATTTTAATATTAAATTTTTTTAATATTTATTATGTACAAATATATTTTATTTATGTAAATATTTATAAGTATATATTACGGGTTAACTTACTAGTAAATATATGGAAATTATAATAAAGTAATAAAAAAAATTGATTAATATAATTAATAATTAGCTAAAAAATGATAAATTAAACCAAATTTTAATTAAAATAAATAATATTATTATTTTAATTAAATTTTCTTTAATCGAATTTGAATCTTAATATAAAAAATATTAATTTATAACATCTGATTAAATATATCTATTCTAGTTTTATAAGAACTTTATGAAGAAGGTGGTGAGGGATTGTGTGTGTGTGAAAGACCTTTGTAAAATGTATTAATATTCGTATTTTTATTTGTATTTACTTTGGTTTATTTTGTATTTATTCTATACTTAAATTGTAATTTTGTTATATACTTCTATCATTTAAATTTGTATTTTTATTTATAATCTTATATTTTTTAATTTTGTCATAGAAGTATGATAATAGAAATAATGATATTAATGATAATAATAATACTCATAATAATAATACAGCTATACTATAAAAGTAGTTTACATCTTAAATTTGCTAATAATGTCTATATTATAATATTTTACTTTATCAATTTCTCTTTCAAATGTGTTCATATATTTCTCTTCCTCCCACTCATTGAAATATATCTCTATCCCTATCTTTTCTTTAACCTTATATATTTACCGATTATTAGATAAGATCTATATCGATACCTCTCCAATTGAATTAGTATTTTTAATCTCTATATTTACACTAGAAAGATAAGAAATTCCAATGGGTGAAGTGTCACGAACTCGTTTCTAATTTCTATCCACTTGTGATTAGTAGAATGTATAATGATAATAAAGATATCAATACATTCAAACAAAAGGTCTAAAATAAATATTAAATATAGAAAAACGTATAAATATTATTTATTTTTAGTATAATGATAATAATAATCGCATATTGTATATTATATTAGGTATCTGATTGATAAACAAAATATGTCATTACATTGTAATAATATTTCTTTATACGTTCAAATTTGTTTTGATTTCAAATGTGAATCATTTCAAAGCGATTTGTTCCCTTTTAAAAAATGTATAAAAATACGTAAAATTATTTATTTAATTATATATTTATATATTAACAATTGAAAATATTTACTAGATGAAACATTTTTACAATGTCTAATATACAATAGTCTTGAATATTACATGCAATAGTTACCAGCTAAATAATTATTTTATATATTTCACATTACATTGTAAATAATGCTTAGGATTGGTTATTCCTATTCTTATGATATTCGATGCGAAAGAATTTTAATTCATAAAAATAAGATTTTAAAAATAAAATCTAAATTAATTACAATCTTAATTATAATTTACAATTTACTTATATGTTCAAAATTGAATAATCTATTTCACTTTATATTCACTATATATAATTCTCATATTTACCATTATGTTATTATAGGTCAGAGAAATTGGAAATAATGTAAGAAATGAATTCATAAAAATGATAACCAAGGTAAAGTGGATGGATGAAGTTGGAAAGAAGAATTCGATTGAAAAGGTTATCGAATGTTTACTTATCAACAATGCCTTTTCTTTTATTTATATTAAAATATCATAGTTATAGTTAAGATTCGTACTTAGTATTATATTGCTGATATATCCCAAACAGGCAAAAGCAATGACTTTTATAATCGGAAACAACGAAAGAATGTCAAATGATCAAATTTTAAATAAATACTACGAAAAGGTATATTTCACTTAATAAATTCAATATTTAGTTTGTTAGTAACTATATACCTTCAATTAAGATTGATAGTGATCCGAAAACATTCTTTGATAACGTAATGAGTGGTCTGAGATTTAACAACTATCTTTACAACTTTAAAATGTACGGTAAACCATATAGTAAATATGAATACAATGAGTTAGTAGTTTTATAAAATAGATCATTATTGAACTAACTAAATTCTCCTCTTTCTCATATACTAGATGCTAAAATATGAATAATATTTATAATCATATATTAATAAACTTCTAAATTACTTTTATAAAGAAAATACATGACTTTTATGCAAGCGGCTGGAATCTACAATAATTTATATAATCATATAAGTTAGTTTATAACAAAATAAATATGTTTTACTATATGATGATGATGATGATGATGATGATGACGATGATGATGGTGATGACGATTATGATGATGATGATGATGATACCCGGTAATCGATGTAATTCATTTAATTATTTTGGATACATATATATTTCATTTTATATATCGTAATAGGCAAATACAAAAATCGAGCTACCTTGTTCCCGGTAATACCAGTAATGTTATTTTAGAGATAGTTTATGAATTACAAAAATAACTATCATGGAACCTATTATACCTTGTACGCAATGTTATTTGTTTATGTTATAGTTATTGTCGAAGTATTAGTTTTAAATATTTCTATAATTATAATACTATTATTAACATTAAACGTGATGTTAGTAGTATATATTGTATTATCATTATTATTTATAATAGATAGCGATAATATTGTGGTTTATTAATATATACATGTATTGAATTATATGTAATGCTATCTTTAATGATGGTTTTATTATAATATCACCCAAAGTAACTATAGGGAACTTAACATCAGAAAGATATATATTTAACATTTCTGTCTTATTTTTGTAATAATAATAATAATAATAATAATAATAATAATAATAATAATAATAATAATAATAATAATAATAATAATAATAATAATAATAATAATAATAATAATAATAATAATAATAATAATAATAATAATAATAATAATAATAATAATAATAATAATAATAATAATAATAATAATAATAATAATATTGAATAGTTATTACTTCTGGCATTTTGAATATGAATATATATACAACTGGAAACCCAGAGTTAGTATATTTTATATAATTTTAAAATCTTAATTTTTATAATAACCCATTAATTCTAAAACAGTTATATGAATTATGGTGGCATTGGGTTTGTTTTCGGTCTTTTATTCCCAGATGGATTTAACAATAACGGTTAGAATATATATAATTTGTATTTCCTCATACACCAACCCATACACTACTTACGTTTACTATATTTACTTGATATGCAGGCATAAATTATGGTAAGAACGGCATTAAGATGGAGATGATATCCAAAATTTCTAAGCAAAAATACTCAAACAATTCCATTTGTTTTATTGAACCCTATAATAATAAAGGTATTCCTGATGAATATTTCAAATCAGAGGTTAGCGATAAGAAAAATAATTCATATATTTGACCAATTTTAAATAATGCTATATTTTATTAATAATATTACTTACTTATTACGATATTGCAGATAGATATGAATATTGCTTACGTTAGCGGAATAAAAGTTGCATATAACGTAAGTATTGATTAAAAACGATGATTACGTAACGATTGCATAACTATTGTCGTCACGTGATTATAGGCTTACAAGTCTAGCAGACAATCCGAGGAGAAAAAACTGCCCGGTATCAAACTTAACAATGATCAATTGTTCTTCGTGAATACGGCCAACGTTAGTAAAGCAATAGTGTAATATTAAGTAATTACATTATGTACTTAAATGATTATACCGAGAGACATATTATATTAATAATATGTATGTATGATTTTATATGTGCAGGCATGAACTATGACCCTTTCTTATAAATAATTAATATGAAATAGGTGTTTGTTAATTTGTAATAACTTACAACACACATACATATTTATTGATATATATATATATATATATATATATATTAATATATATATATATATATATATATATATATATATATCTATCTATATAGGAGAACCTATATATATTATAATATTTGAACATATAAATTCTATATATATGATAAAATGAAAGTTAAAGTAATTAAGAGATTCCTGACATTGTATACATATGAAATAGGATAAAGGATGTTATCATTTCCCTAATAAAATATTTAAAACAAATCATAATTATTATCTCAAGGTTATTTAAGACACTGACGGAAATATAAAAAATAAAAACAGTCAAATATGTCACATATGTTTGAAATATAAAGTATTGATATAAATATTAATTTTCTATGTAAAATTGATGATCTAAATAAATTCCCAAATAAGAAATAAGTAAGAAACCAAAATAATATAAAAGAAAATTCTATTTAAAATTGTTTATAAAATAATCATCTAACTAACGTTAAAGAAAGATACACCGTATATAACGAAATACGTAGAAATGAATTGATTATTATACATTTATTAATAATGATTTTTGAAATATTACATTTATTAGGAACTATTCTTAATATTTCAAGTAATGAATTTATTTTGGTATAATTTTTAAATTAAACTGTTTCTATAAATTCATATTTTGGGAATATAAATAGTTGTTTTTTATATTTATTATCATAAATAATCGGAACAAATGGATTAAATTGAAAGATCAATTGTGTGGCAAGTATTTCAAGACATAGATTTAATTGTTTATTTTATTCCAGAACATAATTATATTGTAAAATATGTATCATCACATGTAAATGTACACATTGTTTAGTTTAGTTTATCTTTATATTCCAAAAAATAATTATAGTGGAAAATATGTATTATCATACGTAAATTTAAAATTTTACTGTGTTGGTCGTAAACACCTATGAACTATTTAATTTTATACATGCGGAAATGTGTATTTTCTAATTATTTAAATATAAATTGTAAACTATGATGTTTATTAAATTATGACGATAATTTGGATAGGTAAATTAAAATATTTTCTAATAATTTCATTTTTAATATCCCGATAATATTATAGGTAAAATAATACATAAAATCATGAAAAACTATAGTATATAACAATATATACCTTTATATAATATAGGATATACCTGTATATAACTTTATAGATGACTGTGTATATCATAAAATATAACTAAATATAACTGTATATAATATTGGATATAATTGAAGGAACCATTTAAATTTGACATTATTTATGATTCCATTAGATTTATAGAATTGTGTTTTATATATTTTTCATATATTGTGTTTTAGAAGTTAATTTATATGAGATAATAGGTTTATTTTTTAAATTAGGCATTTAATTTGTTCCACTTGATACCATTTATATATTATTTAATTAAATAATTATTGTAATTTATGTTTATTATATTATGAAGCATATTTATCACTTAATTTTTATTTAACATTATTATTTAATTATTATTTATTTAATGTATATTTAAAGAGTATTTAAAAAAAGTATACGCTAATAGCAATAGTAGTATGTAAATTACTTTTAAATATGTATAATGTATTACATGTATTAAAGGTACACATTATATTAATCTCATCAGTAAAGTATTTTTCATATCATTAATATAGAATATAAATATCTATAAAGTTTCTATAAATATTCTATAAAGCTTGTATAATCATTATTTTTCTTTAGTTTAACATATTGTTTTCTATTCAGTGATTATTTGATTATTATATTATTATATTAAGATGTAGATCTCGATTAAATAATGATTTACTTTGACAAATATAATTGAATGGTCGAGGGATTAAAAATATGTTTTACAATCAATTGGTAATATTTCAAGGTATTTATTGTGTTATAAAATATCCATAACATGATCAGGAAAGTTGTCAAAATCTTAGTTCCAGTGATTAGTTTTAACAAATTGACAATGTGATAGTTAATTTTATTTTCATCTAAATTCATTATTCTTTTTTCGATTAATTCTTTATTAATTCTTTATTAAAAATTGTAAGAAGTTCTGGAATATAAATATATAGTAATAATGTATATTATAAACAATGTTTCACAATATTTTCGATAATTTAGAGTTTAATCCTATACGTATATTTACAAGTTTGGCTATCTAATTATAATATAAATATATTAATACTTTTAAAAAATTATATATCTTGAAAGATTAACATTTTTAAATGAATTAAAATAGAAGTTGAAGGAAATAATGATTTACTATACAAACACACATATATACATAACCATACACATGCATGTAAACTTACAAGTATAGTGCACTCTATTTTTACTTATTTTAATGCATATCTAATATTCGTCATGTAGAACATAAAATATGTTCATTTTAGCTTTTAAAAATATGTTCCATAGAGATTACCAATTATTCACATTTTTATATATTCTTTGAGTTTATTTCATGTATGTGTGTGTGTGTGTGGGTACATATCTACATTACCTATATTTGATTATTGAGTATTAGAATTATAGAGATAGATCTATCGTCATTATAACAATAATATTAATATTCTATTTATATTTACAGATATTCTGCAGCTATGTTCTATCTAATAAAGACTATAGCTTACTGAATAACAAAACATACAAACATGAGTTGCTATTTTAATTATTGATAAATTATATAATTAATGTATACAGTCAATAAATACGGCACATTATTATTATCTATATTGTCTAAATCCTAAACCATACAGGGTGAATGCGTTCTTGCGGAATTCAAAATCATTTAACGAAGTATTTAAATGTTCGGCTAACTCGAAAATGAACAAGAAAGAGAAATGCGTTATGTGGTGATGATATATTGTGATATGTATATGAGTACATACACTACAGTGCATCGCACATACATACATTTATATAATACCTATTATAATAGCATATTTACCAATGAGTTAGTTTTAATTACAGATTGTTACTTTTTATTCATAATTTTAATTTTAAGATATCATTTCAGACATAAATCATTCGTCCTCGACTTTATATTTATATATATATATTTTTATATATAATTTTTCATTCCATATGTACCCTCTTATTTTCACAGATTTTTAATTATTTATATATATCATATGTTGATATTAGTTTATTAATAAATTTAAATGTGTTAAATTTTATAATTATAGATCATCATGTTACATTTTATTTTAAATTTAATTATGAGTCATATTATTTAAACATCTTGAAATAAATAATAATATAATTTATATTATAAATACGGGTAAAAATTCATCATATGTATTTGGCACAGTGATATATATATATATATATATATATAATAGTTTATCTCATAAGGGTGATATTTTTGATACATTAAACTAGCAAGTTAAAAGTTGCGAGAACTCGTGTTCATAGCCGTTATCTTAAAAAATAAAACAAATGTAAAATATTTATTAATATGAAATACTGAAATTCTAAAAGATATAAACTAGTAAAAGTTTATTAAAAATAAAAAAATGTGATATATCTTCTCCAATATCTACGATTGATTATTTTATGCTGGCTCTTTTTAATTATTTCCAAATTCTTCTAGGTATCCTTAATTCTTCTTTAGAATATAAAATCTAATTACCAAGATAACTTATTACATAGGGAATGACAAATCCATAAGTCTCATTATTTTTCTATTTTCTTTGAATTAACCTTAAAGATATTTTCTTGACATTCAAATTCCAAAGTGAGATGGATGATATACTTTTTATTTTCAATAATTATATCAGGTTTATGCCTTTCCGGAAAAATGGAAGTGATTTAAAAATCAATATTTAATTATTATATTATATTCGTCACAATAGCTTGAATTTTACTATTTGAAACATCAACGATACAACTTATTTGGGGGAACCTATTAAAGCTTTTATTGCGAGAATCTGAAGTCGAGCCTTGAACCATAGATGCTATGCTTGAAAATATAGAGTTGATCATTGAGAGTCTAGTAATGCTTTTGATTGAATCAACTAATTCATATATTTTAGCTACAGCTCCCTGTAAAGGGTAGTCCAGAAATTTGGTTCTCCATCTATTTCACAAAGCTATGAGATTTTACTAAATTCCTAGGAACCGCTCAGATGTTATCGATAAATATGTTTGTATTTTGTTTATCGGAAACATCAATATTCGTTTATAGATGTTGGAAAGAAAGTCTGTTTTTTAAAGTTGCGCCTTTAACTTATACCTATAAGCATATAGTCCATTCGTTGTTTCGCCAGATATAAAGTCATTTATTAGAATATCATTATTACCTCCAGCTGTATTTCTATAGCATACTTAAACTGATGACTAGATATAGATGTAATCTATATATCATTTGAAGATAATTACTGATCAACTTTAGTAATCGTCCATATATCGGCTTCTGGAATCAAATGCCCAATTGTTAAGCAAAGTTTGCGAAGAGTTTAAGCTGAAAAATATGCTTAATGATTAATATTTATTTGGATTGAATTGTAATACGATACTTGCCGCTACTCTATGAATTACGTCGATAATTTCTTTCATATTATTAGGACTTTAGATCATAATATAACTGCCATCGTTATACGTAGTTATTATACAATGAGTTATTAGTTTTATAGAATAGATAAATATTTAGCTAACTGCTAATTCTTATGATTCTTATATTCTAATTTATATACCTGATTCTAGAATATAAATATAAAATATGATCATATTTTAATCACGTAAAAAATATATAGATCCGATGGATATAAATAATTTCTATGCTCATTGGATTAATCACATCAGATAGTCTATATCACATTGAATATGTTTACTAGAAATACAGGTATATTATTAATAATAATATTAATAATAATACTATTATTATTACTATTATTAAGAGTAATAGTGATAGTTATAGTTATAGTAATAGTAACAGTAAAAGTAATAGTAATAGTAATATTACTGGTAATAGTAATAATAATAATAATAGTAATAGTAACAGTAAACGTAATAGTAATAATACTGTTAATAGTAATAGTAATAATAATAGTGATAGTGATAGTAATGGTAATAGTGATAGTACTTGTAATAGTGATAGTAACAGCGATATCGATATCGATAGTAATAGTAACGATAATGATAGCGATAGTGATAATAGTAATAGTAATATTTAAAATATTGTTTACTACACCAAATATAACTAACTGGTAATAGCCAAAATATCTATTCTTGTTTATAAATAAATTCATAAAACAGTTATATGAATTATGGTAGAATTGGGTTTATCATGAGTCACGAGATCATTCACGGATTTGACACTAAAGATTATACTACATTATTTTATCTCACTTCTGTTTATTAAATGCACTTATTATAATATCCAATTATAATATCCACATATGGTAATATCCAAATCCTATTTATTAATAATCTAAGCCTGAAATACCCTGTACTGGAGTTCATCAAGGTTCAGTTTTGGATCCGTTCTATTTTTAATATATATAAAACCTATATCGGATATTATTGTAAAATTTAGCGTTAAGTATCACATATATGCTGACGATATTATGATTTAAACATCCTACAATAATCTCGGTTATATTAATAAAATTTATAATCCATTATTTATATAAATAAATGCTAATAACAACTAGTTGTTAACAAATAAACTTCTGTTAAATGAGTCTTAGGCAGAACTACTAAATATTCATAATGAGTTAACAATTTCCCTGCTATAATGATAGATGGAACTTTAATTACTGCCAGTTGGTAAATAACCTACCTTGGAATCATTATTGATTGTGATTTAAGACTGAAAAATCAGATTACATCTTTCTGCAAGAAGGTACATTTTTCTTTTCATCAAAATCGCAATACACATCGATTTATCAATATAGCTACGACTACCATATTGGTTAAATCATTGGTATTATCCCATTTTTATTAACCTCTATAAATAATGGGATTTCTAAGAAATAACTTTAAATATTTCAAGATGTATTCGAATCAGAATACGAATCATTTATCGCCAACAGTTTTCTGATCATAGCAGCATTACTGAAAAATGAGACATCTGAACATCATGGACATCATGGACATCATGGACATCTGAACATCATGGACATCATGGACATCATGGACATCGTGGACATCATGCACATCATGGACATCTGAACATCATGGACATCATGGACATCATGGACATCATGGACATCATGGACATCATGGACATCATGGACATCATGGACATCATGGACATCATGGACATCATGGATATCTGAACATCATGGACATCATGGACATCATGGACATCATGAACATCATGGACATCATGGACATCATGGACATCATGGACATCATGGACATCTGAACATCATGGACATCATGGACATCATGGACATCATGAACATCATGGACATCATGGACATCATGGACATCATGGACATCTGAACATCATGGACATCATGGACATCATGGACATCATGAACATCATGGACATCATGGACATCATGAACATCATGGACACCATGGACATCATGAACATCAAGGACATCATGGACATCATGAACATCAAGGACATCATGGACATCATGGACATCATGGACATCAAGGACATCATGGACATCATGGACATCATGGACATCAAGGACATCATGGACATCATGGACATCAAGGACATCAAGGACATCATGGACATCATGGACATCATGGACATCAAGGACATCACTAGAGATCGGTGTATCGCCTTCTTACAATTGTACAACATAGAATTTAACGTCCATGTTACTTGAAATAGAAGTTATATTTTAGAAGCGCCAGCCCTAAGCTGAGATATGCGAAGGACAAAAGGATACTATTGGCAAGGACACCGAAAAACAAATAATGTGGTAGACGAGTTTTCTCAAACTTGGCTCCAATATTTTGTAATAGACTCCCTAGTGAACTTCGAAATATATCAAACCATCGACGTTTTATGCATGTACTGAGAAATTTAAATTTAATTACTAGATATTTATAATTATTGATTTTTATTTGTTTAAATATTTACTCTATATTTTTGTTTTTGTATATATTGTTGAATTTTAATATTCCTATACATAACATATTATACATTATTATAATTTAGTAATTCTTTAACTTATTTATTATATAAATATAATTATGCATTTAAATATCTTAAATGAACTTAAATGAATATATGTAATTATACTAATAATGTTATTTCTCGTTTTATATTACTATTATTACACTTATCAAGGCTACATCAAATTGCTGGCATACAATTGTCTAAATAGATATTTTTGATCAATAATAATAATAATAATAATAATAATAATAGTAATAATAATAATAATAATAATAATAATAATAATAATAATAATAATAATAATAATAATAATAATAATAATAATAATAATAATAATAATAATAATAATAATAATAATAATAATAATAATAATAATAATAATAATAATAATAATAATAATAATAATAATAATAATAATAATAATAATAATAATAATAATAATAATAATAATAATAATAATAATAATAATAATAATAATAATAATAATAATAATAATAATAATAATAATAATAATAATAATAATAATAATAATAATAATAATAATAATAATAATAATAATAATAATAATAATAATAATAATAATAATAATAATAATAATAATAATAATAATAATAATAATAATAATAATAATAATAATAATAATAATAATAATAATAATAATAATAATAAATAATAATAATAATAATAATAATAATAATAATAATAATAATAATAATAATAATAATAATAATAATAATAATAATAATAATAATAATAATAATAATAATAATAATAATAATAATAATAATAATAATAATAATAATAATAATAATAATAATAATAGTAATAGTAATAATAATGATAATAAGGATAATAATGATAATAATGATAATAATAATAATGATAATAATGATAATAATAATAATAATAATAATGATAATAATAATGCTGATAATAATAATAAGAATAATAATAATAATAAGAAGAATAATAATAATAATATTAATAATAACTATAATAATAATAATATCGAATAGCTATTACTACTGGAATTATGAATATGAATATGTATACAACTGGAAACCCGGAGTGAGTATATGTTGTATTCAAAAATCTTAATTTTCATAATAACCATTAATTATTATTCTTTAAAGTGTTAATTAAATAATAGAGTTCATACTTCATTTTCATGTCTCGAACTATTTTCATATATTGTATATATATTTATTTATATGTATATGTATACATCAATATCATCTTTCTCACATTTCGATTACATCTATAATTTCCTATTAATACAAACAGTTATATGAATTACGGTGCTACTGGGTTTATTTTAGGTCATGAAATTACTCATGGATTTGATAATACCGGTTAGAGTATAAATTATTTTAATTTCCTCATAACTCATACACTATATTTATTTTACTATATTTACTTGATATGCAGGCATAACGTATGGTAAGAACGGCATTAAGAAGGAGATGATGTCCAAAATTTCAATGCAAAAATACGCAAACAATACCATTTGTTTTATTGAACACTATGATAATATTAGTATTTCTCAGGAATCGTTCAAAGGCGTGGTTAGCGATAAGAAAAATAATTCATATGCTTTACCTATTTTAAATAATGCTATATTTTTATCAATAATATTACTTAAAAATTATGATATTTCAGGTAGATGGACGTCTTACTCTCGGTGAGAATATTGCTGACGTTGGCGGAATTAAAGTTGCATATAACGTAAGTATTGATTAATAACGATGATTTCGTAACGATTGTATAACTATTGTCGTCACGTGATTATAGGCTTACAAGTCTAGCAGACAATCCGAGGAGAAAAAACTTCCCGGTATCAAACTTAACAATGATCAATTATTCTTCGTGAATTCGGCCAACGTTAGTAAAGCAATAGTCTAATATTACGTAATTATACTACTAGATATATGATATATGATGTTAATAATGTAATAATAATAAATAATACTTAATTTAAGATTTTAATCCATAAGATTTGTCTAGGTTAATGACATGTTAAACATGACCTATTACTCTTTCTTATAAATACTTTATAATAATTATATGTTTGTTAATTTGTAATATCATATTATATATAATTTACAAAAGATAGGTTAACTCCACTGAACAATAAAATTACTACTTGATATTTTACTTATTTTGTATATATGTGTTGTTCTAGAGATAACTGTATACTACGTTTTATATAATGTACTGAATTTATATACATATATAAATATATATATATATATTATATATATATATATATATATATATATATATATATATACTCCGCATATTTATATTGATTGTATTGTCGATAATTAAATAACTAAATTGATCTATAATTACTTTATAGTGTGATTATATAATAGACGTTACAAAGAAATTTAAATCAAATAAACAAATATACATGTATAATGCATACGTACATATATACATGCATACTCATATAGATACATTATACATACATATGTATAACTACATAGGAGAGATTTAAGAGATTTCTGATATTGTATCCATATGAAATAGGATAAATATTATTATTATTTCCCTAATAAAATATTAAAAACAAATCATAATTACGGAAATAAAAAAAATATCACATATGATATATTTGACTTAACTCATATGATAAAATGAAAAATATGTTTGAAATTTAAGATATCGATGTGAATGTTAATTTGATATGTAAAATTGATAAGATTGGTTTTTAACTTTTTACACTTGGTGATATTAATATATTTATATAATTAAATAATTGTTATCATTTATGTTTCTAATATCTTGAAGCATATTTGTCTTAATTAATATTTAACATTAGTATTTTAACTATTATTTAAAAGGTATACTCTAGTAGTAATAGTAGTATGCATATTTATTTTAAATATGTATAATAAATTAAAAGTAAAAATTAAATTAATATTATCAGCAAAAAATACATAATTGTTAATGTTTATAATGTTTGCATATCATTAATATATTGTACAAATATCTATAAAGCATATATAAAGATTGTAAAAATTTGTACAGTCATCATTATTCTTTAGCTTAATATATTGTTTTCTATTCAGTGATTATTTGATTATTATATTAAGATGTAGATCTCGAATTAAATAATTATTTAGTTTGACAAATATAATTTTATGGTCGAGGGATTAAAAAAATGTTTAGCACTCAATTGGTAATATTTCAAAGTATTTATTGTGTTATAATATATCCATAATATGATCAGGAAAGTTGTCAAAATCCCATATTAGTTCCAGTGATTAATTTTAACAGATTGACAATGAGTTAGTTAATTTTATTTTCATCGAAATTCATTATTCTTTTAACAGTAAAGAAAAGGTCTATAATTGTCTATGTTTCTTTTGTTTCCTTTATTAAAAAATTGCAATTAAGTTTATCAATTGTAAGAATAACTGGAATATAAATATATAGTAATAATATAAATTATAAAGAGTGTTTCACTATATTTTCGATAATTTATATTTTAATCCTATACGTATATTTACAAGTTTGAATATCTAATTATAACATAAATATATATATTTTTTTAAATTCTATATTTTGAGAGATTAATATTTTTATATTAGTTGTCTAGGAAAATAATTATTTACAGTACTAACACTCACGCACACATACATACATACACATGCATACACATATACACACTCATAAAAACACACACATATATACACACCTGTATACACACATATATATATATATATATATATATATATATATATATATGTAACCTTACAATTATAGTGTCCTCTATCCTTACTCATTGTTATGCATACCTAATATTTTACATGTAGAATATATAATATGTTAATTTTAACTTTTAATAATTAATTCTATATATTACCAATTATTCAGATTTTTATATATTCTTTGAGTTTATATGTGTATTTCATATATGTTTGTGGATGTGGATATTTACTATATTTTATAACATATCTAGTATTAGAATAATAAGATCTTTTAAATCCAAATATATTAATAACAATAATATCAATATTTTATATATATTTACAGTTTTTCTGCAGCCATTTTCTACCTCATATATATCCCTTCTTACTGAAGGATGTACACACACCAGACAAGCATAGGTTATTATTTTAATTATTGCAAGACATTATATAAGTAATATATAGTTGTGAACTCAATAAATAATGCACATTATAATTTTCTATATTGCCTAAATACTAAACCATACAGGGTGAATTCTTTCATGCAGAATTCAAAATCTTTCAATGAAGTATTTAAATGTTCGGCTAACTCGAAAATGAACAAGAAAGATAAATGTGTTATGTGGTAATGATATAGTATGACGTTTATGTGATATATTATAAGTACATACAATATAGTACATCACACGTGTATACTATTTATATAATACCTATTATATAGCATATTTACTAATCAGTTGGTATTAAATATAAAGTATTGCTTTGCATAATTCATAATTTTAATTTCAATATATCATATCAGATATAAATCATTCGTCATGAGCTTTATATATATATATATATTTATATGTAATTATTCATTCTAAATTTATATTTATCCTCTTGATTTTCCAGATTTTCAATTATTTATATATATGTATATATATATATATATATATATATATATATATCATATATGTAACATCATTGATACTCTAATAAATTTAAATATGCTTACATTTGATAATCATAGATTATAATGTTACATTTTATTTTAGAAAAATTGCATATTATTTTTAATTTAATTTAATTTAATTTAATTTATTAGTCATATTATTTAACATTTTGATATAAATATTAATAGGATTTATATTATGAATACGTCCAAAATTTCATCAAATGTATTTAACATAGGGTGATGCATAAGTTGTTATTTTATTATTCAAATATATATATATATATATATATATA
Organism: Osedax frankpressi; assembly: GCA_964035775.1. Classification (NCBI taxonomy): domain Eukaryota; kingdom Metazoa; phylum Annelida; class Polychaeta; order Sabellida; family Siboglinidae; genus Osedax; species Osedax frankpressi. The sequence continues at coordinate 29,094,919 of OZ038314.1, forward strand.
TATATATATATATATATAATAATTTTTGCTCATATATAACTAGTAAAAGATTAGTAAAAATGAAAAATTCTGATAGAAGTTCTTCAGATTCTTCAGTGTTGGTATATTCATTATGGTGGCTCGTTCTAATCCTTTCCAAATTCATTTATGTATCGTTAACTCTTCTTTTAAATTAGAATATCTTTTGACTAAGAACTAAGAGAACATTACGTAGGGAATGACAAACCTAAATCACAACATTTTTCTATTTTCTTTGAATTAGCATTAAAGATATTTCATTGACAATCAGATGCCACAGTAGTATGGATGATATACTTTTTATTTTCAATAATTATATAAGGTGTATATAATTTTTTATTTCCAAAAAAATAGAAGTGAATAAGAAATCAATATTTAATTGTGCTAGTATATTTGTAACCATAGCTTGACCGTTGCTATGTATTTCCGGTCATCCATCTATCCGAACACATATGCACATTTATATTGCTTTCATTTCAATGAAATATCGACGACTTAACTTATTTGGTGAACCGGATAAAGCTTTTATTGCGAGAATCTGAAGTCGAGTCTTGAACCATAGATTCTATGCTTGAAAATACAGAGTTGACCATTGATAGTCTAGTAACACTTCTGATGGAATCAAGTAATTCAAATATTTGAGCTACAGCTCCCTGTAAAGGGTAGTCAAAAATTGTGGTTTTCCATCTATTTCACAAAGCTATGAGATTTCACTAAATTCCTAGGAACCGCTCAGATGTCATCGATAAATATGTTTGTATTTTGTTTATCGGAAACATCAATATTCGTTTACAGGTGTACGGGAGTAAGTTTGGTTCTGGATAGATAGAGTTGCGCCTTTCACTTATACCAACATGCATAGAGTCCATTCGTTGTTTGACCTGCTATAAAGTCACTTACTAGACAGATGCTCGAGACAGTAATATGTTAAGATTATTTATTTTGAATATTATTTGTGTCATATTTCATGCATCAGCCATGTAAACAACAAGAATAGTGTTATATTTTATGAATTTATATAATTATTTATATAGACTGTAAGATATCATCGTATATCGTACATAATTTATGATAAATCATTAACTCGGATACATAATTAATCTAATTCGCCTATTATATTTCAATTAATCAGCTGATATGATAATTTCAATTATTCAGCAAAGCATACATATATAATCTGTTTGATATTGCATGCATGCATCTTTATTTAATTTGCCTGGCTATTATAGTACTAATGTATACAATAGTTGTGATACTGATTGCATCTAATGAACCTTTTATACATATATCTTATGTATTATAAAAATATATTTGTCTTTAATATATAGATATATATATATATATATATATATATATATATATATATATGTGTGTGTGTGTGAATGTGTGTGTGTGTGTGTGTGTGTGTGTGTGTGTGTATGTGTGTGTGTGTAATAGTACTATATTCATTATATATATATATATATATATATATTGAACTTAAAGGAAATAGTACCTCTATACTACCTCTATACTACCTCTATACTACCTCTATACTACCTCTATACTACCTCTATACTACCTCTATACTACCTCTATACTACCTCTATACTACCTCTATACTACCTCTATACTACCTCTATACTACCTCTATACTACCTCTATACTACCTCTATACTACCTCTATACTACCTCTATACTACCTCTATACTACCTCTATACTACCTCTATACTACCTCTATACTACATCTATACTACCTATTACCGAACATATCCGGGTCCAAATGAGCTAGATTTTGTATATTTGCATATTAAAAAAATACGATATATATAACTTTATGTAGTTTGAATAAAATATTCAATAAAGTTTGCATACCATATTCAATGGAATACCGGGCAAAGCCGTGTCTATATTATCTTATATATATATATATATATATATATATATATATATATATATATATAATACACTTAATGTACAATTACTGTTAGTTGACTAACTTAATCAAATATCTACTTTTAGAGATATGCGTATGTATGTATTAATTAAATATCACAATGTATTAAAAAATAGCTTTACAATATAAATCACTCACAATAATTGACTAACCGTTATATAAATATATAGTCTATTATGCGTCATGGTTGATATGAAATCGATCGCTATTAACAACTTAACATATTATGTTACGATTACATTTAAAGCAACAATATTAATATATCAATATATAAATCATATACAAATTATTTTTTTAACACACTGATTAAAACTTATTATGATTAAAAAACTAATGAAACATATTTCATTGATAATTATTATATATTATAGTAATATATAAATTATATACATTGATGTATCTATTATTAATATAATCTTCACATTGTATACAATTAGTCTCTATATTTTAATAATATGTTAAAACATTGTTTGAATTATCATTAATTTAAATATCTACGAATTTAATACATAATTTTATTTAAACACTAGGTAAACTATAAAATGATAAATATGTGAATAATTTGTTGAAATAAAATTTGATATTCAGAGTTAATACTAGTAAATAAAAACTTTCATTATTGTAGTCCTTCAAATTGCTGTCAACTAATTGGTTTTTAATTTTAAATTTAATACTTGTTTATTTGTCGTAAATTATGACTCGCAATATATACATAAAAATAATTACTATTTTTTTTACTTCAATAAATGTATATATTTTAGAGTTTATTATATGGTGGAATTACCTATAAACTGTAGGTAATAATGTTATACAGTCACGTGCCATGAATCACAACCAATAACTTATGGCATACCATGCACATTCTTAGATTCATAATCTACCATACATTTATTGATTAACCATATGCAATTAATTAAACATAAGGTTATTATCTACCTGTCATGGAATTTTTTTAATTTTACCATAATAAAATGTAATTGTAGAGGAGTGTACTGAATAAGAGGAATGCGAATTGTACAGTGTACACTCAATTTCAATTATTGTAATATTATTATATAAATATAATATTATATAATAAAATTATAAAATTATTAAATTATATTAAAGGCCGTTTAATAGGCCAAAATATTATATTTTCATATTATCTATATACGAAATCACAAATATTGATCTATCTATTAATTAAAACTATCGATATATTATAAAAGTAAACGTCCAACTTTATATGAGTAATTAGTAACACCAAATAAATAAATTACACATTGTAAGATAATATTAATAGTCAACAAATTATATTTTCACATTATTTGTATGAGTAATAACAAATTAAGATTACCTATTAATCAAAGCTATCAATAAATTATAAAAGTAAACGCCTAACTTTATATGATCAAAGTTAATGGCGCATGCTTATTACAATACTTAATATTAGAAATATATAGAAGTTTGTTTTTTAATACAAATAATGGAAATAGACTAATTTGCATATTTATATACTAGCTATTTTTTCAAATTTATCTATCTTTACCAAATTGTATATTAACTTAAATATGTACTCATATAAACATGATGAAACATTCTTGCTTCATTGGCCGATTTCTCATAAAAATATATTATTAATTAATAATGCAAGCAATAACATAATTAATATATCAATTTCTCATATACCAAAACAATACTCGATATAAATGTATTCTTTGAATACTTAGCTAATAGTTTCTCTAAACTACTTGTATGAAATGACATGAGAAGAATATCAAGTTTACTGTGACAACATACTTACACTTAAAATGAATTTACCAAATATAATTTATTCTAAGAATTGCAGAGTTCTATCCAATATTACCAAGGTAATGTTATGCATATATTTGGTTGTATGTTGATATTTTTATCCGATCTGTAATTTATAATCACTAAACAATGTTTACTCATTATTTTATTGGATTTATTCTAAAATTACTTTAAGAACAAGTATATTAATGTTAATAATTTAATGTATTCAGATGCATAAAGTCGTATCTTACTAATCTGAATTGAAGCTTGTATTATTTTCTATATATATATATACATTTACTTATCGAAATACTAAATAAATAACATTTACGTTGACTATATTCAAATTTACATTAACTTTTCAATGATGAAATAAAAACTGCACATTAAACTATTCTTGTAAACAATATTGATTAACTTCTAATGATTTCTTATAACTCACAAAAAATAAAAGTAAATAAATAAAACCTAAAAATAATTTAAAGAAATCCCCTTCATCAAAATAATCTCCAGCGAATACACCTAAACACCTAATGATCGCAATCAGTTAAATACTTAAAATACAATATTAAAATTACAATAATGCAATGCTAAAATATACATTTTATAAATAAAAATCTATAGTATCACATTCTATTAAAACATAAAAAGTGTGTGTATTACTTTATTTAGATATGTAACCATATATCATAACAAATGTAATTTTATTATAATTTTAAAATAATGCATTTTCTAATTTTTATTTGTTACTCCCTTTATATGTTTACTTATTTCATATTACTATTAGGTATAATATGATCATATTCCTGATACTACCCACTTCAATTGAATTTCCTCAACTTTGAGAAACTTTAAACATTTATATTATATCAAAAATGGGAATTATCATCGTGATTTTTCTTACATGTTTTTAAAAATAATTTGTAGAATATCAGTGACTTACTAGACGACGGTTATCGAATGCTTCCTGCTTTCCTGAATAATGTAAACTGTACTTGATACACTGTAAGTTTTTATTTATTCGTGGATATAAGATTCATTCTAATAGACGGGGGCTAATTATTTCTAGCTGTGATAAATTTCTACCAGAAGGATAAACCTTAGATATGCTTTCTTTTGTTGATTATGCCTTCGAAAGAAGATCTCGACAGGATTATGTCAGCAATGATGAGGCAGTCATATATATGTTGAAGATATTATGCACATGTTTTTAATTTTATGGTCTCGACCTCGATAGCTTATCAGAATAGAAAAGGTTTAATGTTAAAAAAAATTTAAAATACAAATTTTAAAATAATTTTCTAGAGATTGATTTGACTCTAGATCATATCTAAAGATTATTTCAAGTTATATATTGTTATTATATTCATGATTATCACACCAATGCAAGTTAGTCCATTATTTGTTTAACAACAAATTGCCACATATCATACATGTCAAAGATACCAAGCATGTATTTCCTTCATATAAAAAAAGTTGAATTAGATTGAAACTGAATAAGTATTATATATATATTGTTATTATATATATATATTATAAAATTCCTTATTATATACACATATATTTAATTATGAATTTAAGTATATATTTATAACGACTTATTTTCTTTAAATCTACTACAAATGTGTATAATTAATAAATCATCATAACTTTTGCTAGATTTAATCAATTTAAATATTTCAAAGAACAAATTATTGATAACTGTATTATTGGAAACTTTCTATTGTCATTTATATTTATAAATTACATGTACTAAATATCAATAAATTACAAAATATTTTGTATGGATACAATAAATTACTAGTTAACTTTTGTATCAAATTGTTAAAACGGTATTGTATATTGTATTTAATATTAGTTATGTAGAATTAAATAAGTATTAATAAATCAATAATTTATTATTTTTACAATATTAAAATTAACCGTAAATCCTACATAATATTCGGTTCGGTTTATTTAGATAACTTTTCTTATTTGCATTATTTTATTAACTTTAAAAACTATTGTAAAACTTATTATATTATTTATAACTTTTACGAGATATGTATATACTATAATTGAATATAAATATTAGTAATATAATATTATATATACTTAACCAGATAATTAAATAATATAAAATGCTGTCACTTAAATTAAATACAATAATAGATTCAAAAATAATTTGAAATTATTATATTTTCCAATTGATTATACCTTATTATTATTGTCACTGATAATATATTTGTTAAATAAAGAAATGAAATTTATATGATCTGATATTATAGTTCACAATTGAGTAGATGTTTGTAACGAGTAACAATTATAGTAACAATAATGTTTGTACAATTATGTTTGTAGAGTACAATTATAGTTGTAGACTCCCACTACTACAATAATATATTCATCATTAGAAATCACATTATCTATAATTATACCTTATTATTATTGTCACTGATAATATATTTGTTTTTAAATAAAGAAATGAAATATATGCCATCTGATAATATAGTTCACAATTGAGTAGATGTTTGTAACGAGTAAGTCTACAATTATAGTTGTAGACTCCCACTGCTACAATAATATATTCATCATTAGAAATCACATTATCTATAATTATAACTTATTATTTTGTTCTTAAATGCCGTAATTTCCATAAATATTTAAGTAACATATCAATAATAATTAAAATTATGATAAAATTGAGATAAAATATAGAGAAAAAATTATGTTATTAATAGTAAATTTATTAGATAATTTATATATATGGTAAAATTAAGGTTGCTTATTATTACTTATGTACTTATTGTGACACTTTTATGATATAACTACTATATTTACCTCTATAAACAAATAGGAACAAAATGTTAGATCTACAAATACTACCCCAATAAAACCATAGCCGGTTGAAAAGTTAAATTAGTAAAAAAGGTATGTTTATTTTTCAATAATTCTATATACATCGGCATAGAGGGCGCTGATGCGCTGTTGCGTAACTATTCCCGCAGAAAATAAAAAAGCATGCAAACCATTTGTAATACGATTATATTACGAATAAACGGCACACACACATATAGCTGTCGTAGTTTGCTAGGGCCAAGGATGTCACCAGCTTATGCCTGGATCGTCTTGCCAGCGATTTGGAAGTCGTCGTAATCCATCTGCAAATTACGTTACCATTAATTGCATAATCTCTGCTATAGGCATTACATTTATTATTCAGGGGTTGAATGAGCTATTACATAAAGTGATAACGATATGTTTATAGTGGCTAGGGACGGTGAACTGACCATTATGTCCGAAGGGGTATTGTCATCCTCGTACGAATTGCTGCGCTTGAAGTCATCGCACTCCTTGTACACCGAGAAGATGGCGGTCAAGAGTTCGTTGCCCGCTGATAGGTCGAGGGCACGTAGGTCTGAAATATGACACGATTATTAGGCTAGGGGTTACACTCAAAAACATCAACGAAAGAGTAGACATAAGATATACTAAAGGAGCAAATACAATTATACAAGAAATTTATCTTTGGTTACTGGATACTTTGTTTATTTGATTTAAATGATAATACATTCTTATTGCAGAGATCAAGGATAAAAAATAAACTGATTTCTTCTAAATTAAAATTTAAAATACAATATAATGGGGCTATTTGCTGAATCGTTACCTCCAAACGTCCTTGCGTTCACGTCAATTTCACGAATGTATAACAATGCCTTCAAAAAAGCTGAACTCTGCCCTGCGACAATGCGGTCAATGCATTGGTGAAGGATTGTCTTGCCGCAGAGACCCTCCTATTAAATATATTCAAGTTAATTACTGTATTATTAAAATAGAATTTGAAACGACGAAAATAAAAGTAATTTAAAACAACCCAATAAAAAATAGAATATAGAATAAGTAAATTCTAAATCTAAAATTAGAATTTGGATATATTTCTAAAATATAACTGAAATAGCATAAAATATATATTTTATAGTGAATTATATAATTTCTAGTAATTGCTACACGAGATCTGAATCGACTAAGATGTGGACAATTGATCAACAATAGTGAACTGTCAATCAATCACCTCAGTATAGATAGTCGGTAAAAACTCATAATTTATAAGATATTTTAGAAATTGGGTATTTCCAATCTAGTCTATTTTTCTTTAAAATAATGTATGATTTACAAATAATCGTAAATACAATTACTAATAATTCACCCACAATGCGTGTACGATGTTTCAAGCTAATAATTTTAGCCATTGTTAAATAAAATTAGATATTCAAATCATTCTCGTATCAAGAGCATATATAAATAAATCCCCCCCACTGCAAAATAACATACCTGAGCATTGATGTCCATTTTTCCATTCAGATACTGAACGATCTTGAGATGATGTTGTTCGGCTGCTAGGTGTAAACATGTTTGTCCTTCGTAGTTACGGGCGTAGAGTAGCACCCTGACCTCGGCGCTACAGGAAACTAGAGTTATGAGAAGATCGAGGTTTCCATTCCTGTAAATCGGTTACGTTATAATTAAATACAGGGTACAAAATAAAGCAGCGGATTATAATATATTTTAATTTACAAATATCATTAAATCTAGTATAGGCTTCTAATATTATATAAAGTATAATTGTATACCCGTATGTAATTTCGTATATTTAAACTACATTAATTACTAATTTGGTAGAATTACGAAATTGTTAGAGGAAATCACTTAAATAGATTAAAGAAAGCGTTCAATGGAAAATTAAAAATACATTAAAATAATTATGTACGAGTTAAATTACAATAGTGTGAAATAGTTAGACATACTGGAACATTCTCCACATGAATACTTCACATTAAAAGAGCGCAAGCAATTACATTAGAAATATCTATATATATAATTCGTACATAATATTGACGAGTCAAGCCAACCTGCAAACTAGGTGGAATGGAGTATTGCCCCTGGAGTCGTGACTACCTGGGTCGGCACCAGCCGTCACCATTCTGTGTACGATGGCCGGACTGCGATTGGTCAACGCGGCCAGGTAAAGGGCGCTCTGGCGATAGTTGTTTACGTGGTTTATGTTTAGGTCGCAACCGGTTTTCAGGTGTTCATCGATCTCGGAGTCCGTGGCACCCACAATTAGGAGCAGATGCAGCGCTCTGGTGGGAGTGAAGAGGTTATTAAATTAGTTTAAAGGTAGGAATTGGTTTAGAGATAGGTGTAGGTAAGATTATGATTAAACAGGTAGAGGTTGGATTAAAACTTACAGAAATGATAGAAATAACTTATTAATAATATTTGCATGTGAAAAAAGGATTTATATCAAAGTATGCCGCCAGTTGGAGACACTAACGTATCTCCATCTTCGTTGAGTTGGGCGACTGGGTCGCGGAATGCCGAGGAAGTCGACGAGGCCGCAGCGGCATCGGCACGTGAAATCTGCATAAGATCGAGGCGGGCCAATGACCTATGAACCTCGGCACTGACATCCTCTTCCTCCTCCTCTTCCATGCGGTTCTCATCGAGGGCGGGCGCTTGCGACGACTGAATTCGCGTTTGCGATGAAGTGGACGAGCTGAAACTGAAAACTCCGGAGTCGGCTCCGGGATCCTCTTGAAACGCAAACTTCTTACCTTCCATAGCAAACGGTTGAAAGTGCTATCCCCGTGTCTCTTTCAATTTCTGTGGAACGTGCTGAGTTTCTGGGGAAGCGCGAGATACGGTTTAACGGTAGGCGACGGTAAATGGACAGCGGCGATTGCGACGCGAATGTATTAATGTAGCGTTAACGGACTATCTACGTAGAAAACGGCTCGGCGGATAGCGTACGGTATTATGTGGCAGGTCAACACCGATGCGAATGTGCGGGTATACAAATGCTTGTCGTGAACTAAGTATGTGGTGTATATATAGCGGGTAGTTGTTTACTGGTTTAACGGCGAGCGATGAATGAGTTCCAGTAATCGTCGCCCCGCGTTATAAAACGAATCAAAGAAAATCGGTAAAACCCAACAGGTAGCTAATTGATCTATAAAGATGAGTCATCGCGGCGTATAGATGATACATCTGGGTCGCGGAACGGGCTTATTATCTGCCGCGATCTATTGCAGACCGCGCGACCAAGTTATACGATTCATTCAGAACATGTAGAGCGTGTCGGGTAGACATTGCATGTACTCTGTAATCTGCCGGGTGTAGATTTGTACTCAACGCACCTTTAACTAAGGTTTTACACTAGTATCTGTGGTAATGACATTTATAAAGAAATTCTGAAAAATAGAAAATACCATTTGGTAGTTTCGACTTATTATTTTTATAGATAAATTATTTATTTGTAATTAAAATAAATTAATAAATACTTATATAAATGCCTTATATAAATACTTATATAAATACTTATATATAGGTGTATGTGTATAGTTATGTATGTGTATATTTAAGTGTGTATGTATAAATGGTTATGTGTATATATGTATTATATTTTATCACATATATCTAAGCACATTTGCCCAATATAACGTGTATAAGACATAATTTAAGTAAAGAGCTTAACGTCACCAAATAAAAAAGAATATAAATGTAAGAAAATGAATATGAAGTAAGTGCAGAGAAGATAAGAACATGAGTGTATAACGGAGTAAGGGAAAGAGGTATTTTGTATATATGGTAGTGTATGAGTATATAAGTGACAGTGAAGGTATTTGTAAACACATATATTGCATTGTTAATATGATATTGCATTGTTAATATAATATTGCATTGTTAATATGATAATACATTTACAGGAAATTAGCAAAACAGAAAGCTTTCCTTGAAATAATTGGTTTGACTACAATTGCTTGGGATAACATATGTTTAGGTAGCTGGTACAATTTGTTTGCCAAATTCTACTCTCATTTCCAAAGTGGTTAGGTGGATTAAGTGGCAGGTGGGGTTAGGAGTTTTTGAGAGGATGGTAGTCGTCAGTTTTAATGATAAGTAGCAGTCTTAGGTTATAGGGGCGTCCTTAAGTTAATGTTTTCAGTGTGATTGTTAACGATTTAAAGTCAATTGCATCTGAAGATGACATCCGGGTTCATCGTTGTCGTAGGTTACAGATGAAAGTGGTGTATTGGCTTTCTTAAGTCTGTGTATAATTCCTATTGCTCTATTCTATCCGAGCAGTAGGATAGATGTGTTATTAACTGACGTGTAAGTATTTGCGTACCTGTATATGCGTGCATGCACGTGTGTGTGTGTGTGTGTAAACAATAAGATTATATAATAATAATCAGATATAATAATATTCTATTTCGATTTTGCAATTATTATTATAATTCTAATTATTTAAATCATTTGAATATTGAAATTACTCTAATTAAAAGTATATCTTTACATATCTTTATATATCTTTACATATCTTTACATATCTTTATATATCTTTACATATCTTTATATAATCAATAATGTAAACTAGGTACAGAAAACGCAAATGTTATCATGGTAATATATCAATTAAAGTTGTGTATTTATTATCTATCTCTTTAGTAACAATAATAATTTATATTTAAGCAAATGATTGATACTCAACTAATGTTTTAAACTGACTTAATTTAAACATAGTATAACATTACTTATATCAGAATATGTTAATTAATATATCTATTTAATAGAATATCAATATAATTTCTTATTTTGTAATAAAATAATCAATTAACATTGCCATTAGATAACATAGAACAATATAAATAATATATTGAGTTAAACTTGATTTAAATAAAACTATCTATTAGTATACATGAGTATAGGATCATTTTAGCAATCTAACTTCATTTGTAATTATTAAGATTTGATCTTAATAATTAAAAATTAATCTTTCCAGCCTACATATGGTTTCTATTAAGGATAGTAGTAATAAAAGATATTTAATTATGTAAATTGCATTGGCTGTTATAGAAAGCTTTATTTGAGCTATTATTCAAGTTTATTCTAACACATGTTAAGGAATGTGAACGATTATAATATATAATCCTTCACAACGATTATAATATAAGGTAGATTAACGCATGCACGGTGTAAACCACATCATACATACAATACACGTGAAAAGCTGACGATAAAAAGTAATTGGAGTTTGTCATAAAATGAATGTCTTCATACTTATATCACTAATCGATCAAGTTATACTACAGACACTCACAAAAAGAATTCATCATCTATTTAAAATTGAATAAAAACTATGATATGACGTCGAAGACTTTCTCTGAATAATGAGCCGTGTTCGGAGACATTTTCTACCTCCATTTTCAATTCGCTTTTTATTAAAAAGTCATCGAATCATTTGTTTAGTAAAAGGTTTTTGTCACGTAATTAAATAATTTTGTTAAAAAATAACTAAGTATGAATGTGCATTTAGTGTATCGGGTATTTATTGAAGTTATTGACATATAGGTTGAGTAGTAGTGAGTAGTATGTACTTAAGAGTAGTGAATGAGTAGACTATGGGTATAGGTCACTTGAAACGTATAATAACATATTATAATGTATATATAACCTACATAAAATTATTATTTAGAGATCATTGTGTTCATATTAATATTGCATCTAGGATGAACGGAGAACTAAATAGCAATTATTGGTTGCATTGAATAATATAGTTTAATGCAATGATTGTGTGAATTTTATAAAAATAAATATAAAGTCTTTTAAATATAGTTAACAATTATATTTATAACATCTCATAAACATGTATTGAATTTTCACATGTTTATGAGTATTTTGTAACAAGTTTACAGTATGGGTGATTTCCCTAAAACTGAATATTAGATTTTCTCATATATACAGTAAAATCTAATGAATTATACGGAACACTTTCGAATATGCACTACAAATTATTGTCTATATGTCTATCTTTATAATTATATCTAAATATATAAAACAAAAGTACAGTATTAATCATATCAGTTGGTAAGGAAGATAATAACAATTATATTATAAATTAACATAAATAACATGATTTGAGTATGACTAAATAAATTAAATTAATCTGCAATATATTAAATATAATTAAATTATTAAAATTTATAAATTCATTTAAAAAAATTATATGTATTTTGAAATATCAAATTGTAGTCAATTTGAGTTAAATGTTATTATTATCATAATCATATATGAAATATAATTATAAGATAATAAACACAATAGCATATATTGATAATTAAATCGCAAGTCCAAAATTGTAACACAATAATATTAGAAATACATTTTTTAAAATTATAAATTATAAATAATCAATACATAATGGATTTTCTTTTTACATTAAATGGATTTTCTTCTTATAGTAAATGGATTTTATTTTGAACAATTTGTACAACAATCATCATTTAATGATTAATAATACCTTGAGGTATATTAAGATTTTAAAATGTATATCATATTGTTAAATTATCAAAAAGATATCTTAATTAATAAAATAGGTGAATATTTTAATAGCTATAAAAAGTGGCAAGGTATAAATGTTAAAAGATATCTTTAGTAAATAGTTTAAAATTACATATTCAAAAATTTTAAGTTTGAAAATTAAAATTATTAATATTATCCAATATTATTATTTATATAGCTTAATGATTATCATAAATCAAGTAGTAAATATATATCATATTGTAGATCAAAGGTAGTGCGTTATTGATTAATAGTAGTATGATGTTCTTAAGAAATGATCTCGGATAAAATATTTTTCTCAAAACTTAAATAGTTCTTCATTGAAAGGTTTATTAATTATTTAAAATGTGTGATTTATTGATATAAAAAAATGTGTAGGTATATTTAAAAACAATACTATTTGTGTCAGCAAATGTATTGTTTAGGGATGAATTTGATATATCATTAATACAAAATTTAAAGGCAAATGTGAAATAAGTAATTATATTATAAGGTACACCGTGATGAATAAATATTATATCGATGATTCATTAATTAGATAATAAATAAAGAGGGACACCAATTAATTAAGGCGGCTTCCAAACATTCCTAGTGCATGGTGGGAGGTGAACGGGGAATCAGTAATAGTAAAGTTTTTGTAATATCATTTTATTACCCGAGGTATCAAATAGCTTTTTAAGTCAATAAAAATACCTACAAAATATTTATATAAATAAATACGGTAAAGCAATATATTAAAAATAATCCAGCATATATCCAATATATTTATAAATATATTAAGTAGGTCATAAAATATCAATGAAATGAATATTAATCTAATACATTCTATAAATATAATTTATATTTGAGAGATTATTAATTATAATGAATAGTCATCCTTTAATACATATATAGTTTACAAAATATAATAATCAACTAACAGTAACATCAATTGTGTAATATAAACAGCATAGTTATTTTCAATTGCTTTGTAAATCTGGTGAATTATATTATACGAAATAAATTTGGGTTTTTCAAAATCTAAAAATAACTTTTAAGTATGAACTTTAACATTAAAACAAAGAATATATCATAATCTCAAAAATCAAATAAACTATAGATAGCATGAATAATCTTAAAATAGTGTATATTTTATTAAGCATTATATAAATATAAGTAATATGCTATAAGAAATACATTTCAACATCAAATGCCAATATAACGATAAATACAAATTATCATTTAAAATCAATAATCAATATTAAATAAGTAACTTAAGTTATTATTATTTAAGTAATAATTATTATATGCAGCAATAACTACTTTTTCTCTCTCAAAAGAATAATTGTTATTATTATTATTATTATATATATATATATATATACATTACAAATGTTTATTAATGATAATTCTTGCATATTCTTTAATAATAATACTATACGTTAATATCTGGAAAATTTTGTACTGAACAAGATGTTATCTCCTACGAATAATTATATGAGAGGTACATCTGATGGCATTCGTAAGATGTTTACATTCTTTTGTAATGACATGACTTATTGCAAACTATGTATGACCATATTATTAAATTATATCATTAGACATAATCAGATTTGTGAAATAGAACTAGATTTATTGAAAATAGTTATCGCAGTTATCATAAATAGTTAATGCATATAATAAATATATAAAGAGTTAATGTATATAATAAATATATAAATAGTTAATGAATATAATAAATATATAAATATATAATGTTCATAAAAAACAATCTATCGCTAAATAAATTTTAAATCGTACTTAATTATTGTACACAAAGATATTACATATATTATCTATGTCGCAATTCGGTTTGATTAGAAAGAAAATATACTGAAAGCATTTAAAAGGAAAACGATCAAATATGAATAATACCGTGCTTTCTTACCAGTCGTAGTTGTTTCATCGGTATCATAGTATCCAGGTAAAGAAAGAAAAATACAAATTCATTATAACTTCTGGGACTGGAATAATATGAAATTGAATACATAATTGAAATTGATTGCTTGCAATAAAACAATTCTTTGTTAGCTAACTTACAGATTACGATCTCCTATTGTATGTATACAAATTGTATCCTCATTGTATCTCATTTATTTGTTATCACCATTAATTTTATTTCTACATATTTTATTGAAATTACCTTTTGATTTTCTATACATTTTTATGTTACCCAGAGTTACGCTCATCAGAATTACACTCTAATATATTATACCATAATTCTATTATTTTAACTTATTTATAACCTATTTGTTCGACACACCACAACTTTTGTTTTTATTAACTACTTAACTTACTTAACTTACTTTGGCACATTTTAAAAGTCTAACTATTTTAATACTTTTGTACGGATCCGCTTATTTAACCTTTTTAATATTGTATTTACATTTATCAAACTCACATATATGTTATCTTGTTGTAACTCTAGGTATAAGATAAATATGGTCCTTTTTTACATTCTCTTTTGATTGATAAATAATATACTCTTCTAAAGTATACATATTATTAATAAATAAATATAATATATAGTGGGGTATTATGTAATATTATATTTGATATATATATATATATATATATATATATATATATATATATATATATGTATATATATATATATATATATATATATATACACATGTACTATGTACTTCGTAAACATATACACACAAATTCAAACGCACGATTAACACATCTATGCATAATATATATATTTTCGTATATTTATATAAATATTAATTATATAATATTATTTATTATTGTAATGCTATTATATAATCAGAGATACTTCAAGTGCGTAATATAAAAGACACCAAATTTATAAAAAATATATTTATTGTATAAAAGTATATGATAATGTATCCGTTGTATCTTAAAAAAACAAGAATTTCCTGTATCTATTTATACATAAGCACGTAATACGTACGTATTATATTAATACGTATTATATTTTACCTGATATATGTTTACCATTTGGGTATTTCCTCGTCTAATATTAATTTCATTGTTACTGGTAGATTATAATTAGATAGCGAACAATACAACGTGTTATTGGTACATTTGTATTGTACATATTGTTATTTAATAGTCTAATTTACTGGTACTCAAATTTCAGACAGACATATTTTTTAAAAATTAATGTGATCATCATTTTTTATTTAACTTTTTATAAGTTAATATATTTAATTAATCCTATTAATATGTCTGCGTTATGAAATATTATCATAATATTCAATATTGTTATCAATATCTATATATTAATTTATTATATATATTATTGACTGTTTATTCATTAATAACTATTAATGGCTTGAATATATCAACATTGACTAGGTTATAAGATAATATACTAAATTAATTCAATAATTGATTAAAAAGAAATAATTTATCATGACTAACATTTGAAAAAAAAATAAATTTGAATATTCTCCATATATAAAATTATATTTACTATTGTATTTATATTATACTATTAATATATATATATATTAATATATATATATATATATATATATATATATATATATATATATATATATATATATATATATGATTAAACAAAAATATTTATAAAAAATATACATACACATACAAACTTAATGTATATATATATATATATATATATATATATATATATATATATAGGTGTGTGTGATGAATGCTATCTATTGTACACAATCATTTAAACAAACACAGTTAAAGAGTTAAACAAACAACAAGAGTAGGAGTGGATAGTAATTTAAAGTGAAATAAGCAAGTCGGTAAGTAATATGTTCATTTTTCATTTCAGATATTTAGGTGCTTTTACCTTATAACAATTAGTTCCATATATTGGTTATACATATTTTAATATACAAAATACAAATATACTATAAAACTTCATTTACCAAACATGAATCACATTGACATAACTTTGATTAATGAGTAAATGGAAATTCGGTAAACGCATGTATCAATACATATATTGAACTATATAGTAGATCTATATATATATATATATATATATATATATATATATATATATATATATATGCATTAGAAAGATATAGAGGTAGATAGTTGCGATTATTTTTAGTATTTCTTGATGTGGTATATAATTATATAGAATTTCTTTTCGGTAGACAACTAGATAAATTGTAATCTACTTTTGAATGAGAATTTGTATATGATTAATGGATTAATAGATTAATTTTGTATATGTCACTGATAGATGTGTTGATAATGCTCTCAAGGTCATATATAAATCTTGAATATACTTATAGAAGTTTATGTTTTTACTTAAATATATTTCATCTCTAGAGTGTTGGTAATAACAAAATCCGCGAATGATGGTTATAATAAAAATAGAATATGTCTAAGATCACGGATATTGGCGGGTAGGACAGTTAGGTTCTACAGAATATAGGATCATCTTCCGACCGATTACAATCGATAAGTTTGACCCTTAATTATCTAGCTGCGCCCGGGGAAGTCAAAATACATAATTGAAAAAATATTTTTGAGATGTATGATGTTTCTATCGAATAATTAAGTTTATAGACTAAATAAAGTAATTTAAGATTACACATGTCGCTGCAGTCTATGTAACGATTACAAAAAATGAGCCAATATAAATTAATTAATCATTATGATTTGGATGTAGTATTATAGAATTTAGGGAAATTGAAAATAAGTCTTATAGAGCGACACATAATTCGAGTTTTTGGAGTGATAAGATAAATTAGGAGAGCACATAACAAATAATTACAATAATCAAGACGAGAACAAACTAGAGAATAAAAAGGCTTTTAATTATTAAGTAGAAATGATATTGGTCAGAAGTTAACTAGAATAGTGGGATCATAGTTATGATTTTAAGATATGTCTGTTATGTGATAATTTGAATTATTCAGGAAAGATTTCATTAGTAAAATAAAGAATACATATTTTTAAAGTTTTACATAAGAAACTAATTTAAAGATAAATAAGGTTACTGGTTTAATAAAAAGATATAGACTAGCTACATAAAGTAGTTTTGATATTAAACTTGTGGAGGGAAGAGAAAAACTGTAGAATATGGTATGTTGTAGAAAAAAATCTAAAATCTATATAAAGTATATTCTCTTAACTTAATATGATCTCGATTTATTTGATATTTTTTAACATTATTTTTTGCATAATATCCTATTTTTGATGAAAGAATAATTTTGAACTGTGATTTTTAAATGCAAGAGGTATTTGTCAAGCATAGATAACATATTAGAATTTAGAGAATGGGTCGTGTATTAGTAGATGCATTGGTTATAGTTTCATCGTAATATGCATGCAATACTAATATAACGGAACTATTATTTCTTAATTTTCTATAAGATATCAAATTACTTGAAAATATAATTATGGAGAAATTTATATACAAATTAATGGTAAAGTTAGGGGTAGATCCCTTAGGAAGAGAAGAAATAATATGTTATATAATATTATATTATGAATCATCGAGTATATTTAGTAGGAGAATTAATTTCAGAATGCGTATTATATATGGGTTTATGAAATAGTATTATGAATTGAATACTCTGAGTTTACAATATAATCGAGACATCGAGATATTAAGTATTTATAATAGTATTTATAAAATAATTAATAATATTGTTTATATTTTTACTTAATACTCTAACTCCTCTACCTCGTTTATTATTCCTAGTAGAAAGTTTAAGTGAGCAATTCATATTATTATATTTTGCAAAAATATGTATTCATTATGATAATACATGCTAAAGTAAGAATAAGTTTGTCATAAATGAAGTCAAAAACAAGATTCAAATTTGTTTTCAATTACTTTATTTTTTAGAATATAATTATTGTGCTTAGGTTAGGTTAATAGGGAGAGTATCACTGGAGGTAGGGAGTAACAGGAAGTGACGGGATATAAAGTAAGGTATGAGTTATATCATATAGTTTTTGATTATATAAACAAAATCGTTATGATTATATAATCTTATCAGTAAACTATATCGATATGGTACAGTATGAGACAATTCAGTAACTGGGAATCTATGTGTGTTTCTTTTGGAATAATAATTGTTTGTCTTAGGATTATTTATGCGATAATATATATATAGTTTGTTTATTATTTGTTCATTATTGTTCATCCTTATATGGTAGTTAAGTATTAGTGGACATTTATTTAAGTATAGATAGAAAGCTAGCATGTGATATCGGTTAAACGAGTAAATAAAAATAATGTTCTGATGAAGGTAATTTTCATTTATAATTTTGTAATAGTTAGTTTTAGGAATGCTTTATATATTTTAATAACGAGTGGTTTTTTGTCAATTAGGACCGTATAGTTGAATATCATAATATGGAACATAGGATAATTATCAGAGGTTTATTTCTTTAAAAGTCTATTGGTGATGGATTTATTAAGTTATGTATTAAGTTTATTTATTATGGATTTATTAATGCTGGATATATTAAGTGGTGTATTTATTTGCGAGGCGTTAATTGCGCATACATAAATGTTATTGTTATTTATTCGAAGTGACTAATCTGAAATATGGTTGTATATATTAGGTTGATACGTTCCTAATCTGATTAGCAATATTTACTACTTTAGGTTTAAGTATACTGTCGTGCGCAATTTGAATGGATTCTCGGCTGTTTGTGTATTTAGAAGCGCTGGTTATATATTAATGTATTTTATATAATTCTAACATTTAAAAATGTACTTTATATATATATATATATAAATACATTACGTATAGATGATTTATTTAGGAGATTTTTGACATTTATAAGATAAAGTGCATTTCTAATATTATCAATTATAACAAATAAAAAAATCCTAACTAGGGGAATATCTAGCTGTCAATTAAATTTTTAAATGACATGTTTATCAAGAATTGTAAATATTATATTATATTTACTATAAATATAGTTTAATATTTTAATATAAATATATATTGATTTGAAACTATATATTACAAATGTAATAACTGTATTATCTCACCGATATAATTTTAACAATTACATATAATGATATATACTAATATACTCTCTTAAATGAAACAATTGTATATATGTCTGTATGTGCAATGTAATGCATGACATTCACAATATATTATAAATTATAATACAAAATAATTATCAAATTTGGATTAAATTATATAATCTGAATTTGATTAATTTGATATAATTTAACATTACAATAACATAAATAAGTAATCTATTATGATATATAGTCTATATTTAGTTTACAAATTATATTTTACATAGTTATTTCAAAATTATTTTTTTTCCGTACATATTACAACATTTTCCGTTTAATAAATAAAATCAAAAAAAGTCATAATTAAAAATAAATAATAGACTTAAGATGAAGGTTACTATTATACTAGTAGAAATACATAATATGAATTATGTACTATTATATACTATATTATTTTGAGGATGAAAATCACATGTGTATTTACATAAAAAAATCACATACATATTTACATTATTATTATCGACACGCTCTAAATACACCCACATATGAATATAAATTATTCATAAAATATAATAATATATTTAAATTTTACAGAAATCGTTTACATAACATAGTAACTGTACTATATATTACTAATCTTTTGTTATATAAATTATATTTTATAATAATTATTTGCATATAATTACAAAGTAAATAATCTAGGTTGTAAACCTCCATACAAATTTCGCAGCAGGACAAATTGCCCACGGCAATACACCTCGGTATGTTTTTACAACTATAGTTTATCTAGTTATTCAATTGTTAATTGTTACAATAATATATATTTATAAACTCATTGGTATAAAATAAATAATATGTATAATATTTGAATTATACTTTTAAAAAATTATATTATAATAATATAATGAGATTAATATTATAGTAGAATAAAATATCTTATTATCTCATTTAAATTGCTTTATGGTGTTTGTTATAATATATATTAAATAAAAGTGGACTTTAATAATAATATTAATGTACTTTATGTATCTGAGTAATATTTTTATATATAGGTTAGGAGACGATTTATACTTATTTAATATATTCTTCATAATTTTACAAAATAATATTTATCTTATTTGTTCTCGAAAGTTAGATTAAAAATAAGAAATAATTAAATTAATATAAAATCAATAAATAATAGATACATCATATTATTCAACGAAATTGCATCAATAAAAATATAGTATATATAGTATGTATACTTTAGAAGAGTATATGATTTATCAATCAGAAGATCATGTAAGGAACACATTTATATTGTACCTATAGTTACAACAAGATAACATATATGTGAGTTTGATAAATATAAATATCATATTATAAAAGGATAAATAAACGGATCCGTACAAAAGTATTAAGGATTAAAACTTATCAAATGTGCCATAGAAACAAGTTAATAAACGTATATATATATATATATTTATATATATATATATATATATTTATATATATATATATATGTGAGTGTGTGTGTGTGTATGTGTGTATTGTATGTGTGTGCATAGACATACACATATACAATAGTATTATATATATATTTAATACGTCACACAATCTTGCACTTTAACCTTGTGCAAAACAGTAATCATGAATTAATAAGTACTACACATTTAAATCCAATGGCAATGTACCTTTGATTTTAATTATTTAACAAAATTCTAGTGAATCGTCTTTAAATAAATATATATTTCTGCGGGAAAATTATATTATAAGATTTTTAAATAATAAATATATATATACAATATTAAACTTTAAATATTTAATTTTAAATAAGTTTCTTGCTAATTATTACATCAAATAAATTTAATAAATTAAAATTTATGTATGATATTAAACAATTAATTAAATAAATATGTTTATATTATACATTTTTATTTTTTTATTTATTCAAGTGAAAGTATGCATGGCTTGGTTAGTATATATTATAAATGTACAGAACATTTTGTTTAAATCAGTAACAATTAAATTAATGGAAATGCATTCATTTATCATAACACATTAAAAACTTTACAATTGGAAATTACAATGTAAATTTCAACGGAATATTAAATTTGGTGTATAGAACAATTTTATCATGTACGTCAATGTTATCGGACCATCTGTATACCAGTGAACGTATTCTAAACGTAATTACTAAAACGGATGTATTTAATTCAGTAGATTAACAATAGTGGTAAAACAGAGAAGATACGAACTTTAACAGACATATTAACTAGCTATAGAGAACATTTACATATTTACTTAGATAGAAGACGTATAGGTTATACCTCTTATAAGCACATAGCTCTCTATTTATTATAATACGTATGTTACATAATGTCCAACGTGGATTTCAATGAATTCAACCTAATTTCAAACTATAAGTAATAATGGAATATAACATATATTCACACATTAGCATACATACATTTAAAATGCAGTATATAGTATGTGGGAACAATTATTATAAGTTAAATGCATAGATTCTTATAATAATGAACTACTGAATAATTCTTAATAAACTTATTTTTAAAGTATATTGAGAAATATAATAATAGGATAACGAATACTATCTCTGAATATTCGATAAGGATAGAGAAGAAAATAGCTATGGTAAATGATGATGTGTATGCCTTTTTATAAAGTATAGTTTATTATTACATTTGTCTTATTTAAATATGCAATGCCCAGAACATCGCTAATAAATGCTCAACTTTATCTTTTCATGTTAAATGTAGGGTTTAAAGAAATTAGAATCAAAGAAAGTATTATAATATGATTTCGAGAGTAATTATAGTGTATCGTATCGTTAAATTATATTTAAAGAAAACAAAAGGTAAACAACATAGTTTTGAGAACTTCGGGTTGTATACCTATTGCCGATACGATGACTCCATGTTTGAGACACGAGCTTCGTAGTTCCTCAAACAGTATATTGGTTGGCCAAGCATTTTAAAGTCAATTTCGATAATCTCAAACAATTCATCAACATAAACCAGTAGACACCTTGTTACAATATACACGAGTACACAATAAGTAATCAAATTATGCTAATCAAGAAATACTCTTAAATTATAATGATCTGCTTTAAATGAATATTCTTCATTTGTAAATAAATGATTAGAATTAGGTCTTCGAATAATAGCAAAATTAAAATATCAACTCATATATTTATATTATTATTTTCAATTGTATTGAATTGTATTATTTTCAGTATATTGTTTTTAATAGCGTAGAATTTATATTTATAACATTATACAATAGTAAATTATTATAATAATATTTTTAAGAGTTTTATATCAACAAAGTAAATTCATTGTATTATTTTTATATAATTTTAATTTTGTTTCATTGTTATTATTTTGTATAATATTATAAAATTATTTTTACTATTAAAATTATATTTCAAATTGATATTTTTTTATAAATTTAGATTTTAAACAAGAAATTAATTTTGTTTTAATATAAATTTATTTTTTCTAAATTTATATTTATTACATCTTTAATAAAGAGCAATATTGCAATATATCAATATATATTTATAAATATTCAATATATTTATATAATTTTTTATGTTTTAAATTAAATTAATATTTTGTATACATCTTCTCAGATGCATAATTTCTGACTGTAAAATGTGCGTATTAGATCAAATCTTGATATATCTTAACACTAGTGGTTTTTTAGTAAATCAGTAAAAAAAAGAAAAAATAGGAAAATTATTGCTTATAACGTTTATATAAATGCATGACAAAAATGTTATTTATAATGTTATTAGTACATATATTATCAATAGATAGAAGTGTAAATATGGTAACCCTGGTTGGTTTATTAATTAAAGTATATAGACCAAACTAATACATAGTATCAATAACATATTGTATACCATTAGTATATTATATTTTAGAAAATAAATATTAAAATCACCACAAATTAAACATTAATTTTTACATATTATGGCAAGGAAGTTATTGAATTCACCAGTAAAATATATTTCATTAGAAAACGGATCGTGATTAACTCTAGTGATACATAATATTTTGTTATTAATATTAATAATAATAGTGAAATTATAAAGTTCTTTCATATAAATTGAAATACTGCCACTTCTTTTTATGTCCATAGTTATATACATGGATTTATTTGTAGGGATATTGAAATATTTAATATCATCTTTTAGCCAGATTTCAGAATGATTAAGTTTGAAAATTTATATTTATTTAGAAGAATATTTATTGAAATTGATTTTTTAAAATTTATCTAGTACTGTATTTTGTTATCAAATTGTATAAAATATGTTTCTGTTTATATGAAATGATTGATATTGTTATCTTTCTCTATATTATATAATTTGTTTTAATGGGATTTATTACAAATTTATATTTATAACATTAATATCCCTTGCTAATTCATGATCTTAAATTAATATTCTCTGTTTTTAGATATTGCATTAAATTTGTTTATTCTGAACAATATAAGTTTATTTATCAAATTTTGTTGATAATTACGTTATAAGTTTAAATAAATAATCATTAGATTTAGAAAACATATTATTCACATAAATAATATAGAGTTAATTATATTATAAATATATATTTATTATATAATATGTGAAAATAAATATGAGTTAGTATGATGTCCTGGACCAAGATAGTGAACAATTTAATATATATATATATATATATATTAAACTAGATATATAAATATATATTCAAATAGAATACCTGAATAAAATCATAACAAAAACTACTATAAGAAATATATGTTAATAAAATTGAAAAATCTATACTAATTTAATAGCTATTAAAAAAATAATTTAACAAATATTATTAATAAAAGCATTTAAGGTATATTAATGTATCGATATCATAAGATTTAAAAAATAAAAGCATTTGTTCATGTAGAATTTGAACTCAGTGATGAATATAAATAATTATTCGATCATCGTCATTATCTGATATTATGTGACAATAATATTCATTTGTTGTTATGAATAAGAATAATGATTATTTCTGATCGTATATAAACAAGTTGCTGATTAGTACTAACTATTAGAAATATATTATAACAACTATTTTGTTATAATATAAATGTATACTTGTGAAAATATTGGTAAACAATATAAGGGGCAGTATTCTTTTTCACGTAAAAAATATTAATTATGCTAGTAACCCTTTAGATTGTATATCTAATTATACTAGCGACGTACAATAGATAATTAGTCTAAACATTACATTTTAAAAATGTTTTATTAAACATAAGACAATTGTTGAAACAAATTCAAATCTTTGGATCTGTTCAAATTATTTAATGACAAGAGCTTTTCTATAAATTATATTATTATCATTACAGGATTCATTAATATTACCATAATTTAGTAATTTCATTTTACCTGCAATATAATAATATCTACCTAAATATATCAAATTTATTTTAAAACAAAATGAATATTTATCTCATTAAATCTCATTATATAAATAATATTCTTTATATATTTTTTATATATCTGTAGATACGGAATAATCCCAATTAATATCTTGAATTGCATAAGGTACAATTTTATTTTACAACTCTTATATTTTAATGTCTTTATTTTTATTTACTTTCTTTTGTATCATTTTACAGTAGTTATCATGCAATATATTTTCATATATAAGCTTAATACCCATAATAACGATTCAAATATTAAATGTAATTTATAAGCTAACTCTCCTGAGTTATATATGGGTTATATTTTACGATGTAGTATTGTTAATATACTATAATGGTAGTGCGCAGAGACAACTTGGTTTATTGACTGGATAATAAATAACTAATAGCATATTATCCTGATGTAAGTTTATCGTTCAAGACATCCTATTAATAAAGTGATTGTCTAAAGAAAGATTTAATGCCAATAATAATATTTAACATACAATAAGTAGCATTCATAGATATACAATGTGTTTACATTATAATGCATACACATTGTATATTTATGAATGCTACTTATACTATAGTATACAATAATATTATTTTGAAACGTATCCGTTTGATACTTACTAGTGGATACTATAGTATCGACTATATATATATATATATATATATATATATATATATATATATATATAGTATCAACTTTTAGATCAATATATATATATATATCAAATTTAAACTTGTAATTATTACTTTTATTATTATTATTAGTAATTAATATATTAACATGAGTTAATATATTATTTTATAAAATATATTTGATTTAGTACGACCTAGTTTTGATTATAAATAAATTATAAAATTATAACAGTTCAAAAGAAATACGATGTTTTAAGTGTAAACTGTATTTTGAAACTATCAGTATAAATTATATAGGAACTCGCCCATGTATCGAAGGTAAGTAAGTATAATTGTATATGATAGTTTATATTGAAATTCAATAGTTAAGAATACGATAAGAATAATTAGAGTAGTTTGACATTTTCTTTTTAAAAATATCAATTGACTACATTTGACCAAGATCTTATAGTAATACTTATTGTAGTAGGAAGCAACATGGAAAAGTATAATACTCATATTCAAATTCAATAAATTAAATATATGCCTAGGATAAAATACATTATAATTATTTAGAGATATTATAAGCAATAATCAAATTAAAAAATGTTATATATGATATAGAATATATTTTACCATGTGTGCTTATCTGACTTTATTTAACTCTAAGACGAAAATAGATCTATAACTTTTCAATCCTTGCCTATAGGCATACTATACTATAGTATAAAATAGATTATAAATGACAAGGATTTAAAATAATATATAGGTAAAATAAATCTCGTTTTCTATGTATTTAATAATTTATACTTTACATAATAACACCTTAATAATATGTCTTGTTTTTTTATATATCAACCAGATGAATATTTAATACATACTAATTGTCCACCAAATTTTTCACCAAAAAAGTTACCAAATAAAAAAAAATTCTTTATTTTAATATTAGTATAAAATTAAATATCTAATTATTATTAAATTATATACCTTTACATATACATTTTATAGTTTCTGTGAAAGAACATTTTATTTCAATAGGATACAGTTAGTATTAAAAATGCAAATGAGTATATTATAATAATGAATCAATACTATACTATAATAATTGCGTAATACTATTATTTATATTACATATTTCTAAATGATAGATGCATATTCATTTAGTTACGATTAAACTATTATTTAATAACTTATTAAATAAAAAATGTATTTGATTGGTATGATGCAATCGAAGTACATTTGGTATGCCAATTGCGTAAGTAATTAATATTAAGCGTGTTATTATATAACGATAAGTCCAAACCAATTATAGCTACTATGTTAAAATTTTTACCAAATCTCATATACAATATTATATTCGATTTATAATGTATCAGTTGGCGCACATTTTTCTAACTGTAAATACGGGTGCAATACGAAATTAAAGTACTACATTGAACCGCTGGATTATATCGGCACAGATTTTAGAACAAATTTATATAATGTAAGTTAATAAATCTAGTCGAAAGGCTACCCTAATTGTATAGAGCAAAAGTTCATGATTAATTAGGCAGTATATTTCTCAAAGTACTTACAGAATTAGTTTTATCTATATTTCTAATTACTAGGTTACGATAGAAAGAGGCTGCGCAGTTACTCGGGTAAAAGTACCAGCAAATAATTGCACTGAAAAATTGAAAGACGGATTATATGCCGATTGTTACTTTCTATGTAAATTTCATGAATGCAACTATTTATCAGTGAAGACTCATATTGAAGAATCTTGTTAGAATGTATAAACATCAGTATAAATATATTTAAATATTGTATTTTATATAAATATATAACAAATATTTAGTTTATGTTACTTAATTTATATAAAATATATAAAATTTAATTAATTATTTATTAACTGTAAGATGAAGATAAACTAATGTTTTCTCTTATAGATGAAAGTGGGATACTCTATTCTAAATGCAAGTACTGTGAAATGAGTTTTAATAGCACTTGCTACGCTTATGATGGAATTGAATTAGGTCCAATATGTTATTCAATAATTAATTCATAATAATCATTTATATATATATATATATATTATATTAGTTAATTATAATTAGTCACTACTCATAACTCATTCTACTCTATAGTCTACCTTAAATTCTAAACTTTAAACAACACTCTATACTGTCACTATATACTCTACACTATATACTCTACACTATATACTCTACACTATATACTCTACACTATATACTCTACACTATATACTCTACACTCTACACTACACTATATAATCTACACTATATACTCTACACTATATACTCTACACTCTATACTCTACACTATATACTCTACAATATATACTCTACACTATATAATCTACACTATATACTCTACACTCTATACTCTACACTATATACTCTACACTATATACTCTACACTCTACACTCTACACTATATACTCTACACTATATACTCTACACTATATACTCTACACTATATACTCTACACTATATAATCTACACTATATACTCTACACTATATACTCTACACTATATACTCTACACTATATACTCTACACTATATACTCTACACTATATACTCTACACTATATACTCTACACTATATACTCTACACTATATACTCTACACTATATACTCTACACTATATACTCTACACTATATACTCTACACTCTATACTCTACACTATATACTCTACACTATATACTCTACACTCTACTTTACACTATATACTCTACACTATATACTCTTCACTATATACTCTACACTATATACTCTTCACTATATACTCTACACTATATAATCTACACTATATACTCTACACTCTACTATGCACTATATACTCTACACTCTACTCTACACTATATAATCTACACTATATACTCTACAATCTACTCTACACTATATACTCTACACTATATACTCTACACTATATAATCTACACTATATACTCTACACTCTATACTCTAAACTATATATTCTACACTATATACTCTACACTATATACTCTACACTCTACACTCTACACTATATACTCTACACTATATACTCTACACTATATACTCTACACTATATACTCTACACTATATAATCTACACTATATACTCTACACTATATACTCTACACTATATACTATACAATATATGCTCTACACTCTATACTCTACACTATATACTCTACACTATACACTCTACACTATATACTCTACACTATATACTCTACACTCTACTATACACTATATACTCTACACTCTACACTACACTATATAATCTACACTCTATACTCTACACTATATACTCTACACTATACACTCTACACTATATACTCTACACTATATACTCTACACTCTACTATACACTATATACTCTACACTCTACACTACACTATATAATCTACACTATATACTCTACACTATATACTCTACACTCTATACTCTACACTATATACTCTACAATATATACTCTACACTATATAATCTACACTATATACTCTACACTCTATACTCTACACTATATACTCTACACTATATACTCTACACTCTACACTCTACACTATATACTCTACACTATATACTCTACACTATATACTCTACACTATATACTCTACACTATATAATCTACACTATATACTCTACACTATATACTCTACACTATATACTCTACACTATATACTCTACACTATATACTCTACACTATATACTCTACACTATATACTCTACACTATATACTCTACACTATATACTCTACACTATATACTCTACACTATATACTCTACACTATATACTCTACACTATATACTCTACACTATATACTCTACACTCTATACTCTACACTATATACTCTACACTATATACTCTACACTCTACTTTACACTATATACTCTACACTATATACTCTTCACTATATACTCTACACTATATACTCTTCACTATATACTCTACACTATATAATCTACACTATATACTCTACACTATATAATCTACACTATATACTCTACACTCTATACTCTAAACTATATATTCTACACTATATACTCTACACTCTACACTATACAATATATACTCTATACTCTATACTCTACACTATATACTCTACACTATACACTATACACTATATACTCTACACTATATACTCTACACTATATAATCTACACTATATACTCTACACTCTATACTCTAAACTATATATTCTACACTATATACTCTACACTCTATACTCTACACTCTATACTCTACACTATATACTCTACACTATACACTATACACTATATACTCTACACTATATACTCTACACTCTATACTCTACGCTTTACACTCTACACTATATACTCTACATTATATACTCTACACTCTACTATACACTATATACTCTACACTATATACTCTACACTCTATACTCTACGCTATACACTCTACACTATATACTCTACATTATATACTCTACACTCTACTATACACTATATACTCTACACTATATACTCTACACTCTATACTCTACGCTATACACTCTACACTATATACTCTACATTATATACTCTACAATCTACTCTACACTATATACTTTAGACTATATACTCTACACTATATATTCTACACTATATACTCTACACTCTACACTATACAATATATACTCTATACTCTATACTCTATACTATATACTCTACACTATACACTATACACTATATACTCTACACTATATACTCTACACTATATAATCTACACTATATACTCTACACTCTATACTCTACACTATATACTCTACAATATATACTCTACACTATATACTCTACACTCTATACTCTACACTATATACTCTACACTATATACTCTACACTATATACTCTAGATTATATACTATACACTATATATTCTACACTATATACTCTACACTATATACTCTACACTATATAATCTACACTATATACTCTACACTATATACTCTACACTATATACTCTACATTATATACTCTACACTATATACTCTACACTCTATACTCCACGCTATACACTCTACACTATATACTCTACATTATATACTCTACACTATACACTCTATACTCTATACTCTATACTCTATACTCTACACTCTATACTCTACGCTATACACTCTACACTATATAATCTACACTATATACTCTACACTCTATACTCTACACTATATAATCTACACTATGTACTCTACACTCTATACTCTACACTATATACTCTACACTATATACTCTACACTATATACTCTACACTCTATACTCTACACTATATACTCTACACTATATACTCTACACTATATACTCTAGATTATATACTCTACACTATATACTCTACACTCTATACTCTACACTATATACTCTACACTATATACTCTACACTATATACTCTAGATTATATACTCTACACTATATATTCTACACTATATACTCTACACTATATACTCTACATTATATACTCTACACTATATACTCTACACTATATACTCTACACTATATACTCTACATTATATACTCTACACTATATACTCTACACTCTATACTCTACGCTATACACTCTACACTATATACTCTACATTATATACTCTACACTATACACTCTATACTCTATACTCTATACTCTATACTCTACACTCTATACTCTACGCTATACACTCTACACTATATAATCTACACTATATACTCTACACTCTATACTCTACACTATATAATCTACACTATATACTCTACACTCTATACTCTACACTATATACTCTACACTATATACTCTACACTATATACTCTACACTCTATACTCTACACTATATACTCTACACTATATACTCTACACTATATACTCTAGATTATATACTCTACACTATATACTCTACACTATATACTCTACACTATATACTCTACACTATATACTCTACACTATATACTCTACACTATATACTCTACATTATATACTCTACACTATATACTCTACACTCTATACTCTACGCTATACACTCTACACTATATACTCTACATTATATACTCTACACTATACACTCTATACTCTATACTCTACACTATACATTCTACACTATATACTCTACACTATATACTCTACACTATATACTCTACACTCTACTTTACACTATATACTCTACACTATATACTCTACACTATATACTCTACACTATATACTCTACACTCTACTCTATACTATATACTCTATACTCTACTCTACACTATATACTCTACACTCTACTCTACACTATACACTACTCTACACTCTACACTAATTTACTCTTTTGTTCATATTTACATATTAATTTTTTTATTTAGTAATACACACTTTCACACACTGAATCATATTTATCTAAATGTTACACTCTTGCTCTATATTAGATTATATACAAACATGTATACACTTATACATATACACACATACACATACTCTCAAACTTACAAACATGTGCTTCTTTGTAGTCACTTTGAGAACTTATACAATTATAATTTTAATTAATAATGTTATATATTAGATCAAATATTTGTATTAAAACAATATTTTTTAAAGTGTGATTTCATCAATTTACTATATAATAACACAGGCACTAAAGATATTATGTGCAACGGAGGATTTTGCTTTGTAATGATTACGTTTCAATTGGAAATTAATGTAAGAAAGATACATATTAATTCTAATTTCACAAGTGTATATAATTGATTTATATGAGAAACAGATCATTTATGGTATTTAATTTAGGTAATTAAAAACATATTTGTTCCTGAAATCGTATGTTGATTTGGAATAGTATAAAATTATTTTAAAAGATAATTAAAATTCTACTTTGAAAATTGAATGTTTTCTGTTACTTAATTATTTTTAATTTATATTAAAATTTTAAAGTGTATCATGGTTTATTTTTAAAAAGTACTTAAATATTGTAGTATCATATAAAGTAACTATTAAAATAAACAATAGTAAATGTAACTTATCACGCCAAGTTTATCACAATATTTTATATAGCTATAATAAAAATACATTTGTTTTATATATAGTAATGCATTAATTATATAAATATGTAATTTTTGTTTAAAGAAATATATATAATTATGAATATACTAATTTAAAAAAATTAGTTTTATTATCTATGTTCATTCAACTAATCTCAAAATGTGTAATCATCAATACAAAATATTGAATTATGTATTCATTATTTAACTCGAGTTTTAGTATTTTCAATAGTTGTATTGCTATGTTTACTATATCAAAGTATTTCTTGCATTAGTTATTTAATTAATAGAATCTGTAGTCAAAAATATAGATTTATAGTAAATTTGTAAGTGTTTATTCTGAGTAAATATATTTCTCCTGGTAGTCTGAAAATACATTTGTTTTACTAGAATATTCAATATCGAAAAAAAATGTCATCTGAAAATTATATTATGAATGCGCTGTTTTGATATGAGATGAAACAAGATTACCGTAATATTATAATACTATTCTTAATGTGATTGTCTATCATGCAATATAATGTTTTTAGAATAATTGTAAAAATTATATACAACTTAAATTTTGAAATAAAATAAAATAATATATCATCATGAGGATTTTCATTACGATATTATTAGTATAATTAAACATATTATCTCATTAATGAGTACCTACTATTAATAAACAATACTATAATGAATATATATTATAAAGATATTTACTTTATAATCTGTGCAAAATTAGGAGGATACAATATATCGCAAAGGATGCCTTACTTACCCTTATACCAACCCGTTGAATAGTAATGCATCTAGAAGTTGGTTAAAGAAATATTCTGGTATAGATGGAGCATTTGACGAAGGATTGGAATACAATCAATTACCTTTAAATTCAGGTTTGTATTCAAATAATATTAGTTGTTACCAGAGGTGATAATTAGACTTATAGATATGGTTGAGTATAGTATTTGAATATATTTATAACAAATAATATTATAAAAATATCTCATAAATATAGATCTCCGAAAATCAATATTTGTTTATGGTTTAATCATTAAATATTCATTTCTGATAATATATTTGTTAACAACGTTAATATCTCAGTTATAAATGAATAAACATGATTTTTTCCAGATATAATTGACATAATGTTATGCTCGCTAATTCTATATCCTATTTTCTTCATCATATATCCATTTTACTGTAATTGAATTGTGACCTTTTTAATATTATTAAGTTATTTCTGTAGGTTATTCCATAGATTGTAAAAAGGTGGGGAAATCTTTACCGTGTAAAGAAATATTATCAAAAGAGCTTAGGGGTCGTTTTTGTAAGTATATATTGATATGTCTAGTCAAGTATTTGACTACCACGTGGTATGGTCCGATATGATCCAATATGTAGTATAGACAATATTCGGTAAATTTTCAGTTTGTCAAAGATTAGTTAGCTTGAATCTCGTAGATTATTTGAAATGCTGTATTTATATTTTAGTCTGTAACTAGGCCTATAGTAGTTCATAATTATGTTATTTCGGCAGATAATTTTGTATTTCTGTATTCTATGATGAAGGATACATCAGTAGATAAGTCGTGATATCACCAATGAATTTATAAATATTTTAATTGTCTAGTTATACATGGATCATCGTATATTCCATATTTTTGTTAATCTATAAATAACAGTTTTAATAGTCAAATATGCCACCGAACTTATTGATCAAGAATTCTAACAGTTATTGTGTTATATGTGGTATGAACGGTTAATTATTTACGTTAATTGATTGATCAATTTTATATTTATTGTTGTTAAATATTGTAATTTCAGATTTTGTTCGTTTAATGTTAAGTAGTTTTCGTCTAAATATTTTTTCGGCAATCTTTCTATTTCTTTTATTTTCTTTGATTAATGATTGCCATCAAAGTCTAAATATAATTTAGTATCGACATCATATATTTAAAATTTAATATTAGTCCCAATTAATATAGTTGATATATCTGATATATATATATATATATATATATATATATATATATATATATTGAACATAATAGTGGACCAATGATACTGTCCTGTGGTATACCCTAATTAGTGTATATATTTCTGTCGATGGTGATATACTCATATTTGTGGTTTATTAATTAAGTATATTTAATAAGTTTAAGTGTATTATCAGTAATTTCCTAATGTTAAAATTTATTAAAATAGTAGAACCGCCAAGACTAGTAGTAATTAATTATGTTTCCGTTATCAATATTATTCAGCAAGTAGTCGTAAATTGTTTCAGACCAATGTCTTTTTCGGTAAGCGTTTCGACATGGGTTATATAAGTCTACTGCTTCCAATTATGCTTTATGAGAATGGATATTTTTCTTTCGATTAATTTGAGTATCAATAAATAGTTTTCATATTAATAAATATAGCTGGAATTACATATATTATGTTAATAAAGATTTATTTAGTTTATTTGTAAAATTATTCTCGCAGTTATTTTGTTTTATTTTGTTATTTGTATTAAAGTGTTGTTTTATACAGAGAAGTGAGTAAATTATTTGAATATTTGTTTTGAATTAGTTATGCTTTCTGACATAGTATTGTTGTATTAATATAAAAATATATAGAACACATTATTATTTTTTCCTTAATAAATATATGATTGTGTTTATTTTTATATTCTATTTAATTATTGATTTTTATTTCGTTTTACTTTTTATGGACTGTGTTTTAAGAAGAGAAAGTTAGGTAAAGTTTATTTTTGACAGTCATAATGTATTATGGTTTGTATATAATGTTGGTTTATATGTTAAGGTTTGTTCAAGGTTAGATTTATTAGGAAATTGTATACTTTTTTAATTAGACATTTATCAAATTAGCTATTATTAATTAACAATTATTTGTAGGTAAAATAGTTCCATGTTCAAGTCAATTATGTAATTTTTCATTTTATATTTCTATTTTTTAATATATTCTTGTTATAAGCTATTGTATAATTTGAAATCTATTAGGTTACTTAGCTATATGTTCTATGATAGGTTGAGTAACAATTTGTATCCTATATTAATTGTATAGATGTATCATTTAGTTATGTATGTTGTCAGATGTATTTAATAAATACTATTTATATATTTGGTTTTGTATATATGGTTTACTAAATTGGTATCATAGGTTGGGTTGTATGAAGTTGGTTGGAAATGATATATATATATATATATATATATATATATATATATATTAGTTTTGTTGATTTAGTTAGTAGATGTGGGTTTATTTATATCAGAAGTAGGTAATTTAAAATTTATTATTGATTTAATTTGTTGTAAAAGTATAATTTTTTATATCGTATGAGTAGTTTATTTTTAAATAGCAGATTTTAAGGGATT
>OZ038314.1:29131588-29204088 GCA_964035775.1 Osedax frankpressi
AGTTATATCTTATAGAATTATATCATATAGAGTTATATCTTATAGAGTTATATCATATAGAGTTATAACTTATAAAGTTATATATTATAGAGTTATATCTTATAGAGTTATAACTTATAGAGTTATATCTTATAGAGTTATATCATATAGAGTTATATCTTATAGAGTTATATCTTATAAAGTTATATCCTATAGAGTTATATCTTATAGAGTTATATCTTATAGAGTTATATCTTATAGAGTTATATCTTATTGAGTTATATCTTATTAAGTTATATATTATAAAGTTATATTATATAGAGTTATATCATATAGAGTTATATCTTATAGAGTTATATCTTATAGAGTTATATCTTATAGAGTTATATATTATAGAGTTATATCTTATAAAGTTATATCATATAGAGTTATATCTTATAGAGTTATATCTTATTGAGTTATATCTTATAGAGTTATATCTTATAGAGTTATATCTTATAGAGTTATATCTTATTGAGTTATATCTTATTAAGTTATATATTATAAAGTTATATTATATAGAGTTATATCATATAGAGTTATATCTTATAGAGTTATATCTTATAGAGTTATATCTTATAGAGTTATATCATATAGAGTTATATCATATAGAGTTATATCTTATAGAGTTATATTATATATAGTTATATCATATTGAGTTATATCATATAGAGTTATATCTTATAGAGTTATATCATATAGAGTTATGTCTTATTGAGTTATATCATATAGAGTTATATCTTATTGAGTTATATCATATAGAGTTATATCTTATAGAGTTATATCTTATTGAGTTATATCATAAGAGTTATATAATATATAGTTATATCATATAGCGTTATATCTTAGAGTTATATCTATTAGAGTTATATCTATTAGAGTTATATCTTGTTGAGTTATATATTATAGATTTATATCTTATTGAGTTATATCATAAGAGTTATATCATATATAGTTATATCATATAGAGTTATATCTTATAGAGTTATATCTTATTGAGTTATATCTTATAGAGTTATATCTTATTGAGTTATATCATAAGAGTTATATCATATAGCGTTATATCTTAGAGTTATATCTATTAGAGTTATATCTTATAGAGTTATATCATATAGAGTTATGTCTTGTTGAGTTATATCATATAGAGTTATATCTTATAGATTTATATCTTATTGAGTTATATCATATAGAGTTATATCTTATAGAGTTATATCTTATAGAGTTATATCTTATAGAGTTATATCATATAGAGTTATATATTATTGAGTTATATCATATAGAGTTATATCATATAGAGTTATATCTTATAGAGTTATATCATACAAAGTTATATCATATAGAGTTATATCATATAGAGTTATATCTTATAAAGTTATATCTTATAGAGTTATATATAATAGAGTTATATCTTATAGAGTTATATCTTATAGAGTTATATATAATAGAGTTATATCTTATAGAGTTATATCATTTAGAGTTATATCTTATAGAGTTATAACATATAGAGTTATATCTTATGCCCGTATATAATAAATATTGATTAAAATAATTTTTAATTATTTATATTTATATTATTCATATTTATATTTATCTTATATACGTGATATATTTAATATATATAATTAATTTCTATATTTAAAAAGTAACATTTTAGTAACCCTTTAGTTTTATTAAGAGAAATATAGTAATACAATTATAAGTAGATTTATATTTTAGATGATCATAACAAATTAATTAAAATATTATATCCTTAATTATATTAATGTATTTTGATTAAAACTTAAAAATTATATAATACATGTAATAATATAAATCAAAATATTACATTTTCAATAATAATTATATAATTTTGACAATACAATTTAAAATTGTTAACTATTAGTTAATAATACATCATAATATATTCTATATAATATTCTCTATACTGGTACAAAATGTATTACTAAAAATATATATATATATATATATATATATATTGTAGTGTGAAATTTTGCATTCCATGTAATTTGGTATATATCATCGACTGCAAGGTTATTTCTACTTTCAAAAACTACAGAATAAATTATAAATAATTCTGAAATATAATGAAATTGCCTTATAATGATGTAATAACAAACGTAAATTAATTTTGAATTTTTATATGTTAAATTAAGTAAGAGGAATTAAAATATTTTCCCATGCACTTATTTATAATAAAATAATGTATTGTATTCATCATGTCAGTTTCCGGTCAGTTTGTTAAAAATATACACTCCCATCAACAAATTATAAATATTGTATAATTTTAATAGAAATATAAATAATTACATTACTAAGTAGTTCATTATACATTGTACTACTGACGTTTCTAATTATATTAAAATTCGGGAGCCATATAACTATTTACTTTTAGTACCCTGGGTACTTATTAATATGATATATAGTATATACACTAGTAGGTATACACAATATATTTGTAGTTTAAATTTAAAATATATATAATAATACGAGCACAATATTATATTGAATAATAAATCACCAAAGGAAGTTATAAATTATAAACTATTGAATTTAATAGTAGCAAACTTTTATTAGTTTATTAATAGGATGGTATTCTATATCCAAGTATGATATTAAATAACATGCTGATTGAATACTTTGTGTAGCCTGTTGACTACCAATTTACTATCAAATTAAAATTTAACAATGTATGATAAATTGTTAAAATATATGAAATATATAATGATATTAATATCAATACCAACAATTCCATCTACACATACAATAATTTGAATTTCATATTATCCACGCCAACCAATTAATACGCCTATTTTTGTATAAATGAAATCATACACTATAGTATTTATTAGAAAAATATATTATGATGTATACTGTTAATAAGTATTTACAGTATTCTCATTGTAGTAGTATGATATAATTTTATATAATTTTTTAATATAAAGTGTATTCATAATAAAAATAAATAATATCACAGGAAAATGTGCCAAATTGCACATGATACTATTTATTAATTATAATAAATTATATTAGTTACTAAAATAACTTGTTATAAAATTGAAATTTAAAAGAGACTTATTAAATAAAATGCATCTATCGTCGTAATTATTATTTAATTAATCATGAAAGATTATAGTTATTTACCAATGATGATAATTTAAATTCGAAAAAGTAAACAAAATTTCTCTAAATTAATAATACTTTTTTTTTAAATCAAGATGAAATATGAAATGTTGACTGCATTAATATATATATATATATATATATTAATACACACACATATATATATATATATATATATATATATATATATATATATATATATATGTATATATATATATATAAATGTATATATACATATATAATCACACATATAGGTATATGTTTAATTTAATAATATATTATATCGTTAGGTATTCTTCAGTTGTCAAAGAATTTAACTAAGTTAATAATAATATATATTGTTTTATTAAATATATTTTATAAATATCATTACTTATTATAGTCAATTACTGTTGCCACTCATATACGAGTGTATAAATATAAGATACATTCTTTCATACATTAGTATTACTGTATTTTAACTAATTTGTATCATCTTTGGTGACTAAAGATACATATTTTTATATATTATTAAATATAAATATATGAATATATTATTAAATATAATATTGATTATATCTTAGAATAACATGCATGTATTGTATCTACAATGGAAATACAAATAAATATGACTACTGTTTAAAAGGTTATAAACTAATATAATATTATATAATCATGATAATTAGATATTAGAATTTGTTAAAAAAAACTATATAGCTTTTTATAATATTATTCATTATTATTTATTTAATAATATGCCATATAAGGAATACAGAGAGCATACGATTCTGACCAAGTACTATGCACGGGAAAATGTACACTATATTATGCATTTCACAGTGATAATGTTAGTAGGTACTTTTATTTTCGTAACTATTTGAGATATTTGATCAATAATCCTATATTGGATTCGTATATAATTTATATATATATATATAATAATATGTCCCTGCACGATTGTGCTTGCAAACTATTCTTATTTTAATGTATTTATATAATTTAATAATATTCATATAAATTAATAGAATTATAACATTTTTATTCTAATTTTGCCTAAGTACATAAACTTCATTGTATTTCGTATTATTTAATATATAAATTTGAATGCGTACCATTCACATATTTCTACTATTTATAGAACATTATAATTATTCGATCTTGTACTCTAATATACGAGGAGCCCATGGGCGGGTATAATGTAAATTTAGAACAAAATCGGATTATCTTGGAGAAACATATGAAAAATAATCGTAATAATAATAATGATTGTGCATCTGGTTAAAATATGATACGATATATGGATATAATATGATATATGTAACAGCTTATTATATAAAAAATTGGTTCAATATATAGGATATACTAGTATATTAGTTGGGATTTGTTGTTAATTAGATTAAATTTAAATTAAGTCAATGGTATTGGATATTATTGTTTATTATTAACAATCTCTTATGAGTTTAAAGTAAATAATTATTTATGGTTATATGTTGATTACATTCTGTATATGTGTTTTTATAGATATTTTAGTTTAATGGATTTTGAAGTGTGTAGGACTTGTGAGTTATCTTTAAATTCTTTTAAAAATCGGTTTAGAAGATAATTGTTGTGTTATAAGTTAAAGAATATGGTAATATGTCGAATTAAAAAATATATATTAGTTATATATAAATTTAAAATTCAGACGATTTTTGTTGAATTATATTTTCTAGTTTTACATCGGTGTGAAGTATTTAAATTTATAAATAATACTTAAGTACTTAAGTAATTAATATCTATATTTTTAGACATTACAAAAATTTGTTATATGTCATGTACTATCAACTATTGCAACTTTAATAAAATTATAGAAAGAGGTTAATACGATATAATAAATTATATATAAGTTATACATTTGACATATAATCGAGATATTATGACCTAGTAGAAAATTAATAACATAACGTAAATTAAAGGATTTTATTTTATATTTATATTTGTTAATCCGATTTGAAATACTTGAATATATTCATGTATTATATCTACATACCCGTGAATATTCTAAATAACTTGTAATAATTACGCTAAACATATTTAAATTATTATGGTAACAGAAAGTGAATAGTATAGTCCTACCATATTATTAATATATATTATACATCGCTATTATATATATATATAGTGCATATTTTTAAAAAGTTGAAATATATTTAAAGGGTAAAGCTACAAACAAAGTAAATAGATTATATACGAAAATAATAATAGTCTGAATAGTTTTCTTTTAATTATTGAATTCAAGTTTCAAGTATATATGAATTTTTAAGACCACCATTATATATATATATATATATATATATATATATATATTGTATATAAATATATTGTATATATGTCGCTGTACTGTAGATAGTGCCAATGCTTTGGCATGTTGATTTACTAAGTCTAGTAAATGTAAAGTCTAGTAAATTTACTGATGGTATTAAATTTATAAAATAAATATATTTAAATAGTATAGGATTAAATACAATAAATGTTAAATAAAATAATGTTACTATATACAATAACTGTTATGAAAACCCCATGTATAAATATTGACTATTATATAATACTCAAATATAAATCATAATTAGATTATATTTACATTATAGGTATTATTATTTTTAAAACAAATAAATCATATATAATGATATATGTACATATGTTGTTCATATATATATATATATATATATATATATATATATATATATATATATATATATATATATATGTGTGTATATATATAATCTTATATTACATTTAAATGAATGGAATATTCAAATAATTTATTTATTAGAAATTTTTCTTAAATATTTTCGGCGATTTTGACAAATACTAAAAATGATCTCATGATTTAAAACATAGTTTGAGCGACATTCAATTTTTCTAAATCGAATATTTCAGCTATAGATTCGTAAAACTTTAAGGGTAACTTCGGAATTAGAAAATAACGTAATACAATTATTTATGATATCATAATTTAAATTAAGATTTTTTCAATATTTCCTATTTTAAAAATGCTTTTTTCGATATAAATACGACGATTTCGAAATTATGTTTTATTTTAAAAGTATTAGATAAAATATATACGTAAATAGCAGTCATTATTTATATTAGCCTGGGATTAATTATGTTTAATATTATTGTTTTAACCGCCAATCTTCAATCTATGTATTGCCAGTGTTCATATTAGAGAAGATATTAGATTTATAAATTAAATAATATATAAATATCTGGCTATATATAGTTTTTATTTATAACAATGTTTATATCAATATTGTAGATAATTTTAATAATTTCATTCTAACGAAGTTCCAAAATTAGTTTTATACACTGCATATAAATCTCGACATTAATTATTTAAATTATTATTTAAATTACCAGGATTATATTGTAACATTATTACATTATGATGTTATTCTCTTATTAAATTATTACATTATGCTATTATTCTCTTATAATATTAAACTTTAAAAAAAAATTAGTATCATTAATTAACTTTTCAACTTTTGAATTTCTTAATTAATTTCGAAATGTTTAAAAATTTTACACCATAATAAATATGTATTGGTTAAATACTATGATATTAATTAGCGAATCGAGTCTAGCCCCCAGCATATAGAACATATGTTCTGTACAAGGCTTCAATACTGT
Source organism: Osedax frankpressi (assembly GCA_964035775.1). Classification (NCBI taxonomy): domain Eukaryota; kingdom Metazoa; phylum Annelida; class Polychaeta; order Sabellida; family Siboglinidae; genus Osedax; species Osedax frankpressi. The sequence goes on from OZ038314.1 coordinate 29,138,375, forward strand.
GATGCTAACACCCAGTATGTAGAATGTATGAACTAATATAAACTGCAATACTATAACAATACAATTACAAAATGTAAAAATTATATATTTTTAAATAAAATGTGTATTATTTATTGAATTGCATCGGACAAACTTATTTTTATTGTGATTTGCTATGATTATATATATATATATATATATATATATATATATATATATTGACAATAACTAGCGCTTGTATTTACGATAACCTGCACTTATATTTTATATAATAAACATGTTATGTAAAGATAGTGTTTATAAATATAACTGTAGAAACCCAATAATCCAAACAAATACAAATATCATATTATAATGTGATAGTATACTATCAAAATTAACATAGAAAATATATAAATTGTATATTATACAGAAACTACAATAGTATATATATTTGATAATATATATAATGCGATAGATGATGGAAATAAAGTTCAACTTGTGCTATTAGATATGTCAGCAGCATTTGATACTATCTCTCATAAGATTTTATTGGATAGATTAGAGGAAATAGGTATAGCTGATAAGGCACTAGACTTACTGAAATCTTATATTACAAATAGAACGTATCGAACATTAATAAATGATATACAATCAGACGAATTCCAACTAAAATATGGAGTTCCACAAGGTTCCGTACTTGGACCATTATTATTTTTAATTTATTTACGTCCATTATCTCTATTAATTTCTAAATTTCCCCAAATTAAATTCAACATATTTGCCGACGATATTATAATTTACCAGACTCTACCACTGGAAAACAATGATAACTCATCTCTCATTAATTGCACTAATAATATACGCAACTGGCTAATCAATAACAATTTACTACTCAATATCGACAAGACACAACTGATTAACATTTCAAAAAAATTAACACAAAATAAATTTCCTATATATTTAATTGATAATTTAATTGTTGAACCTTCTAAGACCGTAAAATGTCTGGGTGTCATTATAGACGAACATATGCTTTTAGATAACCACTTACGATTTACTGCTAAAAAAGCATTTTATTATTTTAGTAAGGTCAAAAAAATAAGAAAATTATTGTGATTTCATAATTTAAAAATGATCTCTCAGTCTTATATTATATCGCATTGAAACTATTGTAATTCTATATATTATGGTATAACTAAATCTAGAATAAATTACTTAGATCGTATATTAAGAATTATAGTAAGAATGATATATGGTTTTAAGCGAAAAGACCATAATAGTATTACCGAATGTTTAACATCACTAGGATGGCTTGAAATGAGAAATTATTCAGCGTATAGAATACTATGTTTAACATATACTGCCCTAAACGCTAAACAGCCGCGCTACCTTTATGATATTATTAAACTAAAGGAAAATACCCGCCGATTAAGATCTAGTAACAGTCTGCTATTATCAAATCAAAAATTTAATCTTGATACCTATGGTAAAAGAAGATTTAGTGTTTCAGCGCCAGCTTTATGGAACAACCTTCCTCTACATTTGCGAAGATGCAATTCCATCAAAACATTTAAGAAGGCCGTTAAAAATCATCTACTATGCTCAACATGAGATCTTGGATTGATCTTTTGCGGATGTTCTATGACTCTGCCCGAATGTCAGAGTTCTCTATCTGATTCTATCTGATTTTATTTTATCATTTAATATTATTAATATTATTTTATTCTCTTTAAAACACAAATGAGAACATATCTATTTTGTTATTTTGTGTATAAATAAACTTTTCAATTCAATTCAATTCAATATATTATACATTATAGCCGAGTTACACTAGTCCTCGTATCGTACTGTGTATTACCATACATCTCTATACGATCTACGTATATTAATAAAGTAACCAGGTTGTATATAGGTTTTTGATATTAACGGGGTTTTGATGTTTCCAATGCTTCCCCATCTACGAGAATCACTGTGATTTTGACAGGTATACATATATTTGATATCTGGTCATTTAATTATAATGCCGGTGTTTAAGTGAAACGCTAGAAATTCAGCACGCACTAATTATTTCTGGTTTACATATTCCACAATTTGATGGATGATTATTATTACTAATATTTCTATGGAATAAGAATTACTAGTTGAATCTATTAGATTGACTAACATTATGTAGGAATGCCATTATGATGAATGTATGCTTACTCTATTATATTTCCATTATAAATGATAATATTTATACATCATAATATTTACTATTTTTTTATAAGAAATTAGTTATGGATAATAAATGGATAATAAATAATTATATATATATATCAATGATAGTTCTGTATTATTATAATCGTATATATATCGCATAGCGTACCTCTATATCGCAAATATACTTAATATTATTTTCTACTATTATCTTTTCATTGCACGTATTAAGCTGGTTCTAAGCCTCAGATTTAGATAATGATATACATAGCAATATCATCTTAAATAGTTACATCATAATCTAAATCATAGGGTTTAGAACCTCCTTAATACAGGCAATGAAAAGCTCATAGTAGAAGATTATATTAATTCAATTGGAAGTCATTAATTCAATAGAAATATAAATTTTAAATTGATTTTTATATTTCTATTTGAACTATTATGAACATAATATGTGAAATTCATATTCGATGTCAATGTTTTACAATGTTTAAATCCGTTTACATATATTAATGTATATATTTTATTTATTATATATATATATATATATATATATATATATATATATATATATATATATATATATTATATGATTTTAATGATTTCGTTGATAATATAGCGCATATATATTATTTATTCACATTTAATATATTATGAATTATTTTAATAAAAATGACATTGCTATGAGATTATAACGATTTAAATAATAAATAGTTTAAATATATCTATAGATCACGAATTTATTAAAATAATACTGGTACATTAAAAATACTGAATACACATATATTATACGTTGCATTTAAAATAATACAAATGAAAACATAAATATTTAAATGTATTTATAATAGATAATATACGTGTTCTTATTTACTATAATTTTCTAATATATACTAAAATCAATATTTGTAACGGTTATTCTAAATTTATTATAGCAGTATCAAGACAAGCATCGTTACGATACCGGAGAGCTATACGCATTTATAATTCTACCATTAAGAGAAAAGAGTATGGCTAGTATGATTCAATAGATATTGAAACATATGCTTTATAGATCTATCTACTTGGTAGCATTCAGCAAACTATATATATTTATAATCGGGAAACTATCCATATATATCCTATGGGTTATATAATCTATTCATATTGTGCGTAAATATAGTTTATTTCATATTGGGACATTGTAAAATTGATTTATATTATACATTTATTATTATTATTATTATATATATTTTTGTAACAACATAATTTTGAAAGCTTTGTGGGTAATATATATGCTATTCTTATGTGAAATATGTCAATATTATGAAACTTAATAACTTTATTATCGTAATCGTAATAATAATTATTATTATTTACGGTTATATTATTTTATATATAATTATTTAAATGCTATTTAAATTATAAATATTATTTTATAGGTGATTTTAAAAGTGAACTATCAGGTCTGTTTATATATATATATATATATATATATATATATATATGCATATATATATATATATATATATATATATATATATATATATATGCATATATATATATATATATATATTGATATGATTATATTATATTATATTGAAGATTGTGAAGATTTATCATCCACGATTATCGGTAATCAATGTTGTATACCAATTAAGTGTTAATGGTAAAGTATATGTGTTTATGAATATTTTAAATATTAATTAATGAAAGAATAGATACTATAGAAAATATTCAAAACAAAAGGAATGTATTTGTATACATTGTATTCGTGCACCTAATGATCCAAATACAAATTGTAAATGTTAATGCACTTATAAATAGCTGATTATCCTAATAAACATTATAAATAGTAATACATTTATGATATTATAATGCTAATGTTAAACATTATAAATTATAATGCAATTATATATATATATATATATATATATATATATATATATATATATATATATACATGTATATATACGGCATTGGCTAGATAGGATAGTTTACATATAATATATTTAATAATTTGTAATTTTTCATCTTTGTGGTTCATATTATTTGGTTGATTTAAATTCTATAGATATTTAAATGATCTCGAACTAGACTTTATTTATTGCATACTGATATTTCCAAATAAATAACATAAAGATAATATGATAAATAATAATATTAACAAATATGCATTTCCCATATTACTTTATTTTTCAACATTGGTGTAAAAATTAACAGAAAAATATTATGGGAAAAATGCATATTAGTATATTAACATTTATTATTTGACATTCAAATTGTTCGTATATTTTTATGGAAAATATTTCTTAATACTACTAATATAAATATACAGTTTTATAATACATTTCTTTATTTAAATATAAATTGATTTATATATTAAATGATTTATATAATAAAAACTGATCATTTATTTATTTTAGTATATATAAATCATTTAATTGGATAATTAAATAAATATATGCATTACAAAACAGTATATTTAATAAATATTAAATCTTCTGATATTACTAATATAAATATTATTTATATTAGTAGTATCAGAAGATATTTTCCGTAATATCCATAAAGATACTTACAATTTTAATGTCATAAATAAATATACATTTTTCCCATAATATTTTTCTAAATATAATCTTATTTTTTAACAATATTTAAAATTGTCATACTCTATATTTGGTAATAACTACAAATAAATAAAATCTATATTGTGATCAATTAAATATATATAAAATTTAAATCAATCATATATATGAAATATATATGGTTCATCCACAAAGATATGAAAATTGCACAAATTATTAAATATATTATATGCAAACAAATTAGCATAGTAGGCTAATTAGGCTATAGCCTATCTATCCTATACATGCATTACTCCCTATTATCATTAGTTATCTATATATATAATGATAAAAGCAAACATTGTAAATATTAATTAATTATAATTAATTATAATAAACTAATAATCCTAGTAATCATTATAAATATTAATTAATTATTAGATACTTAATAATAATAGTACATTTTAATGCACGAATATTAACGTATTAACTTTAATAGTAATAATTTAAAAGTACCTATTTGGGATTTTATACATTTATAAATATGTTTATCTAATATTTTAATAAAATATTTCTCTAAATTATTTAATTATTAAAAATGTAATATGTAATAAATTATTACTTATAAAAATAGTTCAGTTAAACTACTAAACTATTTTGAGATTGTCAAACTGTAAAAAGTAATATTAAAAAAATAATGTACGTTGTGTATATTAGTAATATGTTTAGAACTTTTAAAAATATTATTACCATAGTAAATCTTTATTAATTTGCTGGTAAATTAGTTCAAAAATGGTAACTATTATTTAAGTAAAATGATAATATAATAATTGGTAATAAAATGACCCTTCCAAAAATGTATTCTTAATAAATTTATAATATTATCATCATTATTTAAGAAGTATGTTTATTATCACATTTTTTTTGTATATGGATGTTTCACTGCAACAAATTCCAACTTATAATCTATAATCGAGTAACAATCAAACAATCCTGGTAATTAAATTTATTCATTTCATATTTATTTTAGATTATTTTTATTTTGTAAGCATATTTAAGTATTTAGCAAAACCATTACGATATTTTGTTTCTAGGTAGAGCCTGTGATAAATTAAATCTATTTTATTAAGATTTTTATATTTAAGATAGTAAATATTGATCAATAGGAGAAGTGAAGTTAGTACCCATGTACTTTTACTTCAATAACTATACATATCTTCTGATTCATATATTATCATTTATTTATCTTGTTCCATATGCGTATATTATATAATATCTTAAATATCTGAATTTTTTAATATAATTATTGAGATATTTTTTCACTAGGCGATATCAATATATATTGCTTATAAAACCAAGAAGGAATACTCTAGATTTTAAAAACTTACATTAAATTAATTATGAACTATTTAAATTTTACAGTAGAATTGAGACCTGCCCCGTGCTTATCAAATTTGAAAACTTGGAGGGAATGTAGTAATCAAACGTGGTACCCTAATAAAAACATGAGAAACAGTTAGAATATAGTATACATTTATTTAGTATTTGTAAGTTTAAAATTTGATAATATAAATATAAATTCGATTATTATATGTATATATTATTTAATAATCGTGTTTATTCGCAGATTTAAAAACTGGAAAGGCGGTTACTCAGATTTCTACAAGTAATTATAATATTGATTTACTTTTATATAACAAATGTAAACAATGATATTAATTCATAAATAGATATAAAGGCATGAATAGTAACCTAAATCTATGAATCCACATATAATCATATACAATAATTTATAGAATTGTGGAGTTATTTGTTATAATTTTTATTATAATTAATTTTAAATTGACCCCATAATGTGTAATTATGTCATTTTATAGTTTAGAAAAATAAATTTATAATATTATTATATTATTATATTGTGTTTCAGAAATATATTATGATTAGTACACCATAAAAATGCAATAGATAATTATACATAAATAACCCTATTAATTGTTATAGCCGATATTAACGGTAACAATTTAATACAAGTATTATACTTACTTAAATAAAACAGATGCAATTACCTTACTATTGATACTATGTTGTATAGTGGTTTTAATTCCATTTGTTACTATTTATTTCTGTTACAAACCGAATACAGACTTCACACCGGATGCAAGTTAGTCTCATGTATAAATAGCTTATTTAAGTATATATTATTTATTAATATATTATTTCATACTGAACCAAACCAAAATATATATTCACTTTTGTGTTGCTATATCGAGATTTACAATTACTATATTAGTTGCCCCCAATAGTTAAGTAAAATAGCATCGAGGTGTAGATATATTCTCTACTAGGTTTTAAAACTCTATAAGTAACTCTATTCTTCTCAACCGATTTAAGATTATAAACTATATAATTGCTTTCGAATGTGAAATATAATTGGGACATACGTATGTTAACGCATTTAATAAGTATTTTTGTACTAAATATGGTATAAAATAGTTGGAAAACAATTTATTTTCGAATAAAGTTATCAAAGTTATATAAGTAAATACAACACGCCCGTTACAAACTATTACACATACGACGTACGTATATATATCAATTACAAAACGGTATATATACTGTTTTATAATTGATATACAATCACTATGCACACGTGAGCCGATTGTTGTCTAATCATTGACATTATATTTAATCAACATGTTGTTATCATGTACAGTTAATATATTAAATTGAGTTATATTCACACGGTGATGATACATATATTGCACGTTTATTATAGTATAACAACGTATACAAATAGCGTTATCTATTCCAAGGTAAAATTACTTCATTCCAATAATAATACTATATTATGCAAACGCAGATACAGGAATACATGAACATTCAATGAGCGGCATACAAAATTCTTATACCAGTGATATATTCAACAAGTAATATAGTTTTACATAATAAACTGTTTTATTATTTCATATCCTTGTATTATAATTTGGATTTGCCTATGTCATGTTCGTGTGAATGTAGTATCTACTCATTTTAAAATTTGAATGTAATTATTGTTCATTTGGAGCCAGCTTTATCTATACATATTTTCTTTTAGTATTTATTTAGCGTCTTCTGTGATATTTTAGCATAACTCCTGAATATGTTTATATTTAGTCTTTGTAAATTAAAGGGAATATATAAAATATGTATTATTATGAAATATTGTGTAGATATAAATAGTGGTCAGCTTGAAGTGTGTCAGTTATCTTCTTATGTAAGGCAGTAAGCAATTCGTATCCATCTGCTTATTGTTGTATCGAGTTATCAAGGTATAATTAGATGACCGCTGGTTTGTTATAACATTTATATAGGGAAATAATTTACGATTGTCTTGTACTAATGTTTTATTATTGTATTCTATATTATAGAAGCATAGTAAGTGAATTGGAACATTACGTTATTATAGGTGTGTATATTCAGTTATAAAGTGGAAACAAACATAGATTATGTAATCGAGGAGATGAGTCGCATTGTTATATCAACGGTATGTAAAGGGTAAAACTAGTGTCATCAGATTATCAGTTATTAATGATAAGATATTCAGTTTAAGTGTATTTACTTTTAATTAGCAATATTTAGTTTAAAATAGAATCTAATGGTTTCTAGTGAAGCTTCGTCAAAGCAAATAGTATCAAATACTTTTCCATTGATGTCGATGAAGAATATTAGTTGTATGACATTCCGCATTAATTGTAAAACAATAGAGTAATGAAGTCGAATATGTAGATTAATATAAAGCCTTAACGTATTACAATTTCTACAATCAAATCTCGTTTGATTTTCTAGATTGTGCCATCAATTGGAATCTATTATCTGAGTGATGTCGTCACCATTATTTAGAGCTACCTTATTTATAGTGAAATTATTATTGAGAGTAGAAAGATATTTTATTTCCACACGCAAATATTCCTGGCAAAATATATATTCTTAACGTAGACATTTGTGAAGGTATTAGAATATTTATTATTATAAAATATTGTGATGCATATCTAGTGCAGTTTATCTAGAAGAGGTTTGTTTGCTTACAGTTTTCATTATTCGGAGAACTACAACTGCATACAATATCTCGTTGCGCACATTTTTCACATGAAAGCGATATCGATAATGTAGAATCGTAAATGTTTGATATTGAATTGGCAATATTGTTAGAATCTCTTCTTGGGCTTGGTCAATGGAGCACGTCCGCGGAATTGACCAGAAATCTGTAAAGGTAATATTTGTAAAACTCATATTTAATATTAGCTACAGTGAAACAATGACACTGTCATTTTAGTTTTATTCTCTAGTGGATTAATACTTAGATAATAACTTACGGAATTGAAGGCCGGCTTGGATGAGAAGCTATTCACATTTGTAGTATAATATCTCTCCTCGTTTACTGTCGGGATAACAGTAATTACCAACTTAATTCTCCAAGAATGTTCAAACTAAAATTCACGAACCTCTTAAACGTTGATTTAGTCTCTCTATAGATTTTAGAAGTTGTTTTTCTTCCTCGGATAGATTTGTTCTTCCTGAAGAGAAAGTTGTAATTTTAGGAATTGGTAGAAAGAAATATGGAGACATAGTTAACGAGATAGGGTGTGGGTGAGGGTGATGGAAAGAGAGAGGAAGGGAGGGAGAGGGAGAGGGAGAGGGAGAGGGAGAGGGAGAGGGAGAGGGAGAGGGAGAGGGAGAGGGAGAGGGAGAGGGAGAGGGAGAGGGAGAGGGAGAGGGAGAGGGAGATGGAGAGGGAGAGGGAGATTTTAAAGGTTATTATAATGGAGATATGGAGAGTATAACCATGGTAAGGTGAGACTGCAGGAGACTGTACATATTGGTAAGAAAGTGCTCCTACATTGTAAGTACTTCTTGCATTTTCTCCTTGGGATTCTCCACACGTTTTCCCTTTTATGTTAGGGCGTTGTCCGCTGTATCCGCCGAAGATAACTTCTTGAGGTTCTTTAGCTGAGATCAAATGTAAGCGTAGATAATGTTAGATATTTAAATGTAAATGTGGGTAACGGTGTAAAAATAGTGTAGGTAATGGTTTAAGTGTATTGTATAACGTTCCATACTTAACTACCATTTTCCTCAATTTTCTTCATAGCGGTTTCAATTTCTTTAGCAGAAGTTACTTCAGAACGAGAAAGCTCCTCCGCTAACATGAACTGCTGCAGACTTTCAGAGACTAAGGGAGGTAATTCTAGTTGTAGGAGAGAATAGGAATAAGTGAATACATGTGCTACAGACTTTACAGGGAATAAGGGAAATAGTAAATAAGAAATAGAAGCAAGATATATTGAATCGTAGAATCGGAGAAATCACATGTAAAGAGATTATGATGATAAGAGAAGTAAAGTTTTAGGTGAGGATGGCTATAGGATAAGTTAGTAAGTGCGAATATAGTAGTTGTATTGACATACTGGTGTGTAGATAGTAGTGTATGCTGTAGTGTAGTTGATACTCGCCGTAGTTGTGTGTTATGATAATAATTTACAACCTTTGGGTTGAGTTGCTGTAGAGGCAGATCTGAAATCTGATGAAAGCTTGAAATCTTTATTGGAGGTATCTATGAAAAATATTTTAATTTATCAAAATTTTAATTAGAAATATTAACTTTCGATATCATATTTAACATATACATAATTTAATAGTTACTATATATGCCATATATAGTTGCTTGATTTCAGAAATTAAAACCTTTGCCGACTACATGCCCCCGATGGGACCTTTCCAGGTAGCCATTCCTCTGTAAGTAGATTGGTTGTTGTTGTTGTTTAGTTGAAGAGATCACCGGAGCACTCTGAGCTCGTCGTTGCAAGAGTAGAGCCTCTATCATATAAAATGCACGATGAAGATATATTTATGTAAATATAATACATACCACTTAAATATTATTTTTATATTACTTATAAAATTAAATTGTTACAACATTTCCTATTTTATTTAAATATGTCGGAATTGAGTTCAAAATAAAATAACAATACGACTCATACCTGATTTTCTATTATTATATTTATTCAAGGCTGCCATTGAAAATTTTGTTTTTGTCCTATATCTCGAATCTCTCTAGAAACAGTTACAATTATTGATGATTTCAGTTTAATTCTCAAAATAATAATATTGAACTGCTTTATTATTAATCTGTATATTCTCAAATAATCATCTTAATATCGTTAGGTATTCTACCAGACAGTTTAAATTTATTGTACCTATTATAATAGGAGATGAAAACAAACCTGGAATTGATTGTAAGTATTCACATTATTCTCTATAGATTGCTGTACTCGGGTATGATTTATGCTTTCTGTAAGTTTACTCGCAGAACAACTCTGTAATCGTTTAGTAAGAGTACTATTTAGTTATACTATTTGCAATAGTTAAGTTCCATAGATTTTCTATGTAATTGAGATGAATTCAATAATGTAAGATGAATAATACAATAATAATTCTGTTAGGAAAAATAAACAGTTAACTGTAGCAAAAGGTTTTATTAAAATTAATAATTAAACTTATTAGTAAATTATACCGTAATTAAATTAAATGAAATTCATGAATTACACCAATGGTATATTATATATTATATTACCACGTGTAGATTATACCTTAAGTTTCGTAGAACAACTATTTTCCTCTTTATTGGACCTGTTAGCCTTTAAACATGTCCTGACCTATATGGAGAGTCGTAAAAGGTAAGGAAGGATTGAAAAACTAAACGCCTATGGTCATTCTCATTATACGCGGCCTAAATTTGTAATAATTGATATTGGTGGTTAGAAAAACCTCGACCCATAGTTTGTTGATTTCATCATCTGTAGGAGTGCGAGAGAGATCCACGTTGTCCGTCGAAATGATCCTAGTTGCTCCATTAGCTTCCACTACCTGATCCAGATAAATCAATGCTAGAACATAATAGCAAGTTATTGGGAACCTATTACTTGGAATATAGTTTCAAGTTCTTGGAATGTAGTTACAGTTTACTTAAAATTAGATTCATGTTACTTAGAAATTATTTTCTTCAGGTTACTTAAATTGTAGTTATTATGAACTTATTTTCAAGTTACCTGGATTATACCATATTATACTTTAAAAATAGATATGAATTACTTGAATCCTAGGATTCAATAGCTATTTGTAATTTACTTAGAACTTAAATGTAATTAATTTATAAATCAGTTATAAGTTATTTAGAATATAGTAGCATATTATTTAGAAATTAGTTGTAAGTAAATGGAATGAATTTACAAGTTACTTATAACTTAGTTAAAAGTTACTTTGAATGCAATTACAAGATAACTATACCTTAGTTAATCCAATCATTAATAATCTAAAGTTAATTTATAATAATCTATAAAGCTTGTTTAGAGATAGCATATGTTAAGTTTAAGTTCTCATAGTAACTTTTGTAGCATGAGGAGTACATCTACGTGGGATCCTGCTTCTCAAAGGTGTAGAGTTAGTATTTACTGAGTCATCGGTTTCAAGTGTTGTAGTTGAAGTTAAAGAGCTGTCGTCTATTTCATCCGTGAAATGAACATTTTTCTTTTTCTTCACCTTAAAAGTGTCAATTGCAATATAATCGTTAATAATATTTAATATAAAACAGAATTGTAATACAGTAAATTGCAGAATTTCTATATTAATTATATTTCGGATTCTATAATAATAAATTATTATATTGAATTATAAAATAATATAATAATTTGGTATTATGCAAAATAATGTTGTGCTTTTTTTCAAAAAGGTCTAAAGCTTATATTTGCAGGTCTACTTCCATATCCAAAAACTACTTCACCACCCTAAACTTAGAACCAAACAAAATGATTACACCCTTATTACTAACAGGTTTATTCGAGGAGATTTCTAGGGAATCTCTTAGAGACGAAACTTTTCTGGAACGTAATACTTTAGAACTATGCGTATATTGCAGAAAACTTTTTACTTTTAGAATACTCTGCAATCCGTGATTTTTAATAAACTTATTGAATCGACAAATAATTTCCGGTTCATAACGCCGCAGAATTAATTAACGAGAATTCGACTATAGTTTTTAAACGTCAAAATGTACCGACGTATATTATAGCTAATTCGCGATTGCATTACGGTATCGAGGGTATGGGTACCTTCGATACCGTACCCTTACCTTGGGCGGCGTTACTCTATCGGTATGTTTAGATGAATTCGAAGAGCTAGTAGTATTACTTCTCGAACTGCTCCTCTTGCTATGGTTCGTTTCGCTGCTCGCGTTGTCTTCTGCAACGTGTTGCCGACAAGTTGTTAGCAAACTTCAACGTAAAATCAACACCCAGATACCCCGACATTCGGTATAATATAATATAATATATTATATAATATCACATAAGCTGATTGAAATACAATACATTTAAAAATATCAATTTGAGCAAAATATTTTGGTTTATTGCCTTATTTCAATTAATTCCAGAGACAATTAGCTTACTTATCTATCAACAAGGATAAATGCATGAAAAAGATTGTATTACATTATACTCACCTGTACTATTACCTCCAATTGCAACAACTTTCCAAGTATGCTCCGCAACTGGTTTAACCGCAGCTGAGTCTGCGACATCAAATGAAAAAGTTATTTCGAGTTACAATCGTGTAAAATTTGATAATTTTTAGTTACAATTATTATAAAATATTTACTCCCTCAATCAAAGAGGAAAATACTTTATTGGAACTTTATATACTGATAATTTTCTTACTGTTATATATTATCCTAATTAATTATTTATTGGCATATACCTATAGCAATGATTGAATATATATATATATATATATATATAAATATATATATATATATATATTTACATATATTTATATTACAGTTCAATGTATATTATATTAATAATAAGCAAATATAATATTAATTTGATATCAGCATTTAAAAATAGATATTAGTATTTAATACCTGATCAAACTTTAGTAAATATTTTGCATAACCAACAAGGAATCTACTTGGCTGACTACAGAATATGCCAGAATACTCCAATATCGCATACAAGGTTGCCAGGAACAACTCGAACCTCGAATTTCGTTTTGTTGTGTCGAATATTGCAGGCCAAGTACGGCGAAACTTCCCGGAACCGTTTGCGCACTGACGATGCAACGAGTGGATTGTTCATCCGGCGAAACATCGTGCAGTTTCTGAGAGCCGTTAGTTTGGTTCCAGCGGTTTTCGACGGAGTAGGATTCCTGTTCCATCGGTATGAAACCGCCCATGGGCACATCACCACCAGTGTATTCAGTAGTGTTCGCGGAGGTAATATTTAATGGCAGATGTAAAGGTGTAAAGTTTGACCTGCGATGTAACATATAAAATTAAAATACAGAGATCTAATTTCAAATTAAAATTTATCCCGAGTATGAAATTATCATTTATGAATATTAGTTTTCAAAATGCTGACTAATGTTTATAAAAACCCATTATAGACAAATTCATTCGTAGTCGAGTATTTACTTCTAAAGTCTTTGTTAATTATGTTATCAACAATATTATAGTTTGGAATGATCAACTTTGTTTCTGGCTTCATTTCATTTACTATTGATATGCATACTTTTAGTAAAGTTATATCTCAAATTGTATATAATTAATTATATTAACTTATACTACAAAATTTTTAGTTTATAAAAAAATAAATCAATTATGACCATAAATGATATAATAACGATTTAAAAACTGGGTTATATTTTATAAATGTATTAAGAATTTTAAAATAATCAGGGTTAGTTAATTAAATGGTTTTTATAAATTATTATTTTTAAAAGAATTATTTTAATAACTATTTTAATAAGAAAAATATTTTATACTACCAAAAAAATATTTAATTGGCTTTTCATTAATTTATTATATATTTTAAAAAATAATAAAATGTATTATTATAAATATTTATATTGAAATTTGAATTAATATTTTTTATATAGATTATATATTAATTCATATATAGACTATAGTCTAAATATTAATGTATATAATTAATAACTACAATAATATTTATTTTGAAATACTCTTATATTTTAAATATATTCTTCCATATTACTAAATCCATTAAATATGAAATAAATACAAAATGATCTGCTTTAAAAACACATATAAATTGGAATACAATTAGGATGAGTCAGATAGATATTTACTATTTACAATAAGAGTTAATCGATATATACACAGAGAATACAGGGGTGCTAATTATACATGTTGTTGATTCGTTTGCTGAATCTGCATAAACGAACTGACAAACAATTGATGCACATACATAACTCCATTCCATTATAAACCATTATTGATGCAAGACCTATTCACTGCGATGGCAGTGTTAGTGTTACAGGATTTCGGGGTAATATAGAAACTTTTCTTATCTTTCTCATCTTCCGTGTCCATGCGACTGCTGAATACAGTTTAAGTCAATCCTAATCTAAATCTAGGATCCAAATACAAATTCTTCACAAAACTATAATTCATCAGGAGAATAATTACTGTTATAATTTGATAATTATCTAAAGATAACTAGAAAATAGAAAAAGATATAATGGTATTCAAAGAATTGCAAGAAAATTCACAGTATCTCTTCGATGAGGGTTGATTGAGGTAAAAAGGTAAAAAATAACTAACTGAAAGAGTTGCTCGGTTTCTCTCTGACAAGGGGTAACTATAGCAACGTTTCTCGGAGAAGGAGCCGGAGTAGTGGCTGTAAAGTTCATATGATAATAAGATTTTGTGGTAATCTGTTTGTCTTTCAATTCACTTTCACCTCTTCTATAATCTATCTCGTAAAATATAACTGCAAATACTCAATTGCCCAAATGACTCTTCATTCTCGAGCTCATCCATCTTCATATTGAATATCTGATACTGAATTCGACTTCGAATTCAACTTCAAGTGACAACATTCGCAGGAGATGTTTTAGAACAGAAAATCTATGCTGCGTATCAGCAGTTGCCATATGGATCAAGTGATGCTAATGACTACATTACTCCTCGTATTGTGTTGCTCGTAATCAGTGTTCAATTAAGATATTAACTTTAATTTATAATCAAATGTCGTAATCGAGATAATGCCTAGACAACATAAAGTACATTTCGCAATCGTAATTCAATACAATGCAAGATTACTAATTTGTTATAGATTTTGATATTCATACTTTATATAATTACTAATTTCTGCACTAGAATGTATGTAATTTTATATAATGATACATAATGATATATAATGATGTATACATATATAATGATATACAATGTTATATATAATATATAATATAAAATGAAAAAGGTGTAAAATAAAAAAGGTGTAAAATAAATTGAACATTATTTTTAATCACTTTTTATTATTTTTCATTTCTATTTTCTGTAAATCGATATTATATTTCTTCTTAACAATTTTATTTAAACTCACTTATTATCTCTTCCCTTACTAATCATTTCTAAATATGTTGAGGACATTCTCAATAATATAAATAATGTATCTAACCTGTTGAATTAAATTTCAATTGATTTAAATCCTGTTGATTGTGTATGCAACCGTCAGCAGATACAAGGCTAACATTACCTAGTAAGAGTTTGTTAATTATTAATGTATCTACTTAATAAAATTGATAGAACTATTAACTATAGTTATAATAAAACTTAATAAAACTTCACAAAGGTTTAATTAAAGTAATAAATACATAATAAACATTTAATGGAGGTAATTAAATATAACTTCTTAATATGGGTTGTAAATTTATTTGTAGATATTTATATATTATTTTAATTTATACATTCAGGTTTATTATTCCTTGCCAAGATAACAGTTATTTAAAATATAAAATGTTTAAGGAATTGATGATATTTACAAACAAATTAATGTATCTTATGTGAATATCCCAGACTTTGTGTTTGATAAATGAGATTCCCATAAAAAAATGTAAATAAATATTCAGATTTAAAAAAAATATTGATAATTTATAAAATTATTAAAATGACTATCCTAAATATTCTCAGTTTAAGACTTTATTATGTAATACTGACATTGTAATAGATAATGTTTTGCCTTAACTAATGTTTCAATATCATTAGTGTCTTTGCTAATGTAATTGTTTTTACCATTTTTGTTGTTGTTATTATCATCTGTTTTAGTAGTGTTTCGATTCTCCTTCGAAATGTTTTCAGCTTCCTTTCTTACGGCCAAATCGAATTCCTATATCAAATGTCATAGCATTTATTATCAGTAAACAATATTGCCATTAAATTAGCTTTATACACCGCAGTACATATTTTTTATATGCTATGTAAGCAGTATGAAATTATATAATATTATGTAATAAACCTGTAGAGCTAAATGTTGCTGTTTCAATAATTCGGTTTTTTGATCATCTAATTGTTTTTCGAATAAATTCCTGCCAACTTCAACCTGTAGATTATATTTATAAACGACAGAAATTCTATGTGGTTATTTTTTAGGATATCATTTTTTTCTTACGAATATAATGAGTAATCTCTCATATCAAATCTTAGATAAGTCAATAAAATAATAAATATAGTTAGATTATTCATAATAATAAAAATTCTTTAAATATAAGTTTCTCATACTTCATTCCTTTGAAATCATATTTGATACATATTTGATATCTTCGGAGTCCTCGCATCTAGAATCCTTTTCTCAAGTACTTTTGTTAAGTTCCTTTCCTAAGTCCATTTCCTAAATCCCTGTCCTAAGTCTTTTTCTAAACCCCTTTCCTCTACATACTATACTCCTAAATAATACATTATACCCTATTATCTTTTATAAACTTGCAACACTCATATAATATATTACATCCTCTTTCCTTTTCCTAAACTTACAACAATCTTACATAATACATTATACACTCCTTCCCTTTCATAAACTTACAATACTCTTACATAATACATAGTAACCTCTTTCCTTTTCCTAAACTTACAATAATCTTACATAATACATTATACACTCCTCCCCCTTTCATAAACTTACAATACTCTTACATAATACATAGCAACCTCTTTCCTTTTCCTAAACTTACAATAATCTTACATAATACATTATACACTCCTTCCCTTTCATAAACTTACAATACTCTTACATAATACATAGCAACCTATTTCCTTTTCCTAAACTTACAATAATCTTACATAATACATTATACACTCCTTCCCTTTCATAAACTTACAATACTCTTACATAATACATAGCAACCTCTTTCCTTTTCATAAACTTACAATACTCTTACATAATACATAGCAACCTCTTACCTTTTCCTAAACTTACAATACTCTTACATAATACATTATACACTCCTTCCCTTTCATAAACTTTCAATAATCTTACATAATACATTATACACTCCTTCCCTTTCATAAACTTACAATACTCTTACATAATACATAGCAACCTCTTTCCTTTTCCTAAACTTACAATACTCTTACATAATACATAGCGACCTCTTTCCTTTTCCTAAACTTACAATACTCTTGCATAATACATAGCAACTTCTTTACTTTTCCAAAACTTACAATGATCTTACATAATACATAGCAACCTCTTTCCTTTTCCTAAACTTACAATACTCTTGCATAATACATAGCAACCTCTTTCCTTTTCCTAAACTTACAACAATCTTACACAATACATTATACAATCCTTCCCTTTCATAAACTTACAACATTCTTGCATAATATATTACTCCTTTTCCTAAACTTACAATACTCTTACATAATACATTAACATTCTTCTCCTTGTCCACATATCACACTTATCAAAATAAGTCTTCGGCGAAAACCAAATACAACCTACAATGTAGGTCCTACATCCTCCATTGATTACATTTTCGTAGACCTCGCATCTCTTACTAAGGCCATTCGTCATCCATCTTAGTCACTCGTCAAACCTGCTGATGGCTTCTCTGCTCCAGCTCGGTCTGAGAGCCGTACTGACGGCAGATGCCCGCCGAAAGATTTCGTCGATTAGCAACCGCAGACACCTGAGTTCCGGCGATTGTCCTTTCGCCGGGTTGAGCAGAAAACGACCTCTGCGAGCGAGAATGCGAGAAAGTAAAAGCGCAGTAAAATGCGGTACAATGAAACCAAACAAGAATCAAATTATTTATTATGATATCGTGAAGTAGAGATAACGAGAGTACAAGATATATATATAGAACCTGTCGTGAGTTGTTGTGGCGGGGTTTAGTGGCCGTCGGAGGTCTGGGGGCATGTCTCGTCATCATAATAAGATCTAGGGCTTCATCCACACTGGGAACATGGGTTTTCGCAGCATGCTCCCCCTTGAATGAACCCGTACGAATTTCTGCAGTGGCTGCAACAATTTATTTATATAGAAAATTATTATTGTTAATAATTTATATTAAGTAGCAATTTATATTACAATTTATTTTCACTTTAGTTAATATCGTGATATTTAGTTTTTAGTTGTAGAAACTAATTCTGGATGTAAATTATCACGATTACCCGATAACCTTGGCATCTCCTTTGTTTCATGTATTGATAACGTTCAGTGACCTGTCTAATTTCATTCTTACGCCGATTCAGAATATCCTATTATGTAATAGAAGATATTAAGTGATTAATAATTACTAATTATTCGATTGACAACATATAAGTAAACATACTTGAATACAGATTAAGCGATTAACAGACAGACAATTCAATAAATACTGATCATTGAAATAAAAGGTTTGGTATGGAAAAATTTGCTATATATTATTTCATTTATGAGTGGATATTATGAATTATTTAATTGCATGCAATAAAAATTATTGGGAATTAATTTCGGCTTATTTCATGGCGGTAGGACTCTCAATCTTTGTGTTATGAACAAATCTGCAACACCGAATGAAATTATAAATTCCTCGAACAAAGAGAAACAATGGATAAGCTTATGCAATCAAATTGATACAACTCTTAGACATTGATTGCGTAAGACAGACTCGAAAGTTATGCAATATTTCCTAACAATAAAAGTATGATAGACGGCCATATTATATGAAATCAAGTATGTATAGTTATTACTTTTATATTTCGAATGAGTGAATAAGTGTGAGAGGGAGGGAGGGAGGGAAGGGGGAGGGGAGAGGGTGATAGTGAGGGAGAGGGAGAGGGAGAGGGAGAGGGAGAGGGAGAGGGAGAGGGAGAGGGAGAGGGAGAGGGAGAGGGAGAGGGAGAGGGAGAGGGAGAGGGAGAGGGAGAGGGAGAGGGAGAGGGAGAGGGAGAGGGAGAGGGAGAGGGAGAGGGAGAGGGAGAGGGAGAGGGAGAGGGAGAGGGAGAGGGAGAGGGAGAGGGAGAGGGAGAGGGAGAGGGAGAGGGAGAGGGAGAGGGAGAGGGAGAGGGAGAGGGAGAGGGAGAGGGAGAGGGAGAGGGAGAGGGAGAGGGAGAGGGAGAGGGAGAGGGAGAGGGAGAGGGAGAGGGAGAGGGAGAGGGAGAGGGAGAGGGAGAGGGAGAGGGAGAGGGAGAGGGAGAGGGAGAGGGAGAGGGAGAGGGAGAGGGAGAGGGAGAGGGAGAGGGAGAGGGAGAGGGAGAGGGAGAGGGAGAGGGAGAGGGAGAGGGAGAGGGAGATAGTGAGGGAGAGGGAGAGGGAGACGGAGAGGAAAATAAAGAGAAAGAGAAAGAAGGAGAGGGAGAGGGAGAGGGAGAGGGAGAATACGGAATTACAGGATGGGAAAATGTTATGGAAATACTTGGGTTAAGGTGTTTATTGGGATTAATCTATAATGGAAATATCATAGGTGAGGTATGTGTAGAGTATGTGTTGGGTATGTTTAATCTAATAAGTGTACGTGGAAAAGTTCAGGGAAAGTGTACGAAGAAGAAATATAAGTATTGGCAATATAAGTATTGATGATTGAGATAGGTGTAAATTATGAGAGTACGTAAAAGTCTGTCTTGTCTCATACTATGTATTGTTACATATGGTGTGATGTGATGTAATGCTTGAGTATATTTATTGTATAGAATGTCAGTTAGTTAAGTAGATATTCTTGTAACATGTTTTAAATCGTTAGTGTTCATTAGTTGTAGTTATGGAGTTTTAATTCCATACTGCATATGTGTGTATGTATATGTATGTATGTTGTGTGTGTGTGTGTGTGTGTTTTTGTGTATGTGTTTGTGTGTGTTTTTGTGTTTGTGTGTGCATGTGTATTGAAGTATTTATTTATTTACAAAAGATATCAAATCTTGTTCTACAGTCTATTAGTCTACATTGTTCTACATTGTTCTACAATCTATTAGTATAAAAAGCATTCAAAAAATAAATATAAAAGAGAAGGTAAATAAACAAAGCGCATTATTAATTATTAATTAAAATATAACATCAAATGGATGTAAATATATGAATATGCAAGTAATTTATTTAATTGGAAATAAATTCTTTTAGTAAAAATCCGGAAGGGTAGATTTTTTATATTATAGGTGGCATTAAGTCAGGTGATAATTGTATTTATTGGCATAATTGTCTAGATTCAATAGAGAGTGAGTAATGGAAGTTAAGGTGTACATAAAAGTTTGGTATTTGTTTTTCGATGAATAGTTTGCCTTATATTAAAAGGTTTATTACGAAAGCGCATTTCTGTTTATATTTTGATATTAATAATTGAGCCAATTGAAATTATTATTATTATACTGTCTTATAATTCTGCGAATGATTTCAAGTGGGAAGGAGATAGATAGTGATTAGGCGTGCGAGTGAATCAATGAGTAAGTAAGTAAGTGATACTAAGAATAGTGAATAATGTAGTTCAAAGTACAATAATTCTAGGATAGATAATATAAGAGAAACTGGTTGATAGTAGTCGAAATTGAAGAATATAAATTAAAGTATAATTTGTTGGACAAATATATTTGCATAGGATAATTATATAACATTCATTATATAAGATTTGGTTAAATTCATTGCATCTATTGTAAATGCAAATAGACAAACCTGTCTTCTCAGCTCCTCTTTTTGTTCATCGTGCCTTCTTTTAACTTCCAGAGCTCTACGCAAACAATATAATATGAAACATATATTTTATTTCAGAATTCTAAATACAACCGTTAATAATCATTATTTTAATACCATAATAAGTTATACTTTAATAACTACTACATTTTATTGACACTAGTTATTTCTGGAAAACCTGCGTCTTCGGTTGGTTTCGAGTTGCAGTGACCTAGATCTTTGAGCTAAGACTTGTCGATCCGAAGCGTCCAAACAATCATACTGATAAGATGAACTAGAAATCATAGTAAACTTTTTACTAAAAGAGTATACTTTTTGCAATCTTTCATAGATTACAATATAATGTCATGTTTAAAATATATTCTACTCAAGATAATATTGACAACCTATGTATAAAATGATGACTTACTATTTAAATATATAAATATTGTGAATAATATTCACATAATAGAGTATCAATTTAAATAGACCAGAATAGATTTGAAAACAAATATTAAAACACTACTTGAAATACTGATGTTGAAATGGATAGAATGTTCGATTTTAGTTTATTATAATAGACACTATGCTTTTAAAAACTATATTATTTTTATATCATGTATTTAAAGATAAATATAGTATATATAAACGACAAATAAAGTAGTTCTCATTATCTATTTATATTGAAATAATATACTTTTAATGTCTGTATTCACAGAATAAAACTATTTATAAAATTATAATATTAAAATTATTATAATATAGTTTAGTATCTTAATAGCAATTCTAATCTAGATATAATAATACAACCACTTGTATTATTTTTTCACTTTTATTACTTTTTACAATCAATTATTATAATACTATTAATTGCCATACTTTATTAATAAAATTAGGGTATGCTTATTATATAAATTTATTGAGATTAATATTATATTTCATATTTTATAAACATTCCATTACAATGATGTTATTAATAACTATTAACTTATTAGTTTACAATAGTTATATACTATTAATTATTATAAAGATTACAATCATTTTACTATGATCTTCATATACCAGGTTGAATAAATTCACTAGAATAGAATTATTACAAAATTTCTCACTTGTAACAAGTCAAACCGTGACTCATCAAAATCAAAATATACTCATTTCGTGATAACATTCATTTTTGATTTAATACCATGCTAATTACTATTAAATATATGTCATAGTGTAAGCTATAATAATTTTAACTAGCAAAATATTAATTTTAAATAAATATAATAATTTAGTAATATCAATTTTTAAATTTAAATACATATTTCAATTGTATTCATTTAGATATCATATTTAATTTATTAATATTTAATTAGAATAATGCATAATATAAAAACAAACTTGTATGTAGAATCAATCATATCCGAAATTTATAATCACAAATTGAAAAATAGTGTATTCCTTTGATATGTTTTAGACTGTATAATCATTTTCAAAGTACATGAAACGTATACGTAAATGTATACGTATACGTTATCCTTATGTATGTATATATATTAGTAATTTCTAAAATAGATTATATTAAAATTACAATTTAACAATATACCGATTACAAAATAATATATTAATTATATTCGTATTTTATATAAAGTATCGTTGCTACCTAGCGCCATATTATATACATCGCAACAATGATTGTGCCACAATGATTGTATAATCAGTATAAACAATAATCATAGATTATATTTTCTAGTAGATTTTTATTTTTAAAATAATGTTATTAGGAATAAATAAATACATCAAATCCATTTATATATATTATTATTAATAATATAATAATATTAATTATTAATATAATATAATTATTAATAATATTATTAATATAATATATTATAAATATATTATCTGATAAATTAAATAAATGGTATTTACTTAAGTTACTTTGTATTCTATTCTCTTAACCCTTAACAATATAGCTATTATAGGTAAAATATTAGAATTGTTTAAAATTCCACTATATAGATTGTATTATATACACTTAACATCATAACAACACATAGATTAAACATATGATCTCTTTAAAATTCTACTAATTTATCAATATCAACCAAGTATATATGATGGGATTTATTATTACTTAAATATAACTTAACTAAATCTTTTGATAAGTAAAAAATTGAAAGCAAAATATTATATTTCTAGGGTTCTTTCGCCTGCTATTTGACATACTTCCTAGGTATTATTTATTTTTATTGTCAATAATTATAGTAATAACATATATATTTTAGTAAGTCACTCAACAATATATAGTAGTAATAATAATAATAATGATAATAGTAATAATAATTTACATTATAATAATATGAGTTGATTATAAAATTACAATTTTTATTTAATTTCTTATTATCTTTCAATAATATGCAATTAATATCCAGAATAATGTAAGATACTTAAAATAGTTTAATATTATAAAATAATAAATGTTCTTGAATTTATTTGTATGTTCATGAATAATATATATATATATATATATATATATATATATATATATATATATATATGAATATGAATATACCTAAAACTGTCCGGCTGAATTTATTTACACTAATCAATTTAAAAATAACAATAGATGCTAAGTTAGTAACTTAGCAATCTTAAATTACCAATCTATTTTAATATAAATTTCAAAATAGTCACTGTTAAATTAAATCAATACCAATTAATAATGTTATTGAATCTGTCCTGCCATTCAGGAGATGCGTGATTAGTGTAATCAAGTTGTTGAGCTATATAAATACTCGTTATATACATTATGTTGGTAATGAAAAGCATAACTTAAAGATAATGTTAAGATTTAACTTAACTAATAGATTTTAATATTTCATTAATATTTGAATGTTATATTCGATATCATTTAGGTTAGTTGATTTTATAATGAATTATTTAAATTATTTAGATATATTTTTAATATTTTGTAAATTTAAAAATTTACAAAATATTATATTTTTGATTATCATTTAGTAATTAACTTCTACACTTTGTTACTTCTGCAAAGTTTGTAATGTACTATTAATAATATAAATAATAGTTTTAAATATAGTACTCTAAATAAGGATATTAGTGTGATGTATTGTATATATTGTATTTTCTTTATTAATAATTCTTTATCATATTATATACTATGTTTGTATATCTAATATAGAATACACTAACGTAGATATATCTATTTTCAAATAGCTTAAAACAGTATAATATTAATAAATACGATTTGAAATTGTAATATTATTTTAGAAATCCATTTTAAAATTTCTATTTGTTTATTTATATTCATGTAAGCATCGACAATAAGTAACCAATAATTTATCATGTATTTATCAGCTACAACATGATTTAATACATTCATTTTGTAATATTTATCTTTATAGATTATGAATTATATTAAATATACATAAATGATATGCTATTTAATATCTTATTTGATATTTATTACAACTCCATTAGTAGCAAATAACATTTAAAGAATGTATTATATATATATATATATATATATATATATATATATATATATATATATATATATATATATACTTATACAAATATTTAAATATTAAATAGATATTAAATAGATATCAAATATAGTGGCAATAAATATCAAAGATGATATCTCTGGGTATTAAATTCCTTTTAAATATAACTTCCGACTTGCCTCAAGAGTTATACATGTTTGCGATTCAACTTTAACTCCTTGGCAAAACATTGAAGTACTTCGAAGCAATCTTATGGTATGTCTATCACATGATTTTAGAAGGACATCTCCAGTTTATTATCAATACAATTTAAATTCCTAAAAACTAAATATTATCAGATTTATCAATGAATATCAGAGTTATCATTTATTTGTAGATCAAAAACAAATTTTTTAATTATCCTATAATTTATTTTTATAGATTTAATTATAATTCGTTTCGTATAAACCATAAGTTAAATTGATTAAAGTATTGTATCGAGCATACACTATAAAGTATACGAAGATGAGAAATCGAATACATAATTTATATAAATTATTGTTAAAATAATTTAATGTTATACCACACTATTGCTAATACGAGTTTACACATTTATTTATAAATATATATAACTTTTTGTTAGCGGATATAACACTATAAATTAAATAACTACTATAATGGTATATATA
Source organism: Osedax frankpressi (assembly GCA_964035775.1). Classification (NCBI taxonomy): domain Eukaryota; kingdom Metazoa; phylum Annelida; class Polychaeta; order Sabellida; family Siboglinidae; genus Osedax; species Osedax frankpressi. The sequence continues at coordinate 29,164,219 of OZ038314.1, forward strand.
TGCGGAGGTTTCACAAGTTAGAATCAATTGAATATTTATATAACTTAAGATATATTTTCATGGATAAGTGTATATTTAGAATATATATAATATATATATATATATATATATATATATATATATATATATATATATAGAATATATCTTTTTATTAAGATTTCCTAAACTCATTATTCTTATTTTACAAGTTAAATTACTTGCTATATTCTATTTACCGGTGCATATAAATCTTATATTACAAAACTATAGTGCTATTTATTATAAGTACGTACTGACAAAGTCGATGTAAAGATTTATCTATATAATGGCAGCAACAATGGACTGGAACATAATTGACTCATTCTAGAAATGTATCGATAAATCATGACTTCCGACCAATTACTTTACTTATAAATTATGACATCATACATACCTTATTTATACAATATATATATATATATATATATATATATATATAAATTATTACAAATCATTTTCACTTGCTATCACTTGTAAATACAGCTAAAACACGGTATTATATAATATACTTCTTTATTTTGATAGATATGTATATTATATTATTATGTTAATAAATTATTATTAATAATTTTTTTTTAACTTTTATGAATTTTAGCCTGTTTTCGGATACGTATAAACATGTGTTTTGAATAGCATTAAAGTCAGACTTTTATTTACATACTAATATTAATTTACGCACGTATAATGTCAAATGTATTGTCGTTATTAATAATAATGTGTGTATATATCGAAAACTATATCAGAAATGATCAATTAAAAGAGTAAAATTAAAAGAGTAAATTTCATTTCATTATAATATTTTCATTAATAAAAATGGCGTTGAATAATGCGAAACATATTTTAAGACATATAAATTACATTCTAGCTAGTATATATATATATATATATATATATATATATATATATATATATATATATACTAGCTATAATGTAATTTATATGTCTTATATATATATATATATATATATATATATATATGGTTATATATAGCTATATCTATAAACGGTAGAGTAAATGTGTTTACTTATATCTATGTATATCTACAATCATAAAGTCGGGGTTTAATATTTCTTGTACTCATGTTATTATTTTCATTATATTAAATTGTAATTATATTTCTATATTTATAATATCACGATTTTATTCAGCCATAGTTTTAATGTAGATATATAATCGTTGAATATTCTATCTTATTTGTCTATATTTTTCGATTAGGTTATAAACAATGGATAACTCTTTGTATAATATTATATTAGACTCTTAGTAAATATATATATATATATATATATATATATATTATTTACACATTAACAAATTCTTTTGTGGATTATTGTCATACATTAGAAATTTGAATCGATAATAATACGATATGTAATAATTGAAATAGACTATGGTATATTAACACTATTTGACCAGCATTATGTTCGATGTGATGACATATTGTCTCGTAATACATGTCATTATTAGTAGTTAGAATAAAGGACGGGCTAACTTAACACGTTCACGTATTGTATCCAATCAATGGACTAGATACATATAGTTGGTTACTGGAAGAGTTTGCTAAATATATATATATATATATATATATATATATATATATTAGCCTAACCGCTAGTAAGATACGTAATTCTCACTATCCATAGTGACCATTACAAATTAAAATAACGATGTTGCTAATGGCGTGCGATTAATGTAGAACTTATATGGGTGGGATTAATGAAGTGATGCTAGTAGTCTTAATACGGTAGTGGTGTTGGAGGTGTGGTTGTGGTGTTAGTGGTGGTGGTGGTGGTGGTGATAGTGGTGGTGATGGTGATGGTATAATGATGGAGGTAGTATAGTAGTGGTAGTATGATGGTGCTTATGGTAGTGATGTTGATGGTACTGATGGTAGTGGTTGTGGTGGTGGTGATGGTATGGTGGTGGTGGCGGTGATGGTAGTGCTATGGTAGTGTGGTGGTGGTAGGCTGGTGGTGGTATTGGTGATGGTATAATGATGGTTCTATAGTAGTGGTGTATGATGGTGCTTATGGTAGTGATGTTGATGGTACTGAGGTAGTGGTTGTGGTGGTTGTGATGGTGATGGTGGTGGTGGCGGTGATGGTAGTGATATGGTAGTGTGGTGGTGGTGGTGGTAGTGGTGGTGGTAGTGGTGGTCATGTAGAATTGGTGTGTGTGGTGGTGATGTTTGTGGTAGTGATGTTGGTGATGGTGATATTGGTGATGGTGATGGTGGTGGTGGTGGTGATTGTAGTGGTAGTGATGGTGATGGTGGTGGTGGTGGTGGTGAGGTTGTGGTAGGGGTGGTGGTAGTGTTATAATGGTGTTAGTATAGTGGTGGTGGTGGTATGGTGGTAGTTGTAGTGGTGGTTGTGGTTGTGGTGGTGGTGGTATAGTAGTGGTAGTATGGTGCTTGTGGTAGTGATGTTGGTGGTGGCGGTGGTGGTGGTGATGGTTGTGGTATGGTAGTGTAGTGGTGGTGGTGTGGTGGTGGTGTGGTGGTGGTGAGGTGGTGGTGGTATAGTAGTGGTATAATGGTGCTTGTAGTGATGTTGGTGGTGGTGGTGATGGTGGTGGTGGTGGTGGTGGTATAGTAATGATAGTACAATGGTGCTTATGATAGAGATATTGATGATGGTGATGGTGGCGGTAATGGTGGTGGTGATGGTCATGGTAGTGGTGATGCTTGTGGTAGTGATGTTGGTGATGGTGATGGTTGTGATGGTGGTTGTAGTGGTAGTGATGGTGGTGGTGGTATGATGGTGATGGTGGTGATAGTGGTGGTGGTGGTGATGGTTGTGGTATGGTAGTGTGGTGGTGGTGGTGGTGGTGTGGTGTTGTGGTGGTGGTGGTAGTGATTGTGGTGTTTGTGGTGGTATAGTGGTGGTGGTATGGCGGTAGTGGTGGTGGTTGTGGTGATGGTGGTGGTAGTAGTGGTGGTGGTGATGGTTGTGGTATGGTAGTGTGGTGGTGGTGGTGGTGGTGTGGTGTTGTGGTGGTGGTGGTAGTGATTGTGGTGTTTGTGGTGGTATAGTGGTGGTGGTATGGCGGTAGTGGTGGTGGTTGTGGTGATGGTGGTGGTAGTAGTTGTGGTGGTGATGGTTGTGGTATGGTAGTGTGGTGGTGGTGGTGTGGTGTGGTGGTAGTATTGTTGATAGTGGTGGTGGTGGTGTGGTGTGGTGGTGGTGGGTATTATGCAGGGTATTATGCAGGGTATCTATGTGCAGGGTCAGCAGTAGCTATTCGCTGTATGAGGGATAAGTATCTACCGGAGTGACATTCGTGCCGTACAATTAGAGAGCGATAATGTATAATTACACAAAACGCACGCACTAAGATACATATGGGGTACGTGGTATCTGTTGGCACTTCTACACGATGACCAGCCAGTACTACTACCTATGCGATAACAAGTAATTATTACTTACCGTAATTAACATATAACAATGTAGTAAGTTTATAAACACGTCGATATTTGTAACCCTAATATTGTTAAATTCTGCAAATTATTTATATTCCATAGAACCTAGAAATATTAGTTTTTGTGATTTGTATAGCATAAGTACCATATATTGCTAGAACTATATAGATATACATATATAGATTTATTGGGCCTATATCTTAAAGTAAGATCTATAGAATAAGTTTACATAGTTTTTCTGTATTCCTCTTAGTAGATCAAAGATGAACTTCACTTTTATCCCAAAACTGGTTACTAAAACAATAATTATTATTATTAACAATTAATAATTATTACAATAAAGATATATTATAAATATTTATAATTGTGGTCTTCAATTTTAAAATTAATGATTGTGTTTTTATTATTATATATATGTTAAAATAACATTATCATTTTTCTATTGTTATCCTGATTTTATAATACAATACATACTGGCAGAACCTATAGACACAACTACAATGTATGTCAAGTTAACGTTACTAATCTGTAAACTAATTCAACGAAAGGCGGATGCAAATACTACGTACGGTGACTCGTGGTATTCAATGACCTCTTCTTACTTAACCAACCTACTGGCCATGATGGGCACGTTCGGGAGTTTGGGTTGGCGATGTACAGCTTGACAATAGAATAGCATCTACCCGGCGTAGAGTGTATTCGTAGCGTAATGGTGTATAACGTATATAGTCCGTTATAGTCCGATATATCCACTATCGTCCTATGCTGACTACAGTACCTCGTGCAGGTACGTTACAGATACGTTGGCGGTGCAGGGCGTATCTTAATAACATATCTGTATACGCGTAAGTTATGTAATTTAACCCATTCATTCATTTGAGATGAAATCTATTTAAAAGGCAGTTTTAAATCAATATTTTACCTTCACACTCACATTCCAGATTCATTATATATTAAGCTGAATATGCATACGATAATACCATTGCAGGATTCTTGGCAAACTTGGGAGTTTTTATGGTCATGAGTAGGAAGAAACACCGCAACCTCCCAACCAATAGATATATTCTGAATTTAGCAATCAGTTTGTAACTTAACTACGATCTAGTTATAGTCTATATATATTGTATCATCTATAGTCTAAATATATGCTAAATATAATATAACTATAGATTAACTATATATATATTCTAACTATAGTTTAAAAACTTAATTAAATACAATCTAAATATACGTGGTTTAGCTAAATCGAAATGTTTACGATTATTGATCTAATCCCCGTTAATTTCAATTATAAATAGTTACAGAAATAGACTCAAATAAGTATATTATAGTAGAGTTTCATATTTCATGTTCTATTTTACAATGTCATTTACGATATGTTTACTTATTAGCCGGTATAATTTATTATTGCTATGATGGTGAGACGGAAGAGAAATTGTTTATTAAAATTAATTTATACTTTGGTTAGTTATTTGAATATTGGGTATTTATGAATAGATATATAATGCATATTTGATATAAATATATATATATATATATATATATATATATCAAATACATAATATATCTATTTAATTTTATGAATATCTAAGCAAGTATTAATGATAGGTTACTAATTTGTAAATGGTGATGTAATTGTAAAAATATACACGCAAGTACATTCACACACACTCACAAATATATATATATATATATATATATATATATATATATATTTCTACCTATGATTACTTATACGTTACCATAAATCACAGGTGATATATTAATGTGCATCTTTACAAGTTTAAAGATATGCGATAGATTAGGAATAATCCATTGGAAATTCACACTTTGTAAGGTTATTTTTAAAATAGCATATTAAGTTTCACTATTGTTCTACAATTGTTAAATAAAATATTAAAAGTATTAAAATTTGACAATATTTATTACATAAAATATAACTAACGTTATTAATATATATATATATATATATATATATATATATATATATATATATATACATATATATATATATATATATATATATATATGTATAATACATTTTTATTTTATATATTTAAATATTAGGATTACAATGAATCAAACATTATATCGGATAATTGAATTATCCGAATAATAATAAGAATTTTTTTTAAATGGCGATTTTCATATAACAAATAATATAATACTCACTGTTACTGATTTATAGTTAAGATGGATTTTATTAACTGCCATATTGTAAATAATATAATGAGAACACAATTCATGTAATTATTTTACTCGTGTAATTATTTCTAACAATCTATAAACATTGTTAAATTTTATTTCCTAATATGAGGTTAATAATCAGTTAATATGAGGTGTAAGAATTAAAATATAGTAGTTATATATAGCCTTTAATCACACGCACTCTCTTACAAGCTCCATTGAACTCTCCCGCACCCCATCACACTCGCCTGCATACCGACCCAACCGGGTTGGGCCAACCCCCCCCCCCCACATTCACCTTACTCCGCATATACCCCTGCGAATCTCGCAACCTATCGTACTCCACCGCACTCCACTCTCACTCTACTCTAACCTTTAACCTGTAACAACATGATTTTAATATTCCATCAGCTTCGTAACAGAAATTTTCGGACGCGTATTGGGGAGAGACAATAATACTAAATATATGATAAGTGAGGGTTGTGTATTTAATTTAAACTTTAACGCTGTTATGATGGTTAGTGATCTTTAACGAAGGCAACGTATTACATTAAGGATATCTAGTGGTGTTATCGTTATTATCTATTATGAGGAGCAGGCAGTGGATGAATATAGTAAGGTAAATAACAGTTAGTGTGAGATAGCATATTTAATAATGCCATATTTAATTGGTATTAAATGCAGATTTTTCTTAAAATCTGTTATTTGAGTTCTATGAGGTGTATCTGCCTAAATTAAATTGATACGTGCAGCGTTACTTTAGAGCACTCGGATTGTGTTAATGGCATAAGGTAGTCCATGTAAAGCAATGTTTTAGTATTCAATCATCGGCATAAAGACTGCAGTAATGAGCAAGTTGGCGATGTTGGTAGCGATGTTGGTAGCGATGATGGAGCATATGAAGAATGTATTGATCGATTTAGAAATAGAAGTAACGAAATTGTTAAAGAAAAGTCAATGTTAAGGTCTAGGTTTCCGATTAATGATGCCTACTTACGAGTGCGAATAGTAAATGAAGGTGTGATATTTATTAATGAATGTTTTGAATTTCGTATGTTAATTGTTTCTATTTTTAATTTGTTAATGAAAAGTAAATTAGGTGAGGTATATTCTTGTATGTCGACAATACATGTATTAATGGTTAGTATTTCGGTAGATAATTCTTTTATGTTTACGAGTATCTATGTCGCCAGCATAAGTGTTGTAATTGATAAGTTTAGTGTTTATACAGTAAATACGAAGAGGTAGGATATAAATATTGAATAAGTAAGTCAATACGGAGACTAGAGCGATGCCGTAATCTATTTGTCTAGGAATTAAAGTAATTTTGTCAATTACAATCTGATATGATATTTCGTTAAGATAAGATAAACAGCAGTTATATGCCATTTTTCTAATGCCTATAGCAGAAAGTCATTGAAGCCTTATATGGTGGTAGGATGTATCAAAAGCGGAGTAGAGCTTAAATAGAACCATGATAATACCATTACTTTATTTTGGAATTGAATATATATTATTAAGGATTACTGTTATAGCTGTTTGATAGGTTACTCTTGAGTGTAGATACGTTAGTCAATAGTATTTTATAGTATTTTATATTACATATTAAATGGTTTTAACGGAGTAGAGATAATTATTTCGAGAATTTTCGATATCGCATAAAGGAGGAAGATATGTCGATAGTTAAAAATAATAGATTTTTTTAGATTTTATTTTTTTTAATTTTGTTTGATAAGTACTTTTTTAGAACTTTTTGGATTTATTGTGGTTCTAGATGGTAGATCGAAATTAGATAGATTATACTTGAAATGGCAGATTATTCTCCGGCAGAGTCCTGCATACAACCGAACTTCCCATCATACACCAACTCTCAAAGGTACAATTTATGTTTCTCCCACATACCTGCGTATACCTCGCACTTAACTGCACATTCCTGTATTCCGTTACACTCCGTATTTTAAAATCGTAGAATCATGACGTGTTTTTTCTTTCCTAAACCAATTAATAGGCATAATTACCCAACGCAAATTATCCAATAAATCCGAGAACAAACTTTAGTAGAAAGATTAAAATATCTTATCATTTCTTCCGCGCCAAGCTTATTAATATCACATTGCTACCCTAGTATTGTTAATAACATTAACTCACTTTTACCCCATTACTGTTAATATCATTAACACATTTCTACCCTAATACTGTTATAACAGTACTAGGGTAGAAGTTTGTTAATGATATTAACAGTTATTATATTAACAGATATTATAATATCATTAACAGTCAATTCATCATTCGTAATTGATATACTACCTTAACTAATCAACTATCATCCAATCGTTCCGTGTAAGATAAATAAACCATTGAAAATCACTCTATTCTGGTCCAAATTATATAAAAATGGCGCATATCTCAAAAATAATAACAAAATCTAACCTATGCAAATCTACACTTAATAATACTGTTTAATATCTAATTTATTAATACTATCCAATACCCTATAATGATTTGTTTCTCTCAATATGATGTTCTATCTTAACTACAATACAATCTACATCTCCGCTTCATTGGAATATGGAACCATAATGATCTTCCTCGACCTATCTGCAGACTCCCTCTACCAGATCATTCTCTCCACCAACCTATTCTCCTAACCAGACTATCTTCAATAAGCATATCTGGTACTGGACTTAACTGATTATCTTGATACATGTCCAAACCACATTGTAAAATAAATGTATACACTATATGTCTAACCACTAAATATATCACTCCGAGTGCCTTAATGATTAGGCATTTCTTCAATATATATACTACACTTATTTACAATTTTAAAAATAACTATCACAATCTGTCTTGCCATTTTTAAGCGACTACATAAAAATCCAATACAAACTGTCTGAACCTATCGATGGCATTTACAATTATTAACGCATTACAAAAATACACACCTGGATATCTTACAAATCTCTATCATTAAACTGTCATAAAATAGAAATAAAGTAAACGAATATACCCACCAATACTTTTAAATACTAATTTTAATCAATAACACATCCGTATACTATATAACCAAATGCAAACATCTTGATAATAATCTGAAATTTGATATATAAATACATCGCTTAATCCATCAGTATATTCTTCACAATATACAAATAATACAGCCATGTATTAACTTTACGGTAGCCAAGCTACTCACCACCGACTGATGTACCTCCTTGATATATGCTTTCCTTCAAAATGTCACCTCCAAATTTCATTGACTTATATTTAAACTCACCAAATATTCACGAAAGCACATATTTATATTCCCACTACGAATTTCACTACAAATCCAATATAAGAAGCCTCGATATCCACATCGCTATACACCACAAGATACTCCTCTATATTTCAAACATTATTCATTTCAACAATAAGATTAAATTTATTACCCTTATACGTAGCCACCTAACTTCTCCGTAACTAAAATCATTAATATGATATTAAATTATAAATGAAATAATATAAAATAAATCATAAAATAAATGCTTTTATAACATAAAACATATAATTAAAAAATAATTAATAAATATATTCATAAACATGTATTTTTTAATTATTATATTTATTTATCCAAATTATAAATGTTTCTAAATAATATCACATGATCTGTTAAAATTAAAACATTATATGCTAAAACTACATATAGTATATAATTAGTCAATAATATAATTTAAAATAATTACTATTATCTGTGAAATAAATATTAAAAATATATCAAAATATTTTTAGATAATTATACATAAATTGAATTTATATATATTAGAATATATATATATATATATTATAATTATTTTAAATATATTATTTGTAATATAAATAATTATATATAGCATACATAATATAATTAACATGAATTTAAATTTGTATTATTCAAATATAAATAAAATATTGAATTAATAATTATATTTTATTATTTTATCGAAATTAAAAAGCATATAATTATATATAATGATATTTAATGTTAATAAATATACACAATATTTACTATATATTTTTAAAATAGTTAAATAATCAATCCAATACTCCAAAGTATAACTGTTACATAGTTAGAAAATATATATTAACTCTTTTAATAAATTGTTTGTAATTGATATACATATTAATATACTTTTTTAAAAGTAATAAAATCACTAAAGTAAGCAATTAAGTAAATTTGTTTTTTACATTCGAGATTTCATTTTTTTCCATCTTAGTTTTAATTTTAAATTATAATTTTGCTATATTTGAACGCTTCCTGGAATCACCACCAAAAATATGTTCGATTAATATTTTATGTCGATTCCATATTATTCCGATAGATGTAAACTGGCCTTAAGGCAATATTTACGATTTATAAACTCAATACGATAATAAAGCTCAATAATTATCATCACAAATAATGATAGTTCATTTCCTGTAATTAGTAGGTCAGATTATTATATCTATTGTTATGTGAATATAGCTATTATCAATCTTGATGACTTCGCATGTTGGGATAATTATATCAGCTCGATATCTAACCGTCCTTTTATTAAAACAAATTTTACACTCCCTCATACGAACTCGCACCAACAATCGTACACTCAACAATTCCCGAACTCACACACACATTCAAACACTCCCGCATTCGCATTCGCGCTCACACTCGCACGCTCAACAACTCCCGCACTCACACACACATTCAAACACCCCAGCATTCGCACTCGCACTAACTCCCGCAAACTTAACCACCCCGCGCTCACACCTACACTCAAACACTCCAGCACTCGCACTCGCACTGACACCCGCAAACTTAACCACCCCCGCGCTCACACCTACACTCAAACACTCCAGCACTCGCACTCGCACTGACACCCGCAAACTTAACCACCCCCGCGCTCACACCTACACTCAAACACTCCCGCACTCTCACTCGTACACACGTCCGCACTTGCAACCGTACTGCTAATTAAACAAGCTTAGCGTAACTCGTGAATAAACAAACCGTCCGTCTGTTAAACACACCTTCCGAGTAGTCCATCGTACAGGCCCCACCACATTCCAGGTGTACATGTTGATCCGATATGTGCCCCTCTTCCTGTCCATCAATACGATGACCTTGATCAGCGTGGAAAGATTCATCGCCATTATTCTGCCCACCTATTTCCGGGTGTTCACTACGTCGAAACTGGTTGGTACGACGTAGACAAACCAGTACCACTGGTAAGTGAATTTATTAATTAGAGTAAGTGTAATTAATTACCTATATATATAGGTAGAACATGAGTACATTAAGTATATATTTACATAAAGTACATACGTAGATTAAGTATAAAAGTAGATTACGAATATAAATATATTATATAAATAGTACATGAATAAATTATGTATATGGATAGATTAATTTCATAAGTAGATAAGTACATAGGTGCATAAGTAGTGTATGTAACTGAGTAATTTATGTATAAACAAATAAGTATATAAGTATATAAATTATATTAAGTATATTTACATATATATATATATATATATATATAAGTACATAAGTAGATTATGAATTAGTTTATATTTAAGTAGTTATTCAATAAGTAATGTATCTTTCAATATTAATTGCTTTATTATAGTTACCAATTTTCGTTATATATACATATATACATATATATATATATATATATATATATATATATATATATATATATATATATATATATATATATATATATATATGAAAAAATACAGTTTATATTATTGTATTTAAATAAAATATATACATTTGCATAGTTATGGAAACTTTGTTTACTAGTAATGTCTACCAGTTATGCATTATACAATATTAATGTAGAATAAATAACACAAAATGAAGGTAATTTTATTATTTGCGTTTATAATTTCTTATATATTAATAATTTTTACAATTTTGCAAACACGTAAATGGATTTTACAAAATTATTATGTCGCTATGTTTATATATACTTATATATATATATATATATATATATATATATATATATATATATTCATACAAATCCGCAAATATTACATAACCGTACTCTCCTATCTACAGGTAAATATACAGCTTCTACTGGTCTACGTGATTACATTCGGTCAACAGGTGTTCCCTTTGTTATCGGTCGAGGTGAGTAACTATTAATAACTATTAATAAAATTAATAACTATTAATAATAATAACTATTAATAAAAATGAATACTATTAATAACTATTAATAACTATTAATAACTATTTAATTAAAAATAACTATTAATAACTATTAATAACTATTAATAACTATTAATAACTTAATAACTATTAATAACTATTAATAACTATTAATAACTATTAATAACTATTAATAACTATTAATAACTATTAATAACTATTAATAACTATTAATAACTATTAATAACTATTAATAACTATTAATAACTATTAATAACTATTAATAACTATTAATAACTATTAATAACTATTAATAACTATTAATAACTATTAATAACTATTAATAACTATTAATAACTATTAATAACTATTACTAACTATTACTAACTATTACTAACTATTACTAACTATTACTAACTATTACTAACTATTACTAACTATTACTAACTATTACTAACTATTACTAACTATTACTAACTATTACTAACTATTACTAACTATTACTAACTATTACTAACTATTACTAACTATTACTAACTATTACTAACTATTACTAACTATTACTAACTATTACTAACTATTACTAACTATTACTAACTATTACTAACTATTACTAACTATTACTAACTATTACTAACTATTACTAACTATTACTAACTATTACTAACTATTACTAACTATTACTAACTATTACTAACTATTACTAACTATTACTAACTATTACTAACTATTACTAACTATTACTAACTATTACTAACTATTACTAACTATTACTAACTATTACTAACTATTACTAACTATTACTAACTATTACTAACTATTACTAACTATTACTAACTATTACTAACTATTACTAACTATTACTAACTATTACTAACTATTACTAACTATTACTAACTATTACTAACTATTACTAACTATTACTAACTATTACTAACTATTACTAACTATTACTAACTATTACTAACTATTACTAACTATTACTAACTATTAATAACTATTAATAACTATTAATAACTATTAATAACTATTAATAACTATTAATAACTATTAATAACTATTAATAACTATTAATAACTATTAATAACTATTAATAACTATTAATAACTATTAATAACTATTAATAACTATTAATAACTATTAATAACTATTAATAACTATTAATAACTATTAATAACTATTAATAACTATTAATAACTATTAATAACTATTAATAACTATTAATAACTATTAATAACTATTAATAACTATTAATAACTATTAATAACTATTAATAACTATTAATAACTATTAATAACTATTAATAACTATTAATAACTATTAATAACTATTAATAACTATTAATAACTATTAATAACTATTAATAACTATTAATAACTATTAATAACTATTAATAACTATTAATAACTATTAATAACTATTAATAACTATTAATAACTATTAATAACTATTAATAACTATTAATAACTATTAATAACTATTAATAACTATTAATAACTATTAATAACTATTAATAACTATTAATAACTATTAATAACTATTAATAACTATTAATAACTATTAATAACTATTAATAACTATTAATAACTATTAATAACTATTAATAACTATTAATAACTATTAATAACTATTAATAACTATTAATAACTATTAATAACTATTAATAACTATTAATAACTATTAATAACTATTAATAACTATTAATAACTATTAATAACTATTAATAACTATTAATAACTATTAATAACTATTAATAACTATTAATAACTATTAATAACTATTAATAACTATTAATAACTATTAATAACTATTAATAACTATTAATAACTATTAATAACTATTAATAACTATTAATAACTATTAATAACTATTAATAACTATTAATAACTATTAATAACTATTAATAACTATTAATAACTATTAATAACTATTAATAACTATTAATAACTATTAATAACTATTAATAACTATTAATAACTATTAATAACTATTAATAACTATTAATAACTATTAATAACTATTAATAACTATTAATAACTATTAATAACTATTAATAACTATTAATAACTATTAATAACTATTAATAACTATTAATAACTATTAATAACTATTAATAACTATTAATAACTATTAATAACTATTAATAACTATTAATAACTATTAATAACTATTAATAACTATTAATAACTATTAATAACTATTAATAACTATTAATAACTATTAATAACTATTAATAACTATTAATAACTATTAATAACTATTAATAACTATTAATAACTATTAATAACTATTAATAACTATTAATAACTATTAATAACTATTAATAACTATTAATAACTATTAATAACTATTAATAACTATTAATAACTATTAATAACTATTAATAACTATTAATAACTATTAATAACTATTAATAACTATTAATAACTATTAATAACTATTAATAACTATTAATAGCTATTAATAACTATTAATAACTATTAATAACTATTAATAACTATTAATAGCTATTAATAACTATTAATAACTATTAATAACTATTAATAACTATTAATAGCTATTAATAACTATTAATAACTATTAATAACTATTAATAGCTATTAATAGCTATTAATAGCTATTAATAACTATTAATAGCTATTAATAGCTATTAATAGCTATTAATAACTATTAATAACTATTAATAACTATTAATAACTATTAATAACTATTAATAACTATTAATAACTATTAATAACTATTAATAGCTATTAATAACTATTAATAACTATTAATAGCTATTAATAACTATTAATAGCTATTAATAACTATTAATAGCTATTAATAACTATTAATAGCTATTAATAACTATTAATAACTATTAATAACTATTAATAACTATTAATAACTATTAATAACTATTAATAACTATTAATAACTATTAATAACTATTAATAACTATTAATAACTATTAATAACTATTAATAACTATTAATAACTATTAATAACTATTAATAACTATTAATAACTATTAATAACTATTAATAACTATTAATAACTATTAATAACTATTAATAACTATTAATAACTATTAATAACTATTAATAACTATTAATAACTATTAATAACTATTAATAACTATTAATAACTATTAATAACTATTAATAACTATTAATAACTATTAATAACTATTAATAACTATTAATAACTATTAATAACTATTAATAACTATTAATAACTATTAATAACTATTAATAACTATTAATAACTATTAATAACTATTAATAACTATTAATAACTATTAATAACTATTAATAACTATTAATAACTATTAATAACTATTAATAACTATTAATAACTATTAATAACTATTAATAACTATTAATAACTATTAATAACTATTAATAACTATTAATAACTATTAATAACTATTAATAACTATTAATAACTATTAATAACTATTAATAACTATTAATAACTATTAATAACTATTAATAACTATTAATAACTATTAATAACTATTAATAACTATTAATAACTATTAATAACTATTAATAACTATTAATAACTATTAATAACTATTAATAGCTATTAATAACTATTAATAACTATTAATAACTATTAATAGCTATTAATAGCTATTAATAACTATTAATAACTATTAATAGCTATTAATAGCTATTAATAACTATTAATAACTATTAATAACTATTAATAACTATTAATAACTATTAATAACTATTAATAACTATTAATAACTATTAATAACTATTAATAACTATTAATAGCTATTAATAACTATTAATAACTATTAATAACTCAAATAAAATATCAAAATAATTTTACTATTAATAACTATTAATAACTCAAATAAAATATCAAAATAATTTTAGATAATTATACATAAATTGAATTTATATATATTAGAATATATATATATATATATATATATATATATATATATATTATAATTATTTTAAATATATTATTTGTAATATAAATAATTATATATAGCATACATAATATAATTAACATGAATTTAAATTTGTATTATTCAAATATAAATAAAATATTGAATTAATAATTATATTTTATTATTTTATCGAAATTAAAAAGCCTATAATTATATATAATGATATTTAATGCTAATAAATATACACAATATTTACTATATATTTTTAAAATAGTTAAATAATCAATCCAATACTCCAAAGTATAACTGTTACATAGTTAGAAACTATTAATAACTATTAATAACTATTAATAACTATTAATAACTATGAATAACTATTAATAACTATTAATAACTATTAATAACTATTAATAACTATTAATAACTATTAATAACTATTAATATCTATTAATAACTATTAATAACTATTAATAACTATTAATAACTATTAATAACTATTTATAACTATTAATAACTATTAATAACTATTAATAACTATTAATAACTATTAATAACTATTAATAACTATTAATAACTATTAATAACTATTAATAACTATTAATAACTATTAATAACTATTAATAACTATTAATAACTATTAATAACTATTAATAACTATTAATAACTATTAATAACTATTAATAATTATTAATAAAAATTAATAACTATTAATAACTATTAATAACTATTTATAACTATTAATAATTATTAATAAAAATTAATAACTATTAATAACTATTAATAACTATTAATAACTATTAATAACTATTAATAATTATTAATAAAAATTAATAACTATTAATAACTATTAATAACTATTAATAACTATTAATAATTATTAATAAAAATTAATAACTATTAATAACTATTAATAACTATTTATAACTATTAATAATTATTAATAAAAATTAATAACTATTAATAACTATTAATAACTATTAATAACTATTAATAACTATTAATAACTATTAATAACTATTAATAACTATAAATAACTATTAATAACTATTAATAACTATTAATAACTATTAATAACTATTAATAACTATTAATAACTATTAATAACTATTAATAACTATTAATAACTATTAATAACTATTAATAACTATTAATAACTATTAATAACTATTAATAACTATTAATAACTATTAATAACTATTAATAACTATTAATAACTATTAATAACTATTAATAACTATTAATAACTATTAATAACTATTAATAACTATTAATAACTATTAATAACTATTAATAACTATTAATAACTATTAATAACTATTAATAACTATTAATAACTATTAATAACTATTAATAACTATTAATAACTATTAATAACTATTAATAACTATTAATAACTATTAATAACTATTAATAACTATTAATAACTATTACTAACTATTAATAACTATTACTAACTATTACTAACTATTACTAACTATTACTAACTATTACTAACTATTACTAACTATTACTAACTATTACTAACTATTACTAACTATTAATAACTATTAATAACTATTAATAACTATTAATAACTATTAATAACTATTAATAACTATTAATAACTATTAATAACTATTAATAACTATTAATAACTATTAATAACTATTAATAACTATTAATAACTATTAATAACTATTAATAACTATTAATAACTATTAATAACTATTAATAACTATTAATAACTATTAATAACTATTAATAACTATTAATAACTATTAATAACTATTAATAACTATTAATAACTATTAATAACTATTAATAACTATTAATAACTATTAATAACTATTAATAACTATTAATAACTATTACTAACTATTACTAACTATTAATAACTATTAATAACTATTAATAACTATTAATAACTATTAATAACTATTAATAACTATTAATAACTATTAATAACTATTAATAACTATTAATAACTATTAATAACTATTAATAACTATTAATAACTATTAATAACTATTAATAACTATTAATAACTATTAATAACTATTAATAACTATTAATAACTATTAATAACTATTAATAACTATTAATAACTATTAATAACTATTAATAACTATTAATAACTATTAATAACTATTAATAACTATTAATAACTATTAATAACTATTAATAACTATTAATAACTATTAATAACTATTAATAACTATTAATAACTATTAATAACTATTAATAACTATTAATAACTATTAATAACTATGAATAACTATTAATAACTATTAATAACTATTAATAACTATTAATATCTATTAATAACTATTAATAACTATTAATAACTATTAATAACTATTAATAACTATTTATAACTATTAATAACTATTAATAACTATTAATAACTATTAATAACTATTAATAACTATTAATAACTATTAATAACTATTAATAACTATTAATAACTATTAATAACTATTAATAACTATTAATAACTATTAATAACTATTAATAACTATTAATAACTATTAATAACTATTAATAACTATTAATAATTATTAATAAAAATTAATAACTATTAATAACTATTAATAACTATTTATAACTATTAATAATTATTAATAAAAATTAATAACTATTAATAACTATTAATAACTATTAATAACTATTAATAATTATTAATAAAAATTAATAACTATTAATAACTATTAATAACTATTAATAACTATTAATAATTATTAATAAAAATTAATAACTATTAATAACTATTAATAACTATTTATAACTATTAATAATTATTAATAAAAATTAATAACTATTAATAACTATTAATAACTATTAATAACTATGAATAACTATTAATAACTATTAATAACTATTAATAACTATTAATATCTATTAATAACTATTAATAACTATTAATAACTATTAATAACTATTAATAACTATCAATAACTATTAATAACTATTAATAACTATTAATAACTATTAATAACTATTAATAACTATTAATAACTATTAATAACAATTAATAACTATTAATAACCATTAATAACTATCAATAACTATTAATAACTATTAATAACTATTAATATCTATTAATAACTATTAATAACTATTAATAACTATTAATAACTATTAATAACTATTAATAACTATTAATAACTATTAATAACAATTAATAACTATTAATAACCATTAATAACTATCAATAACTATTAATAACTATTAATAACTATGAATAACTATTAATAACTATTAATAACTATTAATAACTATTAATAACTATTAATATATATTAATAACTATTAATAACTATTAATAACTATTAATAACTATTAATAACTATTAATAACTATTAATAACTATTAATAACTATTAATAACTATTAATAACTATTAATAACTATTAATAACAATTAATAACTATTAATAACTGTTAATAACTATTAATAACTATTAATAACTATGAATAACTATGAATAACTATTAATAACTATTAATAACTATTAATAACTATTAATATATATTAATAACTATTAATAACTATTAATAACTATTAATAACTATTAATAACTATTAATAACTATTAATAACTATTAATAACTATTAATAACTATTAATAACAATTAATAACTATTAATAACAATTAATAACTATTAATAACTGTTAATAATCATGTCATGGTTACGCAGAGATTACTTAATATCTATGATATAATGCAGGTAGTATACTGGGGATCCCTTGGTACTTGTTATTTATACAATACCGTTGGGATGTTCGAATACATGTTTGCCATGGCGATACTCTGTCCGTCTATGGTCATCCTTCCCTGTTACCTCATCATAATGGTTACGATCTCCCACCTGTCATCCCAAGCCAATGTGATATCTAATGACCATGTTGTTTTGTGGCATTGCTGCATCGAAAATATTAATAAATGTAAATACATATATTTACTAATTATGCATTTATTAAAGTAATTTTCATGAAAATAATTATTATAGATCTATTTGTAATCGTCATGTCAAAATAACTATTACTAATAGAAGTGATATGTATTAAATTACATGTATAAATATATAACTACAAATTCTAATTTAAAAGTAGAATTTCATTCTTCTGGTATCGAAAAGTCATAATATTACATATTTGTTTTCCGTTATTATAAGCATTCCTTTAAAAAATCCTTACACGAATTTGCTACAGCTGCAAATATTGAAAGATAAGAAAAATAGGAGTGCTGAAAAAAAAGTATGTGTCATTTTTAAATTTCTAATTTGGAAATTGGTGATATTCTAAATATTCATTTTTATTAAATTTATTATTAACATAAACGTTCTCTTAAATAATGCAGGTAATTTGTTTTTGTATTAATTTATGTTTTATTATTTTACCTTTATGATACTTATATTTATTATATTTACATTGTTCTGTTTCCTTTCGTACTAAATATGCCTTCAATGGTATATATAGCATTAGAAAATTAAAAATAATAAAATATTTTTTTTAATTGATAATTGTAAATTATGATAACCGACGCATCCCACATTACTCTGCTACCAGACGAGCGATGGAAATCGAAAGAACCGTAACAATCGACTAGTTGTTGTGTTTTCTTTGGTAACCTCATTGTTTTTGGCCTGCTGGCTTCCGGTCTGGCTGTTAACCGCCGCCAGAATTCGTGGAGCTACCTGGATTTCTACTCAAATGCTGCACATGTCGAGTCTTTTGTTACACTTACACGCAGTCATTAACCCCGTTATATATTTCAGGTAAACATATATATACATAAACACATACACATACATTAGTGTATGTTTAGATTAGTCTATAGGTAATATTTATATGTGAGATGTAGCAATACATCAACATTTTTACTTTATAGATACTTATATAACTATAACAGATTGAATTATTTTATTCGTGGACTTTTAATAAATATTTAAAAGTATATATTAGATTAAATATGCATTATCTACATATTATTATTTGTTAACCAAATGCTTACCGTTATATATTTATATTACAAGCTAATGCTATATATGTGTACTCTAATATCGAGATGAAGTCGTATTTAATGAGTCAATATCATTATTAAAGAATACAATATTTAAAAACTTGTATTAAATGGTACATACAACTTAATTTTTAAAATGTATATTTATATAACTTCATTAAAATGTATTTTAATATTACGTTTAAAATGTATATTTAAAAGTAATTCGTCTAGTTTCTTAGGAATTATTCATTGGTTGTCTTTTTAAAATTCAGTATGTAGTAATTAATAATAATATTCAGAACTGCTATAGTATAATATCATTTGTTAGAACAATTTTTTCCTTTTGGAATTATAGTATTATGGGTAATAATAAAATATATAATTAGAGTTATGCGTTTCAATTATATATGAGGTACATACTTAAAGAGTATTATATATATATATATATATATATTCACATATATTCATATATATAATCATGTTTTGTGAGTAAAAACAGATTTGTAATATATATAAAAGTTGATTTAATAAAACTATAGTGACTTAATTAGTGATTTTAATATTCTCATTTATTTAATATCAATAAGATTTAATGTTCTCATTTATTTAATATCAATAAGGTTTAATGTTCTCATGTATTTATATACGGAAATGTTGTTCTCTACATATTTTAAATCTTCTTTTATATGCAGTATTGATCCGAGATTCAAGAGAGAGTTACGGATGGTATTCAAGATCATAAGACACTCAAGTAATATAGTCTCGGTAGAATCAGATAGTCTAGGTATGTATTCATTGTTTACTAGAATGTATTAATTATTGTATTCCTACCACGTATGGTATTGATATCTTTTGCATTTATTACATTGCCTATAATATATTTATTATAATGATTATATTATATTTGATTTACATTAATGTAACCTAATTAGGTTACTATATATTATTAATATTAAACAACTTCACTGATATACTAATGTCCAAGTACAATTTATATTGTCTATACTAACTAAATATGTAATTATATATTATAAAGTAAATTTTAAATGATATATATATATATATATATATATATATACACAATGTTAATTAATTGAGACTTCGATGATATAATATATGTGATGAGTAATACATTTAAATTAATCTCCACAAACTTATTTCCCTGGTACGTAATAATATTCTGTAAGAAAATAAATATAAATGTTAATTCAATTAATATAAATAGACATAATGTATCATAACGTAAATAGTGACAAAATGATACGTTCAATTATTATATATGAATGTTCAAATATATATATTTATATTTTAGAAAACTGCATTCAATTTGATATATATATATATATATATATATATATATATATATATATATATATATATATGTGTGTGTGTATATATCTGTATTTTCGCGTATTCGTGTGTATGTATTTGTATGTGTAAAATACACACACATGATTGAAACTATATATATATATATAAGTGCGCTATGTATACTTAATTATGAAGGATTAATTAATGTATTACAGTTTATTAAAATTAAATGTATGCACTATATTCAAATACAGAATCAAAAGTGAAGACAAAGACTGAAGTAATTAAGTAACATCAAAAAGAAATAACCATGCCACTCAATAATAAGAATGTCATGATATAAACTTTTAGAAATCATTAGTAAATACTTAATTTACGAATGTTTAGTATGTTGTAATATTACTATATCATGTTACCATTATATATTTTATTATTGTATTATTTTATAAATTACAATAATCACTTTATTGTTATCATATTCATATACGAGATATACATCAAAATAAAATTATTATTAGATCAAATACAACAAATTACATTCATTTCAAATATATTGAAATATATATATATATATATATATATAATTACGCGTAAAAGTAATGCTTTACCATGGTAATACGTTAATTTAATTACTAGATATACGATCTATCTTCAGAATATAGGTGGTAACGAAGTGGTATTTCTCTAACATATAATTATGTCAGTTATAGTCCGTAAAATATAAGGTAATATCAATATAACAAAAAACCATTTGGAAATTTGTTATTGATTATGTGACCTCTACTTCGTAGACGTAACAAAAGTAGATACTAAGTAGACTAATGAAGTCAATGTAGAATCCGATATGATAGGTAAATTCACAACTAGATATAATTACTACGATATTATTGTAGCTTATTTTGTACATATATAATATAATATATTCGGTTTTATTAACATTTACTAAATTATAGTTATTATATTAATTATTATAATATGGATTCACTATATAACATGATTAATTACTATAATATGTATTCACTATATATTATATAGTATATAATATGATTATTTATATTAATATGTATTAACTATATGGTATGATGTGTTTTAAAATAAATCATACTTATATCAACATATAAATCATACAAACAAAATCAATTATTTTCACTTTATTTAGTTGTATCAATATATAATTTATACTATATAAATAATAAACCAATACACACAAATCAGTTGTCCCTAAAATAAAAAATGTCTTAAATATGTAAAATTAATTAAATATACAAATTTATTATTTATTCACATACATTTATGAAAATATATGAAAATATATGAAAATATATGAAAATATATAAAACAAGAAATAAAAAATATTTATAAATAAATATTTCGAGTATCGTATAAGTAATTCAAATAGAGAATACATTAAAAACTATAATAATTTTGTTATCAAATATATTTGAAAAAAGAGATATTATCTGCATTTATCCCCCCGATTTATTAGAAACACTCGTTAATTTAGATACGTTAACATACGTTAACTAACATATTGAGTACAACAATCCTATTTCAAACTTGCAACTTTTCGCCAAATGTTTTGCGATAAATCCTTCAGTAATTATTTTATAAATAAGGAAAACAATCCACAGATTTTGAAATTTAAAGCTCGGTGAATAAATAGGAATGTTGAGAAAAATCCTTAGGTATTTTTCATGGTTATAACTTATTATAATAAGTAATCACATATGGTATTCAGTCAATTACAGGGTATGTATGTTAAAAGAAAATATGGGGTCCTTAGTAGTAGCAATGAATGTGCAGTGTATTGCTGAATTTACGCATACATATATTGTATATACCTAACGTATGGAAAGAGGACACAACCAATAAACTACGAAAATATTAATAAATGTATCCAATTAGCTTGATAAATTCTATAAACTATTATTTGGTATAACAATAACTAATGCATTGTTATCAGGATCGTATAGAAGTAAATGCACTAAGTAAAAAGAATATTACAACCATAACTATTCATGTATGTAATCCTAACTGCTATTTTTCAAGAAGAAATAATAATTATATATACGGTTCCCTATACATTTTAGGCAGAGGGTATATTCTAATATTAAATATGCATTATAAATTTAACATTCAGCAAGAAATATGTGTTAGGAGGATAATACATATTTAAATAAATATTCATAACAGGGCTTAAATAAATTACGGGTTATAGGGGGTATATCCACTACCATAATGTGTTTCTATATTATATATGATACCATATGCTATTAACATATACTATACTACTATTACATTAATAGAACTACTACTAATACTACTACTATATATACTATTTAGTAAACAATTGTTTACATAAATAAATGTATTGTATTATGTAATATATAATATATTCATACTTGTATTGTATTTATAATATTATGTATTATACTAATATTCATTTGACCATATGTTATATATTATTGACTATTATATCATGAGAACCCGGCGTGTAGCCTATTACCTAGTAACAGATCCCCTAGAACTTTACATTACTATATCATTAGAGTAAAAGTGTGAGTAATTTCATATATTTGGATTAGGGGACTAATCATAATCTATGAATAATAATCTCCACAAATAATTCGATACATTGTAATTTTATATTTAATATTTATTAATTGGTTATTTTTCAAAGTTTTTATTTATTATATTTAATATTATATTTTAGATTTTATATTTATTTAACTAAAAATTTAATAGTTTATAGAAAAGAAAAATCCACACCTACAGTAAACTACAGTTCAAAAGTTCATAAATTATCATTCCCACTGTTTTCATTAATTTAAAAATTATCTTTTGTTTTCTATTAGACCATTACTAAATAATATGTCGAACAATAACCACAATGAATCTGATAAATCTGAAATAGTTGATATTGAAGATGAGATATCTGAAGAGGAAAGCGAAGAAATTAATTCAATTCTTGGTGATACAGATCGACTGAATTGTACATATTCTAAGGTATTAATAATTAATTGAATAATCAATATATATATATATATGATATTATTGATATTAAATATCCAAATAATATATATTAAATTTCAATATTATAATATATTATAATATGCAAATTTTATATTATTTTATAAACATAATTCATCATTTTTAATAACTTATTGAATCATACAATTATATTCATTATTATTATTGAAATTTATATATATATTATGTATAAAGTTAACATTAATTATGAAATTGAATATATAAAAAGTAATGTCAATATTATAATAGTATGTTAAATATATATTATATAACTTATATAATATAAAATAAATTGTGTGAATGTAAATCAATAAATATTTATAAATATTATTTATCATATCGATTTTATAACATATTTATGGTATATAATATTTATAATATATATATTATATTATATAATACTATAATATATATCTAATAGTGCTTATAAACTAGTCTTAATACAATTTTGATATTAGATTATTTTGGAAAATACAACCACATTAAAGATTAGCATTTATAATATATAACATAACTTGTAGTTTATTTGTATATTACTCAACACAAAATATATTTTATAATCATAGTTTATTGATAAATTGAAATTCATGCTAACTAAACTATTTAAAAATTGATTTTGTTATATTATATTTAACTGGCAATATATATATATATATATATATATTATAAGAAAAATAAAATATATTATAGGTTTCAAAATACTTTCAATTTAAATTATATAAATTATAAATAATGAATTTGTTAATGTACATATCACTAATTTCTTAATACTTTTAGCAATAGAATATTAATCTATAAGTTTTAAATTTGTGATTGTAATTTTGATATATTAAAACTTTTAATGTTATATACTATTTTAAATATATCACATATTCAAAACATTAATATGTAATTCCAATCTTATTTAAAATGAATTTAAAAGTTATTAAATTGAATTTAGTATTAATTTTTATATTAACTGATCACTCATAATCCGTTGGATAAACTTTTTGTTAGTAACTATAAAATACCAGCATTAATTTATAGTTGCATTTAAATTAGTACTTTATACAGTGGCCGTCAATTATAATTAATATACCAAACAAATACAAATCATAGATTAACCAAAAATCTTATTAATATGCATAACATACAATTAATAATTAATAATTAATAATCTACAGATTATATTAATTAATTCATATATTTAATTTAACATTAAATTTGCCCCTAGAATCATTATACTATTATCAATATAAATACATGTATGTATATAATATTCTTATATACATTAGTATATTATATTGATTTAACAGGTATAACTTAAAGGGTAGAAATATTCTTGTTTAATATAATGAAATAAATGATCATGTTTATCTATTTGTAGATATATTATTATATTCATATTGCCGCATAGATATTATATAAATTATATACAATGCCAACATCACATAACATATATAATATTTATCGTAAACAAATAGTTCATTGATATTCAAAAACTGCATTTTACTTGTCTGTTTCCATTTATTCACATTCACTTTCAGGGCTATGCTTCTCGACAAGCTATATATTCATGTAAAACGTGTACTACAGTCGACACTCCGGCGTTTATCTGCGTAGCTTGTTGTACAAACTGCCATCAAGACCACGACATAGTCGAGCTCTACACGAAAAGGTTTCTGTCTCAAATTCTACTCTACGGCGTAAAGCGTCGTATAAACTAATTAAGTGTAAAGTGTGATTTTTGAATAGAGTGTAGATGTATACACTTAAAGTGTAGATGTACACTTAAAGTGTATATTTACACACAAAACCTACTTATTCTTATTTCATTTTTCAGCTATCAATTTTTCCTCTATTCTCTGAATACTGATTCATTTAATAAGAATTATTAAAATTATTGTATTAAATGGTCACCTTCCTAGTTATTCATTAGATATTTCATATCATAGTTTTAACTAATAGAAATATATTCTCTATTATTTAATGGATGAGAGAATATTCAAAAATATATAAATTAAATTCTTTAAATAAAATGTATTATTACTTAATAGAATAATATATATAATATAAATATTCATTGTAATTACACAATATTATTAATACCATTTTAAGTATATATTTATTTAACGGGTTTATAATAAATATAAATATATGAATACTGTACTAATTTTACATTACTTTTATGTGATTAATATTTTTTAAATATTTGTTTAACAAATCTCAATAAATTTATAGAAATTTGCGTTGCGATTGCGGAAATGAAAAATTCAAAGATTTTTCCTGTACATTGACAAAGGTTTGCGGCTACACAATATTAACAAATAGATAGTTTACAATCTTATAAATCACCATATGCAGATATATAGTAATCATACACAAAGTGTGTAACTATAGTAATTATGTTACATTCAATTCTATTTCACGTAACCACTTTCGTCCCGAAGGAAAAAGATGATGTGAACTTAGGCAATTCATATGACCACAATTACCAAGGACTCTACTGTACCTGCAACCGCCCTTTTCCCGATGAAGAAAATACGGTTTGATATGCACGTAATCGACTATTCTATTGCGTTTACTTTCAAATTGATATATCCCGGCGATCGCAGACCTGAATAAGAATCAATTTACAGAATGAAACCAACATGATTCAGTGTATCATCTGCGAGGATTGGTACCATGAGAATGTTAGTTTGTTTTGCTCTCGCGGATTACGTGTACAGACTGCATAGATATTCTTTAGTAATTAACATAAACCCATATTGCACTGCATTGTATATAATATTTACATTTCTTTAAATTTTATCTATTATGAAGTTTATTTATTAATATTCATTACATACATCATAGGGATCATTTGAAACTTATAATTATGCTTTTAATTAATGCACTAGAATATTTATATTAATTAATTATTGTAATATTTATATTAATATTTATTATTTAAATAAATATAAATTCTTTTTTCATATTGAATACTTTACTATTGAATACTTACTATTGAATACTTACTATTTAATACATTACTATTTAATACTTTACTATTGAATACTTTACTATTGAATACTCTACTATTTAATACTTTACTATTTAATACTTTACTATTTAATACTTTACTATTGAATACTTACTATTTAATACTTTACTATTTAATACTTTACTATTGAATACTTACTATTGAATACTTACTATTGAATACTTACTATTTAATACATTACTATTGAATACATTACTATTTAATACTTTACTATTGAAGACTTACTATTTAATACATTACTATTTAATACTTTACTATTTAATACTTTACTATTGAATACTTTACTATTGAAACTCTACTATTTAATACTTTACTATTTAATACTTTACTATTTAATACTTTACTATTGATTACTTACTATTTAATACTTTACTATTGAATACATTACTATTTAATACTTTACTATTTAATACTTTACTATTGAAACTCTACTATTTAATACTTTACTATTTAATACTTTACTATTTAATACTTTAATATTGAATACTTTACTATTGAATACTCTACTATTTAATACTTTACTATTTAATACTTTACTATTTAATACTTTACTATTGAAGACTTACTATTTAATACATTACTATTTAATACTTTACTATTTAATACTTTACTATTGAATACTTTACTATTGAAACTCTACTATTTAATACTTTACTATTTAATACTTTACTATTTAATACTTTACTATTTAATACTTTACTATTGATTATTTACTATTTAATACTTTACTATTGAATACTTACTATTTAATACTTTACTATTTAATACTTTACTATTTAATACTTTACTATTTAATACTTTACGTTTAATTACCTTACAAACTTTACACTAATATTAATTCATTTTATATTGTATTCTAATCTTATTACTTTTATTTAGTTTAATAACTTTTATTAACATGAATCAAGCTAAATACTCATGTATCATGTACTAATATACCTATTAATTACATTAATTCTAATTTTATTTAAATAGCAAATTTTTTATCTGTATTTTCATTTTTATAATTAAAAAATTAAAATGATTAAAAATTAATTAAAATAATCTATTTTCTCATTGTTGTATCAAAACACTGATATAATATTCATGCTTGCAATTCTTCTACATTCAAAAGTTTCAATTTAGAACTTTGAATTAATAGATTCACGTGCTTCTATATAAAATTCTATATATGAATTTCTGATTCAATTCGTATCCACACAATTCCAGCATTTAGGTTTGGACCAAGTACCTGATGACTTTGCAGAACTCGTCTGCGTCGAATGTGTGAGGTCGCATCAGTTCCTCTTGAATTACACAGATTATCATGCTGTTCCAGGTGTGTTCTTTCATCGATTACTATACAAAAGATATGTAAACTAATCGTGGTATGATATATTGAAAAGTTTACTGAGTTCTCTACTTTTTCCTAATACACAACTAATAATAATCTATTGGCATTTGTTTCTTTTTTTACACATTCATTTGCATCGTCTCAATAATATTTCATAGCGGCACTGGACACTAACTCGACATCTTCAAGTGGGGAGCCTTCACATAAGGTTAACGTGTAATGTTGTGAATTGACATTACAGTTGTTAATATATGAGTTTCTTATTTAATGAGAAATTAAATCATAGTTTTATTTATAATTAGATAAACTTAAGGGGAGGTGGGCTCTATTTATTAAACATTAATTTTTAAAATATGAAAAAAAATATTATTATATATTATTGAAGTTCAATATATTAGAATACATATATCAAAAATCCAAATTAAAATACGATATATAAATACTAATTATGAGTATTAAAAAAAATATATAATATATAAAAATCGCCATTTTGTATAAAATAATAATTACAGAATATTTTATTTGTTATTATTATTTTATAACTTTAAAATATAATATAACTAGATATATTTAACATTTAAAAAAAATTTAAAGACAGATGCAAACAGTGAAATTTACGAATTTTAAATACATAGGGGGTGTTACTCTATTTTATAAATGAGCTTTGTTTGTTGTATATGTTATTATACTATTTAAATCTGTAATTTTTCTAATTTTTTTTTAATAATTCGATTTTGATACTCTTATTATGCCAAAACTATCAAAATAATCTATTGCCGCTAAAGCAAGATATGTTAAATATAGAGAATGAAATAATACTACAGTTGAAGTTAGTTATAAAGTTATATACTAAAAATTATAAGTGTAAATTTTAAATTATTCATTTAAATTATTTTTGTAAATTTCATTTTATAAATAATATTTATTTATTAAATTATTTCATTTTATTTATACTTATATATAGTTAAACTAATAAGACATACTTGATATCATATATTTATTAATATAGGATGAGCATTGTTGTTCTACGTCAAGGAGAAAGTTATCATATACGTTAAATGATACATCTTTAGTAGAATCAGTAGATAGTGTTTAGATAGATTAGATCAATTATATAATAAAAATTGAATTTGTTTTTATATAAAAGTAGCAATGAATAACAAACATTGTATGAAATTGAATACAATTATTTTCAAATTTATTTATTTATAAAAATTTTAATCATAGGAACTGCGATATCTCTACATCAAAACAATTCAACTTATATTTCCCCTGATATTGCAAAGTATATATTGCCTGTGTATGAGAGATTGTGTTCACTAGATTTACTACAAAGATGTCAAATGGGTTTGACACAAAATTCAAACGAATCTCTGCACAACGTTATTTGGTCTCGCTGTCCAAAGGTTTTAACCAATGAATTATAAATAGCATTATATATTGTTTTATCATTAATTTAATATGTATTATACATTTATAAATATGTATATGTTATTATATATTGCATATATTATTTTCTATAATTTCACCACTATAATATAGGGCAAATTTTTAGGGAGCCATTCTTTTTCAGCTGCCTCATCTTCTGCTATTATTGAATTCAATTTTGGTAAAAAGTGGCTGCTAATAAATATGGATAGACAAGCCCATATTACCACTTCAACAATTCAAATAGAATATGCAGAAAGCAAGGAGAAAAAAAGATTAGCTGGTTCATTATATGAAAAGAAAACAAAATATAGAAAAACTACGGGATCTGATTATATTACAGGAGAATTTTAATTTACTTATAATTCTTATTTTCTTCATTTACTTTTCGTTTATTGTTTTATTTTAAACTTATGTCTTAATATAAATGTTTATCTACACACTATCTGTTTTATTATTAATATTATTAAATATATTAAAACAAATAAATATATTTTTTTAAGCATATTGATCTCTAAAAACACATTTATATATTTTAATATTTATTTATCTTTAAATATTTTAATTATATTTGATCAAATAATAATAAAGTAATATAAAAATAAATATTGAAATATAAAAATATCAATTAATTATTAAATTCAACACTATTTATTTTTAAATGTCTTTTTTTTTTTTCTCAAATATTTTTTTTCCAATATTTTAAATATTAAAATGTATTCCCACCTTTTATTTATTTAATATTTTAACTTAATTTTTTTAAATCTTTATTATAAATATATAACTAAATAAAAAACATCAACATTGCATTGTTGATAACTAACTAATAATTTAATAATTGTGATAGAAATGAAAATAAAAATTAAAAAATTGATTAAAATTTTAATTACTCAATTTCCTAGTTTTTTTCCTAGTTTTATATTCAAATAAAAATATGTTTGATGTTCTATCTGTATCTATATTATTGTAATAAACAAGCTTTTAAATTTTCAAAAAAAAATAAATATTAAAGATTTGATAATCATTTTAGTAGTGCAACTTTTCCCTATTCATTACATTGTAGTAAAAATAGAGCACACCTCCCCTTAATCGTCGTACTGTATAACGTCGATGTATTAGTATTTGATTGAAATGTAATAATAACATTTACCTTGTGATTAAATGTGTTTAAATTGTATTCCATTTATTTGTATATTATTTGTTTAATTATTTAGGGATAGCTAAACCTTAATTGTTTTTGTTTCTTTTAGTAATTAATATATTATTTATCAGAAAAGCAAAATTGATGAAAGCACAAAACCAATCGACACAACCCGTAATGGTAATTATTATATTTGCCTGTTATAAGTTCAACTATAGACATTGTCATGCGTAAGGATCTATATTAAAATCAATTATTTTAAAATAATCTACGTAGATATCAATCATATAGTTGTGAGTATAAGTAATACTCTAGATGTACAGGTAGTTGTGAGTATAAGTAATACTCTAGGTGTACAGGTAGTTGTGAGTATAAGTAATACTCTAGATGTACAGGTAGTTGTGAGTATAAGTAATACTCTAGGTGTACAGGTAGTTGTGAGTATAAGTAATACTCTAGGTGTACAGGTAGTTGTTAGTATAAGTAATACTCTAGATGTACAGGTAGTTGTGAGTTTAAGTAATACTCTAGATGTACAGATAGTTGTGAGTATAAGTAATACTCTAGGTGTACAGGTAGTTGTGAGTATAAGTAATACTCTAGGTGTACAGGTAGTTGTGAGTATAAGTAATACTCTAGGTGTACAGGTAGTTGTGAGTATAAGTAATACTCTAGGTGTACAGGTAGTTGTGAGTATAAGTAATACTCTAGGTGTACATATAGTTGTGAGTATAAGTAATACTCTAGGTGTACAGATAGTTGTGAGTATAAGTAATACTCTAGGTGTACAGGTAGTTGTGAGTATAAGTAATACTCTAGGTGTACAGGTACTTGCGAGTATAAGTAATAATCTAAGTGTACAGGTAGTTGTGAGTATAAGTAATACTCTAGGTGTACAGATAGTTGTGAGTATAAGTAATACTCTAGGTGTCCAGGTAGTTGTGAGTATAAGTAATACTCTAGGTGTACAGGTACTTGTGAGTATAAGTAATAATCTAAGTGTACAGGTAGTTGTGAGTATAAGTAATACTCTAGATGTACAGGTAGGTGTGAGTATTATTCCGGAATATCTACATATTCGACTAACAATATGTAGTTTCGCTGCCGGATGCCAATCTCCCTTCGACTTCTTGCTCGAAACCGAAGTCTCCTCTCGGATGCATCGTGCGTTCGCTCTTCATGCTCGATGGATGGCGTAGCAAGTTGTGTATATGTTCCATTTGCAAGGTTTCGTTTTCTCTACCAACATTCGCAGATCTTTACTCCACGCTATTTTGACACTCATTTCTAATTATATAAAAGTCTTTTTTACAAATTCTTTTTACAATTTATGTAACAATTGATTACTAAAACTAAGCCATTATTAATGTAGGAAAACCTTTATTACTATTATATTTATGTTCTTATTTAGACTGAATAATACCTATGCATATTATTAAGTTATAATTTTCATTCACTTATTTATTTATTTGTTACATTTTGTACAATTTAGTTTATTTGCTTATTTATTAAAACTGTCTATATATTTATTATTATTTGCTAAAAAGTTGCGGAAAGTGTTTTCTGATAATACTAGATCTAATCGATATAAGTATTTTAAATATACCATATCAATATATTTCGTTTAGAATTGATAGCAGTTATATTCAATGAAATATTTGAATGATTTATTTATTTTTGATATTTTTTAATATATATTAAAATACTAATATATTAATTAATACAAATTGTTCTAAAAACAAATCGGGTGTAAATTAAATAACCTAATTTTAATCTAATATTTTCAATTAAATTCATTACAATTTTGTAAACTAATCTTTCAC
Organism: Osedax frankpressi; assembly: GCA_964035775.1. Classification (NCBI taxonomy): domain Eukaryota; kingdom Metazoa; phylum Annelida; class Polychaeta; order Sabellida; family Siboglinidae; genus Osedax; species Osedax frankpressi. The sequence continues at coordinate 29,197,962 of OZ038314.1, forward strand.
TAAAACCTTGGCTGGCAGACCGAATACAAGATGAGTCACGTCGAATATATTACGGATGAAGCCGACAGTATCGCGAGCTACCAGGCCAGGGGAACCGCGTTACAAAATACTCCAATGCTCGAGAAACTCACCGAAGGACTCGACCGCTTCAGCAAGGGAGAAGTGATGATGGGTTAGGACTTTACTGTCTCCGTAAACCACCATTGGTTAACTTTCTCACGCCGGATGTTGTAGTCTACTCTTCAGCTTATGTATTCTTACAGTAACTAACATGTACTAGAGAAACTTATTTCAGAAATTATGTATATTTATAATCGCAGATATTTTCTATTTACGACTTTCATTATTTGTAATTATTTACCATCAATTTCTTAATCTCTCACTCAATTATAAACTTAGAATTTATATTACACGCAGCAATGAATGATATTATGTCAAATGTCGGAAACATGATGAAAACTATGATGGATAACGATGTTTGTAAATATTGTTTATACCTTAATTATTATTATTTTATGATTGTTTTTAGCATTTCGATTGCATTTACAATATTTATATATCAAATTTCCTATTTTAAAAACTATGTAATGTCCCATAAAAATACACAATTCATTAATAATTCCTTACTAAAATTCTTGAATACAAATTCGCAAGCAGCTTTCCTTAGTAGTGTTAACAAATATGTGAACAATTGAATTCCTATGAAATACCTGCTTTGTCTGTATTTCATAAAACAATTTTATAATCACTTCTCTAGTAGAAATAATTTGAATATAGATAGAGATGCATGTAAATATTGTACATACGAATAAACTATAATAATCTTACTATAATAGTAATTATTAAATTTATAAACATCCTTTTGTTTTATATAATTTTGATAAATATCTATATAAATTCCAATTAATTGATTGATTATTGTTTTTTATAACATTTATTAATACAGGAATCTGTTATTACCAAGGATCATATTGAAGAACTTTTTAAAAAAATGACAGAAAAAAGAGACCAAGATAAAAAGTAAATAATGAATAAACAAATCAACAATAATTTTTTTTATTAAATATTATTTACAAATATATTAATTTTTATAGCCAAACATTATATTTTTACTTATTTTTTTCTAATATTTTACATTATTATTTATCATATAGTAAGTGTTTTATAACTAATGAAATGGAATTAATATTATCTTGTTTAATATTAATATATACACCGAGTTCATATTTTTGAACAATTATTATTTAGATTATACTTTTAAAATTCATTGTTCAAGAAAACTGATCAAATTCTCTAATTGGTCGTCTCATCAATCTTTTTGTTTCATTGTAATGGATCCCTAACTATTCTATTAATAAAAAAATCAATTTGAAAGAGCCCATCTATTTAATCTACTCCATCTATTATAATTCATTTTTTAATTTCTATATTTAATCTTATATTATCCATTAGCCCCTCTATTTCATCTAATGTAAATATTCTATCGTGGTTTCTCTATAGAAACCATATCATTTGAATCTGACATACATCCCTTGTCCTCGGGTATACTCTAATATGACATCCTTCGAAAAGGATTCTACGTTCAATATACCTATGGCCTGGATAACTGAATACACATGTTTTGAAATGAATACTGTTTAACCTATAGTTCACCTGCTCCACATGATGTCGGAATCACATTATTGGGACAACACAAATATGCTATTATTACTCGCTAAATATTCTGTCATTTATCAGAGTTTGGGTTTATTTGCATTTTCTTATTCATAATACACAACAACAACAATCGCCAATGAAATTACCTAGAATCTGATGATGTCTCTATTGAATTCATAATCTATTTATTCTATACATATTGAAGATATACATGTTAATTATTTTTGTTATCATTTCTGGAATACCATTCTTATTAATATTTATTTCCATTCACTTTTTTCTATGCAAAATTGAATTTATATCCGTATTAACTAAGTTTAATACCATAGTCTTTACCATCTGACTAGATATTTGTGATATGTAGTTTTCCTTGCGCATTCTGCAACTATTTTATGTATTTAAAATTCATTATATTAATATTTACTGTTACTGTTAATATTTACTATTTATATATTGACCATAAATATTGAAAAACACGTAAAATCCAGTAATTCAAATTAGTATGTGACACCAAGGGTTAATAATTATATCGTAAGATATTAATACTAATATAATAATGGTCTTTATATTAAGTAATAATCGAGTTGCAAATAAATGTATTATTTAATTTAAAGTATTGTGGATTAACATATTTTTTGTAATATTCAAAAATATCTTCTGAATTACTGATACAAATTTTAATTATAGTTCTATATAATAATTATTCTAAATAAAAATGTTATTAAAATATACGTAAACTATATATAATTGGTATAAAATAGACAACTTATATATTATCTAAGGTGTTATATAATATTATTAAATACTTGTAGTAAATAAAAGCTATATAGCTTATAACATTATAATGATAGGATGAGTGAATAGAGGTAATAGAGATAACTTATGTTTAAATATTTTCAATATGCTTATTTTTCAAATCTATGTCAACATTAAATATAAATGAAGTATGTCTCCTTTAAAAGATAAAATTATATAAATTCATAATAGCTATCATCTGTAATGTATAATAGTAATGACTAAGATACATTTATAAATAAATAGTTGTTGTTATACAAAATGAGAGTAAGCTAACTAATCTGTGTTTACTGATTAGTGTTGAATTAAAACAAATACTATACTATTTGATTATATATATTTTATAAGATATTATTATACATTATATATACAATAATATAATAAATATACATTAATATAATTATATGCGATATATCACACAAAGTCTAAATTATAATTATGTCATTAATTATAAAATATTCATGGTACAAAGTTATACCAAGTTAATATGCAAATTCAAATTATTGAGTTAATAATTAAATATAGCTAAGAATGGGTAAAAACTATCATAATTTATTATATTATAATTATTAAGTGTGCTATATTTTCATTATTGCAAATTTAAATTATTATAAGATTACAATTAATATTATAATTAATATTATATATATTTAAACTTTCATACAAAATATTCCAATTTATATATTATAATAATTTATCTATTTAAAACATATTCAATAACAAAATATTATTATTTCTTAAATAATAAAGAGTAATTATGAATTCAGGCCAACCAAAAATCTATCCTAATATGTTTTATAATAATAAATTTGTAATAAATGTGATGGTTATTTTTAAAATCTAATAAATATATGTATGATGTATATAATAGTATATAATATCAATATAGAAACAAATATATTAATTATAATTTAACCAATTATATGATTACATTTTACTAATATAGAATAAGAAGTATTTGTATTCTATTATTAATATATTTAGTTTTAAAATAATAATTTTTAACTTTTTAAAAATTTGATATATTAAAAAACATCAAGTATCGTTGAATTATAAAAATTTAAATCATAAGTTTTCATATTTTAAAATTGTATAAACTCAGTGCTAATATTTTGAAGAATATAAATTAAATATATTAATTAAATATAAAACTTATATGATAAATTTAAGCTTATTCTAATATAATTTATGGTTTCAAGGTTTAAAAAGGTACTATTACAAAAGTACTGTATTGATTCTCTATATTATAACTATGCATGAACTCTGAACTTTTAAACTTAATGTATCACTATTATACTGTTCATTATTTATTAACCAATTGCATACCGCTAAATTATATTAATAATATATTATATTTTAAATAAACAATTTTTTGAACTTAATTGGATTTTTAAGATAGAATCTAAAAATTATATCGCAATAATCTTAAACTTAAATAATGGTGTTAATTAAATCCATTAAATAATAGAAGTTATAAATTTAATATTAATATTTTTGTTTCGATTATAAAAAAGAGTCACCGTATTATATACGGTACCGGTGTCATGAGCAAAATGGGTTGCTGAGCAAAGTGGATCGTTTCACGTGACATAATCTGATTTCATTGTATACATTTACAAATAAATTATTTAAAAATGCTAAACTACAATTAAACAACTATTAATAATACTGATAAATAAGATATTCTATAATTTATTTTTTTTGTAATATTTAATAAATCTGATGTTATATAAATAAAATTAGCGCGCCAATACGAGTTATAGGCGTATCTAGCTCCAAATTCAAATATTTATAGTAATATATTTCAACTTTAAATATTAAAAATGAATAATTATAATATATTAAATGAATTTACTATTTTTTAAAAAATAGTTCATTCTCTGAAAATACTCCGTATCGAATCAAATTCAATATTAGAAGAATTTTACAGAGATCGGAAAATGAAATGTATTTTATTAAAAATGATTAATTTGCTTGATTTAAAAATATTTCTTATACCCATTTTAATTAACGACAATCATTGGGTATTTATGTATTCTAATGTGGATAAAAGTCAAATTTATATTATTGACAGTTTAGCTTTTAAAGAAGCATGTATTGAAAAATCAATACAATTACAGTTAGTTGATGAATTAATATATTTAAAAATGAAGCATACTATTGTTTTATATAATGGTCATTGACCTATCGATTATGATATTATATTTCGAGTATTTAATATAGTACCTAATGATATTAACATATGCAGTAATTTATTTATTATTAGCAATATACTTTACATTATATACGTGTGAATACATACGTAATAACATACAATGTTATATTAATAAAGTTCTCATAATTCTAATTAATAATTTCTAGGCTCTATTTATAAACTTTATTTTCAAAAAAATTTTATATATTTTATGAAATTTTTTATTTTCAACAAGATAGCTAGAATTGCGGTGCTTATGCTTGCATGGTTAATGATATGACTTAAATATTTAGATTTTAATTCATACTATATTAATAATCATAATGTATAAAAAGTACTAATATTAATATATTACATGTACAGGCGGCAACAGAAATATTAAATATCGAAGAAAAGATTAATATTAACTCAATGAGAATTAATATATTTAATAAATTGACAATATAAAATTCGGCCCGTCTGTTTTATATAAAACATATTGGTAGTATTTATGAATATATTATATTTCAAAGTGAATTTAATATTTAAAATAAAGATATTAAAGATTAAATAAAAGTTATTATAAGTACATAAAAAATTATCAAAATTTATTATTTTACAAAATAAATCATGTTTGTAAAATACATGAACAAGAATAAGACCAAAGCAACGAAGCGTGATAGATCCGAGTATTTATTACGAGTTTACTGAGTAAATCGCAGCATATACTGCTAAGAATGAACCTAATGCACGCAATTTCACGCAATCATGTATATTTCGATGAAATATTATAATAGTAAATTACAGATGTGTATTCCAAATAACGTATTTTATATTATGAAAACATCCTATGTAATCATAAGGTTATTTGTATAATGAAACGGATAATCTGATATTATTGATCAGATATGCTATTTAAACAGTTATTAATTATTATAATTTTTAAATTATAATGTTTATCTATTATTATTGACATGTTGATATTTATCTGATTGACATTTAGAACATATGATAAATGATTTTATTTTATTCGGAGTTATGGATAATATACATAATAATGTATTTTTTTAAAGTAAGATTAAGCATCCACAAATGTATACATTTTTATATAACCTTATGATACATATATAAAGCAATATATTTTATTTATATGATTATTTTTAATTTATTTAACAGTATACGATAATATAAAATACCTTATTTTCAATGCTATAATCCACTTTGCTCAGCAACCCATTTTGCTCATGACACCGGTACCATTTGAATATGTATTACTAATGCCAGTTTTATAATATTAATATACAATAATATGTATAACATATAACTAAATTTAGAATTATATTGAGTATATCAGAGAAAATTATATAAGATATAAGTTAAATAAAAAAATCGTTATCAATATTGTTATTAAAAAGTTTTTTTGTTTAAATAGTTAATAATATTCTAAATAGCCAGACTACGGTGTCTTTCCACTATATATATTAACCTAAATAGTTATGATGT